>CM021102.1:803950825-804550825 GCA_007115665.2 Sequoiadendron giganteum
TGGAGCAATAAACATTAACAACTATATGTAGATTAAATAACCTAGAAATAATAATGAAGAATAAAACAAAAGAAATCAACACATAAATTTAAAATGGTTCAAAAGAAATCAACACATAAATTTAAAATGGTTCACTCAATATGGGCTACATCCACATAAACTCAACCACCCGATGATTTTATTATCCAGTGCAAAATAGATTATAATCTCATGAACACACACTGTCGCAACATCCATCCCAACTGCTTATAACAAGATTTTCGGAACCTTATAGAATTAGGGTTTACAAGGTCATTTTTCATTTGACGTGTTAGTGGGAAAACCTTGATGAATTAACGTGGAACCCCAACAAGGACACATTATGAGTGTACAATATTTGCATGATCAGCCGCGAGAGGTACGGAAGAAAGGAGAGGGTAGATAAAGATAATTAGAGATTGTATGAGAGTGGGAGGGAGAGAGAGGGATAGGGGTCAAGAGATTAGGGTTAAAGTTCCAATGTATAGGGTATAGGGTTGAGGTTTTAGGAATTTAAGGGTTGAGGGTTCAATGGTTTAAGAGTTGAGGGATGAGGTTGAGGGATTAGGGTTGAGGGTTGATGGTATAAGGTTGAGTATATAGATTTTTGGGTATAGGGTTGGGGGATTATGGTTAAAGATCTAATGTATAGGGTATAGGGTTGAGAATTGAGGGTTGAGGGTTGAGGGTTTAAGGGTTTAAGGGTTTAAGGATTAGGGTTGAGGGATTAAGGTTTGAGGGATTAAGGGTTGAAGATTTAGGGATGAGAGTTGAGGGTTGAGGTTTTAAGGGTTTAAGGGTTGAGGGATTAGGTTTGAGGGATTAAGGGCTGAGGATTTAGGGTAGAGAGTTTAAGGGTTGAGGGTAGAGGGTATAGGGTAGAAGTTTTAAGGTTTAAGGGTTGAGGGTTTTAAGGGTTTAAGGGTTGAGGGTATAGGGTAGAGAGGGAGGGATTTAGGGAGGGAGAGATGGAGGGAGATTTGAGATAGAGAGAAGGATAAAGATAGATGTGTGTTAAGCATCCAATGTATAAGATAAAGGGTTATGAATTGAGGGTATAGGGTTTAGAGTATTGGGTTGAGGATAGAGGGTAGAGTGGTGTAGGAACACCATGGAACCTCAAGCCTCCATGAGGAAATTTTGATTTCTTAGCTTAGGTTTGGTAATGGAATATTGTAATAAGGTAATTTAGACCATTTTGGACTTTTATGGGTCTATTTTAGGTCCTAGGAGTTCTTGGTCAAGGGTCATTTTGCAATTTTGGTTAAAAGTTGCCATTTATTGCAAAAATGCAAAATATGAGAATATGAAGAATCATTTATTGAAAAGTCATGTAGAAGTTGTTTAGTTGGTTGGGAAACATGATTTTATGCTTAAATATTCTTGTGTAAGGTTGATCCAAGGGTTGGAGGCCATTTGGTGAAAATTTGAAGCAATGAAGCTCACTAATTTTGCAAAATCTAAACATTACTTTGTTTTTGGAGTGAATTATACGACCTTTATGGCATGATTAAAGTGATTGCATGTCATATTATTGTGTTTATAGAGAATTTTTTTTTTATTTTTTTTATTTAATGAATAATTGAGTAAGTTATGGCATTTTTAGTGAAAACTACCGAAAACCCCAGCTAGGGCAAGCAGTGAGTTGGAAAAATGCATAAATTTTAATCCCACCAATAGAAACTCTTAAAAATTGGTAAAATGGAATTTTTTTAGGTGTAATTTGATTTTACAAAGTGGCAGGAACATAAGATAATTTTTGGTGCCTTTTGTGTGATGCCCTAGGTTGGAAAAGCATGATTTTTGAGCAAATATGAAGCATGGGTGTTAAAGATTGATGAAAGACTTAGGGAAATGGATTTGTGATGGTTTGGTGAGAATTTTACAAAAATATTTAATATGTTGTGGTGTTTTCTTGGATTCTAGACACTTGGAGTGGGTAGTTTCAGTAAACCCCCTTGTGAACAAGCTTGAAAAGGCTGGTTAGAGTAGAGATTTTGAAAAACAACAATTTTGTGATGAGTTGTGGTGATAAAAATTGCATAAGGGAACCTTATATGGTGTGTTAGAACCCTTGGGGTGGTTGAGATAATTTTTGTGGTTGAATTATTTATACTTGATTTGTAAAAGTGGCCTAATTTGGCCTAATTCTAGCGTAACAGTCAGATTTTGACGGTGATGTTCCAAAGGAGTCATCTATTAAAGTTTAGTATGTTTTATAACTACATAAAGGGTGTCTAGAATAGTGAATATTTTGTTGGTTTGAAATTTAATTTGAAAGATATGAATATAATTCATTGGTTGTGTAATGTCATAGAATTGCACCTAGGGGAAAATCCACATTTTTTGCATCTTTCCTAGCATTTATGACACCCTAGAAACATTAATGGAAAAATACCATGAGTCAAAATTTTATGATTCTGAATCCATGAGGACACATGGTGAAACGACAGAAGGCTGACAAGGTGTTTCTCAAAAATCTAGGCTTTGGACACCTACGTGGCACACAGACGTCTGTGGGGCACGCTATCGTCTTGGCGGTTTTTTGAGTTTGAAACGGTGAATCTAGAACCTTAACTCTTGCAACACATGTCCTAGTGATTAGGTCCTGGATGAAACAACTCCGTGTCACCCTTGCATTCATGCAAACCCCTTTTTGGCTCTCATTTTGGGGTTGGAAGTCATCAATTGAAGCACTACTACTACTTCCTCTAGTCTTGGGTAAGCTCTATCCTTTAATACCAACACTTCTGTAGGTGAAGCCATGCTAGACTAAGGTCCCCCCAGTAGCTACAAGGTCTCAAGTAGCTTCCATCTCTCAAGAAAGCACATAGCAGTGTTCCCATGTGCTCTGGAAGAGGGTCTTGACTCGTGGGTAATGCTCTCTCCCTATCACTCTTTCTTACTAGTTCATTTACTACTTTGTGGTGTGGGCTCTAATCTAAAGTGGGTTTTTCTTTCACCTTGCACTTTGTTTACTTCCCTTACACTCTTATCCAAACCTAGTTGTCTATGGAGGTGGGAACACCAAAACGGGGGTCTGACTGAGGCAAAACCCTATACAACCCCCAATATTTCTCCCCTTGATCTTTTGTGTGCAGGTTACAAAGTAAAGCTTGGAGTGAAGGTTTGAATGCACAGTAGAAGGTAATCTTGTTTCAAGTTCCTTTATATTTTCCTTTAGATTCTATCTTTCTGTTTATTATTTGGCCTCATACGCTTTTGACTTGAGCCTAGAAACAAGATTCAATTTCACACACTTGAGCTCTTGAGCTCTTCATGGCTTAGGACACCAATGTATATTTTAGATAAAAATGCACCGTGTTGGTGTCCTAAAACTGCATTGATGTCTTTTGGATGAGAGTTCTCCAGCCAGGGGTAGAAATCCTGAAGCCTTGCTCTCTCAAGGTCTGAGATTATTTTCCCGCTTTCCCTTACAATTTTATCAATTCATTGAAGTTGAGGTGTATAAAGGCAGTTCATTCCCTAGTGATCTCTTGAGAATAAAGAGACCTGTGTGCAACAAATCCCTCTCATATCACATTTTGGTGAACCCAACGTGAAACATCGGATCCATTTTCATAGTTTCAGATAGTTATAATAATCCCTTATCTAAACAAGATCTCGATATGTTGGAAGATTCTCTAGATGATTTCTTAGAAGCACTCTCTCTTGTCTATAAATATTCTCAACATACTCTCTCCTCGCCAGTTGAGGAATCAGTGAATGTGGTCGTAGTTTTTGTGGCTCTGCCAAGCCCTAAGAAACCCATCATTTATGTGACCCTAGCTGAGTCATCCCCTAGAGAGGATTAATCCGTCTATAGGATTTCATTTCATAGTGATCCATCAAACTTATATTCGAGGTTCATGAAAGATACTAACTCTACTTCTTATAATACTATTGGGCATACATATAATACAAGGAGAAATAAACAAAACTTGGAATAGCAAGATTCTATTCCTACACCACAACCTATTCTAACTCCTACTTCTTTACTACCATCTTAATGGAGCCTTCCTTCAGATCCTAAACCTACGATCAAAGCACCAAGTGGTTATGATCTTGTTGAGCAACTTCGTGTTACTCCTGCCAAGATCTCACTTTGGGACTTGCTTCAAACCGCTTTGGTTTATAAGGAGATGGTGTAGGATTCCTTGCAAAATATTCTCTTGCCTACGGATGTTGATGCATTGATGGAACATATTTGAGTGGATTCGTCAAATATTATATTCCACTCGCAAGAAATCCCACCTCCAGACATGCATAAACAAGCAGAGCCTTTGATGATTATAGTTAATGTTTACAACATCCATATTAGGTGTACCCTCATTAACACTAGTTTAGTCCTCAACGTTTGTGGTATAGACCTATTGCCTAAAATTAAAATTGGTTCATCTTATTTAGTAGCTTCTTCCTTATTTATTCATGGGTTCGATAAAGCTGGCCACTAAGATCTGTGTACAATAATACTACCTTTGTAACTAGGCCCCGTTACCTTGCCTACATTGGTCTACGTGATGCCTAGCTTGTTACCATACAATAATATTTTAGGGAGACCTTGGATTCATGCTATGGGTGTAGTAAATTCTACCCTATATCATTCCTTAAAGTTTGTTGCTAACAATCAGTGGTTATGGTTAAAGAATATCCAGAGGCTGTGAATCTTTGTTTTTGGCTGCTATTGGTCGTAATTCAATGACATTCACTCTCAATAATTGTATCCCTTCCTTAACCACTGATGCTATGGCATGTTCTTTTTCGATACCCTATGTGGAAGTCACCACCTAAGCGAGTATCGACCAAGACAAACCACCTAAAGTAGAAGATCCTAAGTTTCTCCCATCTTCTCCTTCATCTCACCGACTGAATTATCTCTTAGGTGATGATTGGGGTTCCTTGAATTTATTAAAATTATTCATAGCAGAGTATAAGTCATACCCCTCTAGTATTTCATTTCTAGGTTATGCTGACATGAGGGTAGGTGACCCTCCTGTTGAGGAAGAGAATTGTGATCCTATCCAAGAAATAGCTCCTCCTCGGGAGAGTGACCCCACTCCTACTAATGAGGTTAATATTTATGAACTGAGTAAAGGAAATGGGACCACTCCTGTAGAAATGTTTGACATCCATTGGTGGAACGAGGCACTCTATGTGGAGCCACCCCCTCCTGAAGTTCTAGAAACTCGCTATGGGTTTGGGTATGAACTTGTTTCTTGGTATTATTATGGGCAGAAAGGCCTAGGATGTGTCGAGAAAGGAATCCAAGTCCCCATCCAGTTTAAGAAATGACAATGCTACCTAGGTTTGGGATGCTCTGTTGAATAGTCTAAACAAAAACCTTGGTGGAGTGTTAATATGATTTCGGTCGAACCATTAAGTTTAGTCCATCCTGAGTTGATAGAAGAAAGGGGATGATTTTAGTTGAACCATTAAGTTTAGTCCATCCTGAGTTGATAGAAGAAAAGGGACATGCTGAGAAGGTTCCTTTGGATGTATTCTCTTCAGATGAAGCATTAGGGGAATTTATAGGTGCTTATTCTCTATTACCTCCTTATCATCACAAGAAATGATTCCCATATCACTTGCACAAAAAAGCATACTTTGGAGAATTTATTTTGAGAATTGATGAGGAAGACACTCTATCTAATGTCAATGATGATGTATTGATATCCCATCTCGAGGATCACAGTCCTCTCCTCAAGGGAGATACTATCAAAATCCCTATGAATCCTAAATCTTCGAAAATGGTAATCAAGATTGGGAAGTGTCTCTCTTCTGAGGAAGTGGATGAACACTCCGATCTCTTATGTACTCACCCTAATATCTTCACTTGGATGTATGAGGATATGCCCGGTATTGACGAATCCATAATGGTCCATAAATTGTCCTATATCCTGATGCCAAGCTTGTTAAGCAAAAAATTAAAAAGATCAATCCTAGGGTAGCTTTGATGGTCAAGACTGAGATCAAAAGCTACTGAAAGCATGCATTATTCGTCCAATTGACTATTCTCCTTGGATTTCAAATATAATCACTGTTAGCAAACTTGACGACCATATTCACATATGCATTGAATTTGGAGACATTAATAAGGCTTCTCTTAAAGATGATTTTCTGTTACCTAATATAGATATGATTATGGACTCGACTGCAGGCCATGCATTGTTATGTTTTATGGATGGCTTCTTGGGTTATAATCAAATCCGTATTAACCTAGACAATCAGTACAAGACAACCTTCACTACCCCTTGGGGTAATTTTTGTTATGTGGTCATGCCCTTTGGTTTAAAGAATGCAAGAGTGACTTACCAATGAGTGATGACCCTGATATTTCATGATTTCATTCATAAAATCTTAGAGGACTATGTTGACAATATCTTGGAAAATTCTATAAATTGTCAAGATCATTTGAAAAACCTTCATCTTATCTTCAAAAGACTTTAAATTTAGAAGATGAGACTAAATCCCCATAAGTGTGTCTTTGGCATAGATGCTCGAAAGCTCCTTGGTTTTATAGTCTCTTACTGTGGGATCAAATTTTGACACAAATAATATTGATGCTATTGTTAACATGCCTCCACCGAGGAACATTATTGAGTTGAAAATTTTATAGGGGAAGATTTAGGTGATTCGTAGATTCATATCTCAATTGGTTGATCACACCCTCCCTTTCACTCACTTAATGAAAAAGGATGTTCGCTTTGTATGAGATGAAGAGTGTCAGAAATCCTTTGAATCAATCAAAGCTTATTTGACCAATCCTCTTGTGTTGATGCTAACTATGCAGGATAGACCTTTCCTGCTTTACCTTGCTACATCACCATACGCTTTGGCAGCTCTGCTAGCTCAATATGATGATGGAGGAAGAGAGAGAGAGGTCTACTACATTAGCTGCATCCTTATCAATTATGAAACCCATTATTCACCCATGGAGAAACAATTCCCTGCTCTTGTATTCACTACGCAGAAGCTAAGGCACTACCTCCTCCATGCTGAAACACATTTCATAGTGAATACAAATATTTTGAGACCCTTGTTCTCTAGCACTGATCTCGTTGGGAGACCAGCGAAGTGGGTTATGTTGCTTTCTGAGTTTGATATAAACTTTTTCACTCAGAAATTGATAAAGGGTCAAGCAGTTTCTAGTCAATTAGTAGAAGCTCCCTCTTCTCGTTCCTTTCTAGGGTTGAATCTATTTCCTGATGAAAATATTTTCACAATTAACTATGATCTCGAATGGAAGATGTACTTTGATGGATCAAGGTGTTAGACTAGTTTTGGAGCAGGTGTGGTCCTGATATCTCCCAAAGGAAAGCTGATCCCTCTATCCTTTCAATTAGATTTTCCTTGCACTAATAATATCGCTAAGTACAAAGCTCTTATTGATGGATTATGTGCTACGATTGTGCTAAAGATTAAAAATCTTCATATACTAGGTGACTTTGAGCTTATTGTGAATCAGACTATGAGAAATTATCAAGCTAAAAGAACTAGATTGTCCCGATATTGAGACCTCACTTTGTCCTTGCTTGATCAATTTTCCTCTTTCACAATAAATAGTGTCCCTAGGAGAGAAAATAGACATGCAGATGCCATAAAAAGCATTGCTTCCTTGGTACCTATAGGAGAAGATACAAAAGAATATCAGTTTGTGGTTCAGGTCGTGTGAACCCCAACGGTTTTTGATCAACCCCAACCCGAGTCTCTATCTTGTTTTCACACAGACTTAGAAGAGTGGTTCTCTAGAATCTACAATTACTTAAAGAATATAAACTTTCCTAGTGATGCGATGAAAAATGATTGCACCCATACACAGAAGATTTCAGAACTTTATTTCATCTTATTTGATGTTCTTTATCAAAAAGCTTATAACGACTTGTTGTTAAGATGCCTCACTAAAGAAAAAATACCCCTTACCCTTAAAGAATCCCACTCAGGCTCTAGAGGTGGAAATTTCTGTGGTAAATCCCCGGTGAGAAAATTGATACACATGGGGTACTACTGGCAAACAATGGAACAAGATTCCTTCAATTTTGTCAAGAAGTGCCTTCAATGTCAACAACATAGTCGTTTGATCCACGCTCCTACTCAGGAGTTACAAAATCAAACTTCTCCTTGGCCATTTGCAAAATGGGGGATGGATATCATCAGGAAAATATCACCCCCTTCTTCCAAGGGACATACCTTTATCATTACTACTACGAATTATTTCACAAAATGGGTCGAAGCTATTCCACTCTGATCTGCAAATGCTAAAACTATCTGTAGCTTTTTCATGAACAATATCATTTCTTGTTTTGGATTGCCCGCTAAACTTGTCTCTGATAATGTCACACCATTCAAAAATAAGGAAGTAAAGCAGTTCTTGGAGAAATTTCATATTCAACATAGGTTTTCTACACCATACTATACACAGTCCAATGGTCAAGAATAAGCTTCTAATAAAACTATTGAACTCATTCTTCATAAAACAATTAATAAACATGGTAAGGATTGGCATATTCAATTAACATATGCTTTGTGGGATTATTGCATGAGTATTCAAATGACGACATGAACAATGCCTTACAACCTCATGTATGGTGCTGAAGCCATCATGCCCTTGGAGTTGGAAATTTTGTCCTTACAGGTTTCCCTTAGGGGGGTAATTGGCGATGAAACCTACTTGTTGATGGTGAAAATGACACAAACAACGTTAAATAGAATATCCCTATTCTACTCTCCTGAAAAAGAAAGACAAAATATAGTAGCCTAACTCCTAAGGTCTTGGTAGTTGGTTGTCAACTGTCTGGTGTCACTCAACTGGTCCATGTAACTGTAATATTCAAGGGGCCTTTGCTGGTAATAAGGAATGCAAGAAATGACTTATTCATCGAACTGATCTTAATGAAAAGGGGTTTTTAAAATAAAATAAAAAGATAGATCAGGGCGTATATCAATAAAAATTATCTAATATCCGAACATATATCTTCAAAAACAAATTTTATTCCAACAAATCAAGAAAACCATAGATGATGCAATTTACAGAACGGTCCATACTATTTCATGCATCTAAGGTGCTTATTTCAACATCACAATCACACATCATAAATATTTCAAAGATAAAAGAACACACTCTCATTCGTTGCCAAGACCATAGATCAATAGACTTTCAATAAACTCAATTCAAAGATAATCTAATGAAATAATCTTTAAATCTGGTTTCTTCTAATGATTTTCATCACATAAGAAACACTCATGCTTCAGCATAATCACTGGCATACAGATAGACTATAATTCATCAACCTTATCCAATGAAACTCACTTCCAACACCATATTGCGTAAAAGCCTGTAATTATATTCAATTGTAAATAAAGTAAACAAGTATCTCTATAAAAACTATGAAAATTTTATCTCCTACTATTAGGTGGCTAAACTTATTCTCATCAGCCAACCTTTACAATATGATACCTCATAGGTATTTATAGATGTACAAAAATTCTAAGTCCTTTTCATCTTAAGTTGATCCAACTTTTGAGGAATTAAAGTCTTCTTGGAAACTCAAATCAATTTGATCTCTAGTTCCCACCTTGATCATTCAATTAAAATAGAGAGAAGAAGATAGAAGAGAAAAGAAATCCATGCGCCTCTAAACTGCCAGTCCTACATGCAGAGAAAAGAAAGCCATGCATGCATGATATTTATCAATTATGCATGTGAAGTTTGTTTTGCACTGTACTCGTCATAACTGGAGAAGAATTGTTGAAGCACCTCCAAATTCGGCCCATCAACCCAACTGTCTTCAAACTTGATCATTTCTAGTTCCGCAACAACAAAAGCTCGCATGTCCTTTAGCTTTGCCAACTCTCTTTTAGCTGCCCTTACTTCTTCTTTAATATCCATTAATCGATCTAATAGTAGATCCTCTCCATCATCTCCTTTTTGCATAACCTTTTTAAACCTATCATCCCATTTCTCCTTTATTTGGCTCAAAGGTAGGCCCTCCTTTACCGGTATATTAACATTTACTATGATAGAAATAACTGCTTCCAATTTCTCAAACTATTCATTCAGATCTTTGACAAAATTGAACTTCATTTTTATGCTTGTATAAAAATTCAGACCTAAACCGAAGTATGATGGAAGTCTTTTCCAAGAAATATTTATTATCCTCTTCGAGTATTAACTATTGTAGAAGAGTGGACTTTGGAAATTTACTAACCTCCTTCAAGCTCTGACTATATCCTTTGTACTCCTCCTCCTATTCCCCCAATACTTTGACATACTAGTTCATTTCCTCTATTAACTCCTTTGTTATTTTATGAATCTCAAAACTGTTTTCCATCACTTCACATATTTCTTGATTTATCTTATCAGTCCACCTATCCAACATCTCTGCCTTACTCCTTACCTATACCAAATCATCCACCTCTTTCTTACTAAGAAAAATTGGTGTTTCAATGGTGGCAATTTTTTGTGACCTCAGAGTAGAAACACTCTTCAAGAAAGCATGCAACTGATCCAACTGGGCCTTAAGCTCATCTTTTCTCTGATTATCTTTCATCATTCTTGATTTAGTGGATGAAGCTACCACATCTATTAAGTTCATCTATTGATCTCTTGTGGGTCTCCCTTGTTGGGAATTATGCCTCAACTTTCTAGTTAACCCCTTTGAAGACTTAGGCGAATTCTCTTGTTTGCCTTGGCAAATTCTTTTGTTTTGGCAGAGGCGGAACCGGGTTGGAACTTGGCATTGTTCCGTTTGCCTTGTTCTGGGTTTGTTCCCATTTCGTCTCCAGCTCCGCTCCCAGCTTTCTTGGATCTTTGAAGTTTTGTTCTGGCAGAGGCAGAATCGGATTGGAAGTTGACATTGTTCCTTTTTTCATGTTTCGGGTTTTTATCCGGCTCCGGCAGTTTGTTTCTCTTCACTTGGGTCTGGCGGAGGCGGAACCAGTTTTGGAAGTTGGCAATGTCCATTTGCCAGGTTCCTGTTTCAGTTTCTGTTCCATCTCCGAGTCCGACTCCTGCTTTTGTGATCTGGCTCTTCTAGATGTTTGGATTCTCCTCGGGGAGTTTTCCTCTACCTTGTCCTGGTTCTGGATTGATGTTTGGTGCAGTTGGCAGGGGTGAAACCGGAACCGGATTGGTTCCTGATCTTGGACTTTTGGTGAAGTCCTATTTTTGTTCCTGTTCCATCTCCGACTCAGACTTCAATCTTTTGTGCTCCCGTCTTGGTTTGACCCCGGGTTGACTTTACCCGGTCAGCACTGTTTCTGATGTGTTCTCCTTTGCCATGGGCAGACGTGGAACTAAATTGGTTCCTGAACCTATAATTTTGGTGGAGTCATGTTTTGACTCCAGTTCCGTCTCCGTCTTCGACTCCGATAGAGTGTATTTTCGGTGGAGTCCTGTTTCGACTCCTATTCCGACTCCGACTGCGATAGTGTGTATTTTCGGTGGAGTTCTGTTTCGAATCCTATTCTGACTCTAGCTCTGGTAGTGTTAGATATGGCATTGAATTCCTGGGTGGCTTGTTGTAGGGAGATCTGTTAGATCCAACCAGATGCGTGATTTGCGGATGGTCTTCTTTGACTCTTTTGAGTCGGTTACTTATAGATGAGAGATGTGCTTTTTCTCATAAGCCAAATATGCCAAGTTTGAAGTTCGACGGGTCTGCAAGAGTCATGAGTTGCAGAGCAAGCATGAGATGTGCGAGCAGAATGCATGACCATGAGATTGCAAGCAGGATGCGCGGGTATGTGAATGCCTGAGCATGGGGCTACAAACAAAATGCATGATGCATGATGCGAGATTGCAGATGTTGGACTTGCAGGTTGGAGAGCTGAAGGTGTGAAGGGTTTTGACGAGAGATGGAGAGGGTATTCGAGCAGTTTGCTTAGGCAATGTAACTGTGAACACTCTATCTCTTGGATTTGGGCATGGGAATCATTGGAGGCCGAATGACTGGGCTGTCCATGAGGCTGGTTGTGATAGTCATCTAAGGAGCTGAGAGGGATCTTGCGGTTACCTGTTACTTCTCCAGTAGAACAAGATGTGACTCTTGTATTGGCTTTGAGCCTGATATTGTATTGTAACTGGTTTTTTGTTGCTGAATAATACAATGGCTCGAAATTTTGGAGTGTGAGGTTTTTAATTGAAAGGGTTTTCCCCACGTATATCTTTGTGTCTTCTTTTAGTTTTTTATGGTATCTGTTTATGTTGAATCTATTTCTTGTTGCATTCACTTCTCTCAGAGGATCAATGGGGGATCAATTGTGTTTGTTTTCACTTTATAGCATAGTTGGTTGTATCTTTGTTGTGATTTTGAATTGAAATCACTAAGGCACTACTGTCTTAGATGTCTATCTTGATGACAGCCAGAATCTGTATCCCCGACATCCCTAAGTTAACAGTTCCCAACTAGTAATCAGTCAATTGCATATACCCTACATCCTTGTCCATCATTGGTATGGCACATTCAACAATAATTTCTCCTCTGTCGATGAGTCTAGTGGAATGTAAGATTTTGGCCTTCTTTTTGGGCCTTTCTTTTTTAATTTCCTTCATCATATCATCCCAATTGAGAGGCCATGAAGGTGTCACTGATTTCTTTTGCAGATCCAATTTCAACCAAGTAGGAGCACCTAGAGTAGTGGTCATTATAGTTGAAGAAGAAGCAACAATAGTAGTAGAGGGTGGTTGCACATTTACTTGAGGTTGAGAATCAACCTCTTATACCTCTTGTTGTTCTTGCTCCACATTTATCTGAGAAATATTTTCAGCTTCCTCCCTATCTTTCTATTCTTGTATCCTCTTGTCTTCTTCTTCCTTCTTCAAATTTTCTTCTTCTAATCTCTTCTTCTCAAGTTCCCATTTTCTCTCTTCCTCCAATGCCTTAAGTTTATTTGCATCTTCCTTTTCTTTCTGTAGGTGCTTGGCCAACTCCTTAGCATCCTTCTCCTTTTGCACTCATTTTGCTTCCTCTTTCTCTTTATAGGCCTCTTCAACAAGCTTTAATTTGGCCTAAAGAACTTCTCATTCCCTTTGTTGCTTTGCCTTTTCTTCCTCCAAATCATGAATTTTCTGTATTAACTCCAGCTTATCATTTTCTTCTTTGATCCTAAGCTCCTGCTCCTTTTTCCTTTGTTGCTTTTCTATTTCATCAGCTCTTCATTTGGCTTCTACCTGTTGTTGCTGGTGTAAGGGCTCAGCTTGTGCCTTAGCATCAATTTCCTTTTGCTTCTCCATCACCTTTGCATGTGCTTGAGCATCCAAGTCTTTCTTTGCCTCCTCAAACAGGGCCCATTGATCTTCCTGAGTCAAAACATGCTCAATTTCCTCCTCTAAAGGCATATTTTCTTGTGCATCTTTCTTTGATAAGGTATCATCAGAGTCTGTTTCCACCTCATGGATCTCCTACTCCTTTTCTTTTCCCTTTAATGCTTCAGCTATACCATGAAGAGTTCCTTCATGAATTTCTCTGCTTGGTTGCTCTGTAAGAGGGACTTGACCAAATGACTCACCTATTGCTGATGTGGAAACCATCGGTCCTATTTAGGCATCCTCCTCTTGCACTCTAGGTAACTCTTGGGTAGAGGCTTCAAGCTCGATCTCTTCAATGTCAGGAGGGAAGAATTCCAAGGGCTCCTTGGAAGGCAATTTCCTCTTAATTATTTTGTATCCCTTCCCCCTCTTAGGAGCCAATCCCTAAGGAGTTTTGATTCTTAGGACAACCCAATGGATACTTCTATCCAAAACTGGCCTCCCTATTTGTTTGATATCAATAGTCTCCTCAATATCCCAATCCATTGGATCCAAAATTTTGGTGCCAATATTTAATTCCTCATATGATGGACCTAATACAAATCCAACATCAACTAATGTATCAGGGATGCCATCTTTGATCCCAAATTCTACCATGAGTGAGACAGGTAACCTCTCATAATTCCTTTTCCTAAGGTCATATTCATCATGAAGATCACTCCAGAAATCCTCTAATAGGTTGAAATGTTTTTCAAAAACCGAAGGCATCAAGGCATTCATTTTATTCCTTTGGTCAAAGTGCTTTTGAGTAGTGTACAAACCTATCTTTAGATGTATCAATTCACTGCAAACTACCTTAGCTCCCACAAGATGTTGGCAGCTATATTCACCCAATTGCATGGGAAAATTATTACACCCTATTTTGTGCTTCAACCTAGATCGGGCATTGACCCCCAGAGCTTGATATACAAATTTCATTAGAACCATCCTATTGCTACAACATCTTGGAAGTAAGTGGGGATGACCTTCAAATCCATCCAGTCTGAAATAAGTGAACTTGGGGTATTGGATATACCAACATCCCCATTCCATGATAAAGTCCATAGATTCTTGGCTCAATCTATATCCCGCATTTCCATTAAGCTGGTTAATGATTACATATAATAATGCATCATTAACCCTTCTAAATTGTGTTTCAGACACTTGTAGAGATAAATGATCATAATGATCCCATACTTTCCTTCATCCATCAGCTTCTCCTAATATTCCCACTTTGTTCAAACCTAGAAAGATGCCTCCTCTAACTGCTGCATAGACAACATAAGAAGTCATGAAAAGGTCTTTGTTTCTCTTATTCTAGCTAACTGGTCATGAATAGCATCCGAGACAATCATTGGCCAATAAATTTTTTGTTTTCCTTTAAAGATGGCCTAAATGATGGGAAATATCCATTCCTTAAAATGAAATGCATCTCTCTTCCCATAGGCTCTAGACAACATCATTATTAGGTCTGATACTTCTTTGTAGAATTCTATTCTCTTTGGCTAATCATGAAGTTTGGTCAGAGACTTCTTCTTTGTTCTCAACCAATTTTTGTTCAAGTGAGCCTTGTTAGCCTACTCGTATTTTCTATATATATCGAAAGATTTTGCCTCCTTTAACTGTACCAGGCTCTTTGGATCTAGGTCACTAAACATGTGTTGAAACATTTGGGGATTTATATCAATAATAACATTGTCTTGTGAATCCATACACTGCCTAGTGGCAGAATTGTAAGCTCCTGCTGGTGTCATAATCAACTCCAGGAATTGGGTAGATAGAGGAAATAAGGTGATGTGAGCCAAGCCAAAATCAACTGTTCTTTGATTTTTCCCTATTATATCCTCAATGAATGTTTTCGAATACAACTCCCCAAATTTGTATGAGCCTAAATTGGTGTCAGTTATATTAGACCAATCCGATTCTACTTTGCTTGTAGTGACAACAGAACCCCTATGATTATACCTCAAAGTATAAGGTAGCTACTCTGGCTTAATCTTCTTAGGCTTAGTTTCTGCCTTTGATGTTTCTGTAGGTCGATTCCATTGGGAAGCTTCTCCTGATACTCCTAAAATTATTTAGCTTTCATACAACAAAAACCTTTAATTAGATCTTTGAATAAACATCACAAAATATGCTTCAAAACCTTACCCTTCATATATATAGCAGAGGCAAAACCAAGCATAAAAACATTCTAAACAAACTCCTTTAAAACACTGTCAGGCTCAGAGCCAAAACCATCATTAAGATTATAGTGATAAGAAGTGGGACTGGAATCAGAACTGGAATGGTAACTAAAACCGGAACCAGAACCAGAATGGAAACTGATTTGGTTTCATTCAGATTTTCTAATTTCACATTCTATTCCACTTCCGCTTACGGCTAGGTTATCACTATTTTGAAAGAATGCTTCTTATTGTAAGCGGAGTTGGAGACAAGATGAAAAATAGAATCAATACTTATTGGAAAACATGGTTCAAAGTCTAGATTGATTCTGAACCTGCTTCTGCCTAAAATAACCATGATGTCATAACTGGTTTTAAATAGTTCAATAAATAACTTCATGATTTAAGGAATAGGTCATATCAAAACAAAAGGGGGCTTAAAAATAACCTCATAAGACCATCCCCATATGAGCGAGAGGCAATTGTACCTTTTAGGGCATCATATTTAAATTAAAAATACAAACACAAAAATGAATCAAAACCCTAAACTAAAACCCTTGATATATAATAAGCAGGGCACAAATTTAACCCTATTTAAATTAACTAGACTGAATGCGAAACAAGATTTCTAAGTAAAAACAAAAATTTACCAAAACCTTCTCATTGTAAAAACTGTAATTAACCTATGCATTTAAAACTAGGGCACCACAATGCGGTCATGATTAAATGTGAAAAAGACCGTGCTAAAAATAAAGAAACCAGAAACAAAAGAAAAAAACGAAGATAAGAAATCCAAACAAATAGAGACAAAACATGTGAACTTACTGAGAATCATGAATTCGCCCAAAGCAAAACAATCCAAAATGAACAAAAATGGAAAACGCGAAAATAAAAATAAGAACGAGAATAGAAAACCCTACCTCGAACACAAATAAATAGGTTAACTTCCTGAAGTAATCTACGCACAACTGTCTCTCTTTCAATCAATTTACTTGCACAAAATCTTCACTACAACTCTGGTTCACTCTTCAATCTCTTAACAATAATGTTAATAACTATGCGTTAATCCCTAATTAAGGTAAAAAACTCAGGGTTTCACACATGCATGGCACCTGTCATTAATGCAATAAATGTAGTAGAGCAGAGTCAAAACTGTAGAAGGAACTGGTACATTACTTCTGTGCGACTTCAATAAAGTCAACAACCAAGAAACGGCGGGAGTGAAATCGAAATAAAAACTGTTATGAAAACTTGTCTAACTTTCCAAATCGGTTCCCATTCCGGGTCTAGTTTCGTCGACAAAGAATAAAGCGAAACAAAACATCAAAATAAAACCAAAAGACCAAAATGAGAAAACTTAAAATAAAAACCTAGTTTAAAACGAAAGACCAAAAAGCAGAGGCGAAACGAGAATGGATTTTGAAAATTCGAATAAAAATGGACTTAACTTCTAGCTCAGCTCCGGCTCCGACAAAGACAAAATAACAAATTCAAAATTGTCGGGATGGGAATCAAATTGAGTTTTGAAAGAAGATTTAAAACCCGATTCGGTTCCAGTTCCAGTTCTCACAGAAGAAACCAAAGAAAAACAAAGTGTTGGAAAAGAAATACTTTAAACTTTGTTTGAAAAATGACTAAGGAAAAAAACATAAAGGGGGACCCATTTTGACCAAGGCAAAAGATGGGGTGGTTATGCAAGGCATAACAAATGGCAACTCGGCTGGAAAAATAGTTTACCCATTTTCAAGATACCCAAAGAAAATTTCAGTCAGCCTAAACCTACTTGGTTTGTGAGGCATGCTAACTTTGAATAAGATCAGATATATCTAGAATAAGCTTGAGTTGGAATCTCAGATGTATGTGCTCATGAGTTATTTCTGAATTTGAGTGTGCGTATTTTGTGCATCATTCTTTTATAGATAATTTCTCTGCTCCTGAACAACTATACCTAAGATTCAAGATACATAGGTTGAGTCCTTTAACTATCGTGCAATAAAATCTTGGGTATTGCTCCGTTGCCAGATAGGCGTCCATAGCCCCGATGAAGATACCTCTAGTTCTCTCAAAACAATGATCTACTGCCAGCCAGGCGTCCATAGCCTCGATAGAGATACTTGATTACCCATTTGATATTGAGTTTTCCTTTGAAGTTTGTTTCTTTTCATTATCATTCATTCATTTTACTCAAGCTTCTCTTGTGGAAATTTTTTATGCACCTTCCTCAATACTCATACATAATAGATCTGAAATGTGGGTTGAGAACTACAATGGATTTCATGATAGTCTTGGAATCAGATTTTTCACTTGAATCAAAGGTAGAACTATCCTTAAACAAATAGGCATTTACTTAGGGAGATGTTTTTCTAATTTGGTGACAGATTTTTTATCATAATTCATGAGATATTCACAATGTATCTTTTATCCTTAGTAACTTTTCAAACCCATAATAGAATGATCATAAAACATGAGTTTCAGAATGAAATCCCTTTCAATGATGATGATGAAAACACTAAACCAATTTCTCTCTTAGTACTAGTAGCATACTTTGAATAACAACCCCTTATCTTGAGATGAACAAAATGAAGATCCCCAATGAAACAAGACAAAACAAAACAAACAAAAACAAAGAAAAAGAACAAAATGAAACACAAAAAAAAAAAAACTAAAACTAAAAATAGAAACTAAAAACAAAAACTTAATTATATATGATACAGTATAATAAATTTTCTTTAAGACATTAGACCATCTATGCACCAAAATAGTGCTTAAGATCTAACCATTAATTGGTAATGGAACAGGATCTCCTGTTAAGGTACTTAAATGAAAAGCATTCTCGCCTAGTATCTCAGCCACTTGATACAGACCTAACCGAATTCTATCAAACTTATGGTGATCTCCTTTCTTTTATATGGCTTTATCCCATAGTAACACAAGATCTAATCTCCTAAAAGATTTTATCTTGGCTCTTTTTTCAAACCAATATTTGATGACAGCCCGATGCTTAGAGAATTTTTGCAAAGCAGCATCTTTTTGCTCTTCCATGTTAAGAAAATTAAGTAATCTAACCTCAATCCTATCATCCTTGGTATAAAAATCCTGCATGAACTTAAGAACAGGTATCTGTAAATGGATAGGGAAGATAGGTTCTTGGCCATAGACTAACTTAAAAGGTGAGTCTCCTAGAGCTGCTTTGATTTGGGTTCGATCTACCCATAAGGAAAATCTCAACTGGGTGTGCCGGTCTCTAGGATTATTTTCTAGTAATTTTCTTATCACTTCCAACAAGTTTTTATTAGTGGACTCAACCACTCCATTTCCTTGAGGGTAGTAATTAGATGAATACTTCAAAATAATTTTATGCTCATATGCCTTTTGAATGAATTCAGGAGAAGAAAAAGTAGGACCATTATCACATACCAGAGCAAATGGAACTTCAAACCTGGTTGTGATGTTCTTAGTCAAAAACTTGATGACCTCATTGGTGCTATTCTTGCAAGGATGGGCCTCAATCCAACGTGTATAGTAATCAATTATAGTCAAGATGAATTTATTTATTGTAGAAGAATTGGGATTAATAACACCTACAAAATCCATGGCCCATTGAGAAAAGGAACCTACCTCATACACTAGTTGCAAAGGTATTGTAGGATTTCTTTCCCTAGGTGCAGAAGTTTGGCATACATGACAGGTTCTGACATGTTGATGTGCATCCCAAAATACATAAGGCCAATAATATCCTGATCTAAGAATCTGAAGGGCTAAAGCATCCATAGATCCATGTCTTGTTCCATGTCTTCCATGGAACTCAGAAGTAACATGGTTGGCCTCTTGTCGATCTAAATAGCGCAAGTAGATCCCTTGAAAATTCTTTCTGTAGATGGATCCCCTTTTAAGCATGTAGTGAGCACTGTTCATCCTCAATGCTCTCCTCTGAGTAGCATTCATTCCTTCTGGACATCTATTATTAAGGAGGAAGAAAATCAAGTCTGTGTACCAGGGATCCTTAGTAAATGATTGGACGATGTACTGTTGACAAGCGATATTTCTGTCCACATCTGCCATTGCTTTTGATAAACTTTGCCCTTGAACAAGTTTCATTAGATGAATTTCTAAGTCAAATTCTTTTAGAATTTCCATCCATTTTCCTCTTCGTTCTCCTAATTCACTTTGCATCAAAAGGGACTTCATAGTTGGATCTGGAACTATAGCCATTACTTGACTTCGAAGAATGTAATGTCTGAACTTCTTTACCGCTCGTACTAATGTAAAGGCTTGTTTTTCCAGTGGTGGGTATCTCACTTCTGCATTTTTAAATGGAGAGCTCATAAAGGTAATAGGTCTTTCTTCTCCCTCTCTTCTTTGTTGTGTTAACATAGCTGCACATGAATGGTCAGATGCAAAAAAATAGATATAAAAAGGCTTTAAATAATCTGGGCTTGTCAAAATAGGTGCCTTAGATATAAACTATTTGATTTGTGAGAAATCAGATTTAGCCTCTTCACTCCACTCAATTTTTTCCTCTTTCTTCATCATTTCATTTAGAGGTTTGACGATCTCTGTAAACCCTGTTATAAAATTTCTAACAAAATTGATCCTACCGAAGAAGGATCTCATTTCTTTTTTGCTGCCTGGCCTTATCAACTTCAAGATGGCCTCCAATTGCTCAGGTTCAATGGATATCCCTTGTTCTAATATGATGTGACCCAGGAGTTTCCCTTCAGATACTCCAAACACACACTTCTTTGGATTGAGAGAGACACCATAACTTATACATTTATCGAGAACCTTTTCCAGATCAATAGCATGGTCTTCTCTATTTTTAGAAAAGATGGTTAAATCATCCACATAAATGATTATACACTTTCCTATCAAATATTTGAAAGCTACATCCATTGCCCTTTGAAAGGTTGCTCTAGCATTGATAAGACTGAATTGCATCCTCCAATAGGAAAATGTGCTCCACTTGGTGGTGAAAGTTGTCTTCATTGTATCCTCATGACTAACCAAAACTTGATTGTAACTAGAATAGCCATCTAAAAATGACATCATCTGAGATCCATTAACCTTTTGTAATACTTCATCCAGAGAGGGCAAAGGATAATTATCTTTCTCAGAGGCTTTGTTTAGATTCCTAAAATCTAAACATAATCCGATCTCACCATTCTTTTTGCGTACAGGAACTAGATTTGCAACCCAGGTATGTCTAACAGGAAAGATTATCCTTGTAGATAGGAGATTTTACACCTCTTTCTGGATTAGGGGCTCAATTAAAGCATTGACTGAGCATTGTTTCTGACGAAAGGGATTGGCTTCTGGCTTGAGAGGTATGGTATGTGTGATCATCGAAGTGTCAAAGGTTTTTAAATCATCATAACTCCAAGTAATGGCTGCAATGTTTTTCTCAAAAACTTTAACTATTTGGTCCTTAATTTCTTGAGGACAAGTCTTTCCTATGAGAATATTCCTTTCAGGGCCTGAGTGAGTCAGATTGAAAGATTCATATTTCCCTCCTTCACTCTCTATGGGCATCCTTTGACGAGCCCATGGGTCAGAATCAAATATTCTTTCAAAAGCTACCATCCCTTTCAGAATACTATTACCTTTCAAATCCAATATCCCTTCTTCACTCTCTTTCTCAGGATCCCAATCTCCTTGATCTCTTTTAGATTCATCTATTTGGCTTTTGAAAAACATCAGAACTTTCCAAAAAGGCTAATATATGTTGATCATCATCAAATAACCAAAAATTTCATACATTATCAAGGACTGCTGAGACTGAAATTAGTTCAACTAAAAATCTCTTTAGATCATAATCTTGCATGGGTTCTAATGTGTTATCAGCAACAACAAGCACATTTATAATTTGATTAGCTTATCTAGGGATCAAACTAATCTCAAAAGCATCAAAGTTTTCAATTAAATTCCAAACTTTGTTTCTGTATGCAACCAGTTTTTTGTTATGACATGCATACTGGCTACGTACCTATTTTACAATCACTTCAGAATCCCCCATAACTGTGAGAGCAATAACCTTCTTTTTATGAGAAAACATGAGTCCTTGAGCAAGTGCTTCATACTCAGCCACATTTTTTGTGCAGCCAAACTACAATCTGTAAGATGCAAAGTAAGTTTTCCCTTTCAGGTTGGTTAGTTCAATCCCTGCTTCACTTCCTGCTTTAGATTTAGAACCATTAAATTTAAGAGTCCACAATTGGTCTTTGGCTGGGAGTTCTTTGTTTTTTAGGGATAATAGGGAATGACTGACTCGGGATGTGTGGTGGCTCAAACTTTCATTGGTCATCAAAAGTTGACCTAGAACAAAGCTCACTTGAATATTTTTCTATGTTTTCAACTCTCTCAAAAATCAGTTCTTGAACAACTTCTTGGGTTAAATTGCAATCCAAATCATCTTTCATCAATGCCTTGGGCATTGGAAAAGTATCTAGGGCAGGTGTATTAAATAGGAATTGAGACACCTGAACCTCTTCTTGAATTTTAGAGCTCAGAACCCGAGTCTGCTCTACTGGTGAGGAATCTTCCTCTTGAGAAAGGCTAGTCTTGGTGAGAATGCTAACATCCTTGAATTTAAAGGAATACTCATTGATAGGGGTTTGGGGTTCCTCGTGACATATTTGTTGAGGCTGGTCTACATGACTTAAGATATCTAGGCATGATTGGCCAGTTAACTCCGAATGATTGTGATAATGAATCCTACACCAATTAGGGAGTAACAAACTACTCAAATTAGTTTCTTCTCCTAACACCTGCTTATCTTGTTGCAATTTCCTTATTAGAACTTGCTAGTTGATATAGACCATTGGATCATCATGTTCTAGGGGCAATTTATCCCCAGGATTAAGTACAGATAAATTAAGGACTTCCTTTTATTTGTAAACTCCTATCTCAGTCTCGAAATATGCTACTTCATTTGAAGCATCATATTCTGTAATCATATGATTGAGTCTTGGTTCACTTTCAATCTTTATCTGTGTTACAACACCATTCCAGGGTAGCCACATGTGAGAGAAATCCAAGGACAAATATCCCCCAATAATTTTCATTGGCTCCTAACTTAGGAGCATGCCATATGTCTTTGGGATATCAGCTACTTGGATATCTATGTAGGTCTGGATCCTTGGATCTGATCCAACCTGTACATGCATGTTCTTTAATTATCCTACAAAATTAGCCTCAATTTTATCTAACTAAATAACTTTCTTATTGGTTGGGATAGGACTTAATCCTAACTTCTTACATATTGAAAAGGGCATAACATTACCCGATGCTCCAGAATCCAATAAATAGTTATGCAAATTCTTTCCAAAAATCCTTAAACTTAAAAGAAAAGGTGGGGTACTGGTCTTACCTTTATAGATAGCTGCATTTGTCTCCTTCATGGGAGTCACTTTACCTTTTCCTCTTAAGCAGTTTGCCTCCTCTAGGGCCTTTAATACCACTTCACGTTGAGCTGGGCACCACTTCATGATATCAAAGAATGACAATGATGTCTTCTATCTCTGCAGTTCTGGGATAAAATCAAATTCTGAATCATTTCTCACTTGATATTTAGGAAAAGGAGGTGGATTACCTCTATTCTGAGAGTCAAAAGGTCCCTTTGGTGGTGGATTATTATCTGCATTTTATTTAGGTGGGACCATATTGTTTGGAGGTGCAGATGTAGTAAATGGGACCTTATTCTGATTTCTTAGAAAATGACCACCTTTAGATTGAAAGGCTTGGGCATCATACAAATCCTCCTCTGGCCCATTGTCTCCCTGCATTGGAAATTGGTATTTCTCTTCAATATTCTCATAAGTCATAGCAGTACTTACTAGCCCATTATCCTAATTGGAATTTCCTACTAGAGGATGGGCATTGGCTTGTGCAATCTTTACCATTTTCTCTATCTCTGGGCAATTAACCCCCAAATGTGGTGCAGTATCATGTAACCGACACCAATTAGTCATGAAGTTAAGGTCAGCTACATTAGCCGCATGTGATATCTCCTCACCTAAGTGATAATTATGGGGCACTCCTCCATTGTTAGGTCCAGTATTCCACTGCCTATTGTTTTTATTGAACCTCTTGTTATATCCTCTGTTCTGATTTTGGTAATTTTGGTTAGAGAAATTTTGGTTCTGAAAGTTCCAGTTGGTGTTTTGATTCCTATTCTGATTGGAGTAATTCCCCTAGTTGGTGTAACCTCCCTGGTTATGATAATTATGATTTTGGTTGTGGGGAGGGTTTTGCCTAAGTTGTTCCAAGTCATTAGACATTTGAGATAGAGTCTTCTTGAGAGTTTCTAGCTCACTAGTCAGTTGAACAGTTTGTTCATTTTGCACATTCTGCACTATGGATGGGGAATGAACATGGGTTGATCCTCCCGCTTGTTGTTGTTGATTTTGAGATTGTTGGGAAGAATCTTGTATGCCATTTCTGAAAAAGGGCATGGTAGGTGGGGCGTGTAAGTCAGACATAGGTTCATACTGGGAGTAAGACATCCCTAGGATAGTGTTTTACAATGGTGGGTTAGGCATTTGATAATTCATGGGAGGGAGAACTGCTCGTAAACCTCCTGATTGTAGACTTATCTATTGTTGCAATTTGATAGCTAGATGATAAACCTTAGACATGGAGTCAATATCATTGGCCTAATAATTTCTCTACAGGAATAAGACAATTAAGGGATCAACAACTCTTAAATACGCCTGAATGGCAATATTCTCAGCTACTAAGTAAGGGTCTTGCAGTCTACGAAACATCCTTTGGAACCTAGTGTTGAATAGAGGCAGTGACTCATGACGTTCCTTTCTTATGGTGGAAAACTAGTGATACAAGATGGTAGGGTCTACATAAACCTAAAATTGATTAATGAATGCATTTTCTAAATTTTTCCAACCCATAATAGATCCCCGAGGCAGATTTAAGTACTAGTTATATGCCATGTCTCCCAAACAATAAGGAAACAATATGCATACCACATCTTGATGAGAAACTTGAGCACATGTACAAGCATCTTTTAATGCTTGTATATTCCCCTCAACACTTCTTGATTCACCATGCATGTACTTAGGAAAAATTTTTTTTGGGTTCTTGGGTAAATCATGGATTCCTCCTGGAATAGTCCCTATTGGAGAGGGGTTATTCACAAAATAAACCATGGGTAGGATTGGTTGAGCAGGTGGTGATATAGGCCGAATTGGTGGTGATACTAGCCTAATGGGTGGAGGTGATACTGGTCAAGCTAGTGGTGGTGATGTAGGTGGAACTGGTGGTCATGTAGGTGGATTTGGCTGAAATCCTGGTGGAGTAAGTGGTGGTGGAAAAATATAGGTATCAATATTCTATGAGAATAGGGTCTAGGTCTAACTAGGGTTTGGAGTTCTTGTAATGGTTCAAGATCAGTAGAGGATATGAGAATCCTCCCGTATTTCTCAGGTGAAAATGATCCAATGCGAGCCAACTTGTTCCTTCAAGCCCTCCTTCTAGCGCCAAATCTATTGATGGTGAAAATGACACAAACAACGTCAAACATAATATCTCTACTCTATTCTCCTGAAAAAGAAAGATAATATATTGTAGCCTAACTCCCAAGGTCCTGTTTTTTGGTTGTCAACTGTCTGGTGTCACTCAATTGGTCCATGCAATTGTAATATTCAAGGGGCCTTTGCTGGTAATAAGGAATGCAAGCAATGACTTATTCATTGAACTTCTCTTAATGAAAAAGGGATTTTTAAAATAAAATAAAAAGATAGATCAAGGCATATATCAGTAAAACATGAATAAAAATTATCTAATATCTGGACATATATTTTCAACAACGAATGTTCTTCCAATAGATCAAGAAAACCATAGCATGATGCAATTTACAGAACGGTCAATACTATTCCATGCATCTAAGGTGCTTATTTCAACATCACAATCACACATCATAAATATTTCAAAGATAAAAGAACACACTCTCATTCATTGCCAAGACCATAGATCAACAAACTTTCAATAAACTCAATTTCTAGATAATATAATGAAATAATCTTTAAATCTGGTTTCTTCTAATGATTTTCATCACATAAGATACACTCATGCTTCAAAACAATCACTGGCATACAAATAGACTATAATTGATCAACCTTATCCAATGAAACTAAATTCCAACACCATATTTCATAAAAACCTGTAATTACATTCAACTATAAATAAAGTAACAAAGTATCTCTGTAAAAACTACGAAAATTCTATCTCTTACTATCAGGTGGCTAATATTATTCTCATCAGTCGACCTTTACAATATGATACCTTAAAAGTATTTATAGATCTACAAAAAATAAAAGTCCTTTCTATCTTAATTCGATACACCTTTTGAGGAATTAAAGTCTTCTTGGAAACTCAAATCAATTTGATCTCTAGTTCCCACCTTGATCATTCAGTTAAACTAGAGAGAATAAGATAGAAGAGAAAAGAAAGCCATCCACCAGTCCTACATGCAGAGAAGAAAAGAAAGCCATGCATGCATGAGATTTATCAATTATGCATGCGAAGTTTGTTCTGCACTGTACTCGTCATAACTAGAGAATACTTGTTGAAGCACGTTGAAATCCATTCCATCAACCCAACTGTCTTCAAACTTGATCCTTTCTAGTTCTGCAACAATAAAACCTCTCATGTCCTTTAGCTTTGTAAAATCTCTTTTAGCTGCCCTTACTTCTTCTTTAATATCCATTAACCGATCTAATAGTAGATCCTCTCCATCATCTCCTTTTTGCATAAACTCTTTAAACCTATCATCCCATTTCTCTTTTATTTGGCTCAAAGGTAGGCCCTCCTTTACTGGTATATGAACATTTACTATGACAACAATAATTACTTCCAATTCCTCAAAATGTTCATTCAGATCCTTGACAAAATCTTGAACTTCATTTTTATGCTTGTATAAAAAGTTAGACCGAAACTGAAGTATGCTGGAAGCCTTTTCCAAGAAATATTTATTGTCCTCTTCAATTATTATCTATTCTAGAAGAGTGGACATTGGCAATTTACCAACCTCCTTCAACCTTTGACTATATCCTCTATACTCCTCCTCCTGTTCCCCCAATACTTTGACATACTGGTTCATTTCCTCTATTAACTCCTCCGTTATTTTATGAACCTCAAAACTGTTATCCAACACTTCACATATTTCCTAGTTTATCTTATCAGTCCACCTATCCAACATCTCTGCCTTACTCCTTACGTGTACTAAATCATCCACCTCTTTCGTACTAAGAAAAAATGGTGTTTCAATGGTGGCAATTTTTTGTGACCTCGGAGTAGAAACACTCTTCAATAAAGTATGCAACTAATCCAACTGAGCCTTAAGCTCATCCTTTCTCTGCTTATCTTTCATCATTCTTGATTTAGTGGATGAAGCTACCACATCTATTAAGTTTATCTGTTGATCTCTTGTGGGTCTCCCTAAGTTAACAGTGCCCAACTGGTAATTAGTCAATTGCATATCACCTACATCCTTGTCCATCGTTGGTATGGCACATTCAACAATAATTTCTCCTTTGTCTATGAGTATAGTGGAATGTAGGATTTTGGCCTTCTTCTTTGGCCTTTCTTTTTCAATTTCCTTCATCATATCATCCCAATTGAGAGGTTGTGAAGGTGTCACTAATTTATTTTTTAGATCCAATCTCAACTAAGTAGGAGCACCTGGAGTAGTGGTCATTATAGTTGAAGAAGAAGCAACAATAGTAGTAGAGGGTGGTTGCACACTTACTTGAGGTTGAGAATCAACCTCTTGTACCTCTTGTTGTTCTTGTTCCACATTTGTCTGAGCAAGCTTTTCAACTTCCTCCCTGTCTTTTTGTTCTTGTATCCTCTTGTCTTCTTCTTCCTTCTTCAAATTTTCTTCTTCTAATCTCTTCTTCTCAAGTTCCCGATTTCTCTCTTCCTCCAATGCCTTAAGTTTATCTGCATCTTCCTATTCTTTTTGTAGATGCTTGGCCAACTCCTCAACATCCTTATATTTTTGCACTCGTTTTGCTTCCTCTTTCTCTTTATAGGTCTTTTCAACAAGCTTCAATTTGGCCACAAGAACTTCTCTTTCCCTTCGTTTCTTTGCCTTTTATTCCTCCAAATCATTGATTTTATGTATTAACCCCAGCTTATCATTTTCTTCTTTGATCTGGAGCTCCTTTTGCTTTTGCTGCTTTTCTATTTAATCAGCTCTTTGTTTGGCTTCTACCTATTGTTTCTGGTGTAAGGGCTCAGCTTGTGCCTTAGCATCAATTTCCTTTTGCTTCTCCATCACCTTTGCATGTGCTTGAGCATCTGAGGCTCTCTTTTACTCCTCAAACAGGGCCCATTGATCTTCCTCAGTCAAAAAATTCTCAATTTACTCCTCTAAAGGCATCTTTTCTTATGCATCTTTCTTCGATAAGGTCTCACCAGAGTCTGTTTCCACCTCATGGATCTCCTACTCATTTTCTTTTCCCTTTAATGCTTCAGCTATACCATGAAGATTTCCTTCAGGAATTTCTCTGCTTGGTTGCTCTATAAGAGGGAATTGAACAAATGACTCACCTATTGCTGATGTGGAAACCACCAGTCCTATTCGAGCATCTTCCTCTTGCACTCTAGGTAACTCTTGGGTAGAGGCTTCAAGCTCGATCTCTTCAATGTTAGGAGGGAAGAATTCCAAGGGCTCCTTGGAAGGAAATTTCCTCTTAATTATTTTGTATCCCTTCCCCTTCTTAGGAGCCAGTCCCTGAGGAGTTTTGGTTATTAGGACAACCCAATGGATACTTCTATCCAAAACTGGCCTCCCTATTTGTTTGATATCAATAGTCTCCTCAACATCCCAGTCCACCGGATCCAAACTTTTGGTGCCAATATTTAATTCCTTATATGATGGATCTAACACAACTCCATCATATACTAATGTATCAGGGATGCCATATTTGATTCCAAATTCTACCATGAGTGAGATGGGTAGCCTCTCATAATGCCTTTTCCTGAGGTCATATTCATCTTGAAGATCACTCCAAAAATCCTCTAACAGGTTGAAATGTTTATCAAAAGCTGAAGGCAGCAAGGCATTCATTTTCTTCCTTTGGTCAAAGTGCTTTCGAGTAGTGTAGAAACGTATCTTCAGATGTATCAATTCACTACAAACTACCTTAGCTCCCACAAGATGTTGGCAACTGTATTCACCCAATTGCATGGGAAACTTATGACACCTTGTTTTGTGCTTCAACCCAAATTGGGCATTGACCCCCGGAGCTTGATATACAAATTTCATTAGAACCATCCTATTACTACAACATCTTGGAAGTAAGTGGGGATGATCTTCAAATCCATCCATTCTGAAATAAGTGAACTTGGGGTATTAGATATACCAACATCCCCATTCCGTGATAAAGGCCATAGCTTCTTGGCTCAATCTATATCCCACATCTCCATGAAGTTGGTTAATGATTACATATAAGAATGCATCATTAACCCTTCTAAATTGTGTTTCAGACACTTGTAGAGATAACTGATCATAATGATCCCATACTTTCCTTTATCCATCAGCTTCTCCCAATATTCCCACTTTGTTCAAACTTGGAAAGATGCCTCCTCTAGCTTCTGCATAGACAACATAAGTGATGAAAAAGGTCTTGGTTTCCCTTATTCTAGTTAACTATTCATGAATAGAATCAAAGACAATCATTGGCCAATCAAACTATTGTAGATAGAGGAAATAAGGTGATGTGAGCCAAGTGAGACTCAACTATTCTTTGAGTTCTCCTTGTTATATCCTCAACAAATATTTCTGAATACAAATCCCCAAAATTGTATGAGCCTAGATTGGTGTCAGTTATATCAGACCAATCCGATTCCACTTTGCTTGCAGTGACAAAAAGAACCCTATGATTATACCTCAAATTATAAGGTAGATGCTCTGGCTTAATCTTCTTAGGCTTAGTTGTTGCCTTTGATGTTTCTGTAGGTTGATTCCTCTGGGAAGATTCTCCTGATACTCCTGACATTATTTAGCTTTCCTACAAAAAAAACCTTTATTTAGATCTTTGAATAAACATCATAGAATATGCTTCAAAACCTTACCCTTGATATATATAGCGGAGGCAGAACCAAGTATGAAAAAATTCTAAACAACCTCCTTTAAAAAAATGCCGAGCTCGGAGCCAAAAACATCATTAAGATTATAGTGATAACAAGCGGGACCAGAGTTAGAATTGGAATGGTAACCAAAACTAGAACCAGAATGGAAAATGATCTGGATTCATTCAGATTTTCTAATTTCACATTCAATTCTGCTTCTACTTCCGGCTAGGTTATCGCTATTTTGAAAGAATTCTTCTTATTGTAAGAGGAGTCAGAGATGGGATGAAAAATAGAATTGATACTTATTGGAAAACATGGTTCAAAGTCTAGATAGATTTTGATCTTGCTTTTGCCTAAAATAACCATGACGTCATAAGTGTTTTTAAACAGTTCGATAAATAACTTCATGATTTAAGGACTAGGTCATATCAAAACAAAAGGGGCCTTAAACATTACCTAATAAGACCATCCCGATATGACCAAGAGGTGACTATACCTTTTAGGGCATCATATTTAAATTAAAAACACAAACAAAGAAATGCGTCAAAACCCTAAACTAAAACCCTCAATATATAATAAGTAGGGCACAAATTTAAGCCTATTTAAATTAACCAGACTGAGTGCGAAACAAGATTTCTAAGTAAAAACAACAATTTACCAAAAACTACTCACTCTAAAAACCATAATTAACCTATGCATTTAAAAACTAGGGCACTATGATGCGGTCACGATTAAACATGAAAATGACCATGTTAAAAACAAAGAAACCAGAAACAAAAGAAAAAAACAAAGACAAGAAATATAAACAAACAGAGACAGAACATGCAAACTTACTGAGAATCACGAATTCGCCCAAAGAAAAACAATCCAAAAAGAAAAAAAATGGAAAACGCAAAAATAAAAAGTAGAACGAGAATAGAAAACCCTACCTCAAATGAAAATAAATAGGTTAACTTCTTGAAGCAATCTATGCACGATTGCCTCTCTTTCAATCGATTCACTCGCACAAAATCTTCACTGCAACTCTGGTTCACTCTTCAATCTCTTAACAATAATGGTAATAACTACGCGTTAGTCCCTAATTAAGGTAAAAAACTCAAAATTTCATACATGCATGGCACCTGTCATTAATGCAATAAATGCAGTAGAGTGGAGTCAGGACTATAGAAGGAACTAGCACATTACTGCTGTGGGACTTCAGTAAAGTCAATAACCAAGAAATGGCGGGAGCAGATCAAAATAAAAACTGTTCCGAAAACTTTTCTAACTTTCCAAATCGGTTCCCATTTCGGGTCCGGTTCCGTCGAAAAGAATAAAGTGAAACAAAATATCAAAATAAAACAAAAAGACCAAAACAAGAAAACTTAAAATAAAAACCTAGTTTAAAATGAAAGACCAAAAAGTGGAGGCAGAGGCAGAATAGGAATGGATTTTGAAACTTCGAATAAAAACGAATTTAACTTCCACCCCGGCTCCGGCTCCGGCAAAGACAAAAAAAAAAAGTGAAAAGAAAAACTGTCAGGATGGGAATCAAAATGAGTTTTGAAAGAATTTTTAAAACCTGATTCGGTTCCGGTTCTGGTTCCGACAGAAAAAACCAAAGAAAAATAAAGTGTTGGAAAAGAAAGACTACAAAATTTGTTTAAAAAATGAGTAAGGACAAGAAAATAAAGGGGGACCCATTTTGACCAAGGCAAAAGATGGGGTGGTTATGGAAGGCATAACACTACTGAGCTAACCGCTTGCATAAGCTAGAGATGTTTGACAAGCATTGGTTATAGGCCCTCAAACATCTTAAAGCTTATCAACGGTCGTTATCAAGACAATATAATTAGGGCATGCTTCCTTGAAATTTTAAGCTAGGAGATTGGTTCTATGTGAGAATCAACGGAATGTAAAGGTGCCACCTAATCAGAAAGGGAAGTTTAGTCCTAACTAGTTGGGTCCTTACATTGAGATTTTTTTGTATGGTTTGAGTGCATATGGATTATGGTATATGGATGGAACACCTTTAAAAGAGTCTTTTAATGTGATGCATTTTTGCCGATACTATGCATAGTGTCCTAATGTGTCACATGTGTGGTGTTCTCCCTAAAAGCTAGTAATATTGCATATACTGACATTGCTCATTTTCACATTATGTTTTTTTTTTAATATTTATGATGTGACAATGTGTGTGTGTGTAAAGTAAAAAATACATACATATGTGTGACTATGTTATGTATCCATACATCACATTACATATTTTAAAGTAATTAGATCATCATTGTGTTTAATTAACATATAACCAAACATGTTTATTAAATTATGGTTAGCATCTAATGAAAACATACATCCCTATAAGAAAATAGCATCCATAGCATGAGCATACATGAAAATGGAAAACATACACAAAAAAAAGCCATGATATTGAAACCTATATATATATATGTCCAATGTATGAATCAAATGTCATGTACATGTATCGGGCCATTGCTATAGAAATCAATGGCTACTGAATATGTGTCTATACAAAATATTTACAAGTATATATGTGTATCTATATCTGGCTACAAAAATGATATACAAAAGAGGGAATCCTATCCCTACGGTGCATGGCTCCCTGAGCCCTTTGGCTCTAGCGGCTTCTTCGGTACTCTAGGAGGAGGCTACACGGTAGTCTACAAATGAGATTGGTGTGAGCATGATACAGATAGGCCTGCCTGTATCCCTCTCAACTCCCCTTGCAACAAACATATGTCCATATTCACCTAGATGAGCTCCTATTGCAACCGTTGAACATCTACTGGGATCACAACTACTGGTTACATGTTGAGCTCATCAATGTGGCTCTAAAGAGTGTCACGTGCCACCTCGACGACATCAAACCTCCTCATTGCCGTATCTCGCTCGATGAGCACCATCTGCATCTACCCTGAAAGATGATCTTGTTGTCCCTGCATGGCCATTAGCTCTATAGTCAATTGTATGACATCTGCGCCCCGCTCCTCATATGCGATCCTCAAGCACGCTACCAGCTCAAAAGTGGGGGCATGCCTCCCTGTTGACACTAAGCGATAGGCCTTGAGAACTATCCCCTGGATCAACATGACAGGGGTCACCTCTGAAATACACTAAGCCAGAAGCCCAGTCCATCCCTTTACATCCTCTACAACCACAAAGAAAGAAATATGAATCAATATCACATGGCATATATAAATATATCATAAATAGAAAAATCAAAAGCATAAGCATGAAAATATTGTATTATGTATACTTGGATCCCCTGGTTGTCATGTGGGATCAGGGTGTGGGTCGATGCTAGGACCCATGCCACTAGTATCGATGGCCAACCCTGGCGGTGCTAGAGCTACTGCTGCTAGAACAATGGTGACTTGTGGCACTGATGAGATAGGGGTAGCCATAGGGGGATCTAATCTCCTCCATTTCCTCGGCCTCACAGGTGCCACCTCCTCCTCTTGTTCTGGATCCTCTTCTACATTGCCCTGCTGGTGGCCTCTCCTCTTGTCATGTGGGGGATAGTGGGGCATGTCCTCCTATGGAACAGGGTCCCCTTTCAGGGAACCCTCGCCAAAGACTAGAGCAGGACGATGCCTCTCCCAACACCATGTGAAATCCGTTGCCACCCCAAAATTATCTACCACCACCATGGCCTACAAATCATGGTCGAGCTCATCATCATCTGAATGGATGATGTCTATGATGGTGGGGTGAGGGTGATCTCCAACCCTCGCTGCATTGCTATGTGTCATGGTGTATGTGGGCACATTTGGCGGTATGGTGTGAATGCGGCCATGCTACCACATGACCCGACTCTAGTAGTGTGGAACAATCACAAAATCCTGGCGACCAATCAAAAAATGGTCCCACTGTAGGTTCCTTAGGAAATTGTTATTGTCAACCCATCTGAAATATCGGTAGACCTCCAATGAACCTCTCCTGCGGTAACAGTATCAAACTGTAGCCTCCGAAATTTCAAATCTTTGAAGTGCCATTAGCCTGTCATATGATACCAGTGGGGCATCAGAACTTGATATGGCCATCATTGGGGAAAACCAATTGGCTGGGTGTACATGATGTGGGTGAAAGCCCAAACCTACAAAATTGTGCACGCTGTAAGACTGCGATACTCATACTGCATGTACCGCTCAAGTTCTTGGTACAGGTGCATTAGCATGCTGCATCGCTAGGAAAAAATAGTCCTATGCTCTACCATCTCTCTAATGGTAGGGATGAGACCCCTGTGAAGGCACGAGCCTTGCCCGTCTATGGTAATGTAGAAGGAAAGCATGACAACCATCACCCGACTTAGCAATGGAACTGTGGTCCTCGCCTGGTCATACTAGTGCGTGTAGATGTGACTAGTGTTGTCACCACCGTTAGTCCTCCTTGTGCAGTAAAGGATTCCCTCACTACTCTCCCACATCGATCAAGTGTCATCCAAGGCCATCTACTATCCGAAGGTGGGTAGACTCAGGATTCGATAGATGTCCTCAAGAGTAATAGTCATCTCTCCATATGGCAGCTAGAAAGATGATGTAGTGGTATCCCACTGCTCGATCAGAGTGGTGAGCATCCTCTTGTGGTATCACATCTCTGGCATAATGAATATGTGTCAGAGATTGAACTACTCTAGATGTGTGATCTCATCCTAAGAAAGGCGGTCCCTCTACTTGCGGAGGACTCAAAACAATCACCCTCTAGGATGCTCCTGGATCTTTGAATAATCCTGCAAAAGGTAAAAAAATTCTAAGTCAGAAACACCATCAAGATGAGAAAAAATACTAAAGGTCATATATGCGCCACACAAATGTTTGCACTCTGCGTATGTGTCCAGCACCGTCGTGGTTTCCTAGAGGATGACAATGCAAAACCAGTACCCTAATGCATGTCTTAGATGAGAGTGTGCATCGAGGATGCTAGCATGAAATATGGATGCCTACGCACCTCGATGAGTGGAAAAATGCAAAAAATTAACTAAAATGCTCAAAAAATGAGGCTTAGAGGCCTACCTGGTCCACCTTGCAACCCTTGGCGATGTCCTCACATAGCCTCTCTAACCTTGGTGCCTCATACTCTCTCCTTTTTGGAATTATGCTGACTTTTCTTTCAAAAAAGTCAATAATTTGCTCGTAGGGAATAGTGAAAATGACCCTTCTAGGGGCCCACCTAGGTTTGTATAGGTCCCTCGGGCCCCACTTTTCCTAGATTTTGTGGCTCCTCGGTTCCTCCTAACTTTACCCCACCATGCTAGGGGAAAAATTAGGAGGGGGAATATAGTCACCTCTTGATCATATTTTTCCTCTGAAGCAATGAATTTTCTTGATCATTCTTCTCTTTGTGGTAGTTTCTTCCAATTTTTTGAAACTGAATCAAAATTTTAGTTTTGCAGGATACAATTTTGAACAATTTTGCATGACCGTTGTGTTGTTTTTTGTTGAGCTCAGAGGCTGGGGGCATCCTCAGTACCATTTAGCTCAATCTCAGTGACCTCTGGGGTCCCTCTTTTTGGCACACATTTCTATGAAATTCAAAATTCATGTGAAATTTTCTTCTTTACTTTAATCAGGGTAATTTTTCCCAAAACTGAGTCCACTAAAGTGGGGGAGAAAATGTAATGTTGCAAAATTACACCTAGGGGAAATTCCACATTTTTGCATCTTGCCTAGCATTTATGACACCCTAGAAACATTAATGGAAAAATCCTATGAGTTATAATTTCATGATGCTGACTCCATGAGGACACATGGCAAAATGATAGAAGTTCAACAAGGCGTTTCCTAAAATTCTAGGCTTTGGATACCTGTGTGGCGTTTAGACGTCTGCACATCGCACTATCATCCTAGTAGTTTTCTAAGTTTTAAATGGTGAATCTAGAACCTTGAACCTTACGATGCGTGTCCACAAGGTTAGGTATCGGATGAAATGGCTTTGTGCTACTCTTGCATGCATGAAAACACCTTTTTGGCTCTCATTTTGGGGTTGGAAGACATCATTTGAAGAATTACTACTACTTTCTCTAGTCTTGGGTAAGTTCTATCCTTGAATAGAAGCACTTCTGCAGGCGAAGGCATGCTGGACTAAGGTCCCCCCAGTAGCTACAAGCTCTTAGGTAGGTACCATCTCTCAATCAAGCACATTGTGGTGTAGCTGTGTGCTCTGAAAAAGGGTCTTGACCCGTGGATAACACTCTATCTCCCTATCACTCTTTCTTGCTAGTTCATTTACTACTTTGTGGTGTGATCTCTATTATGAAGCGGGTTTTTCTCTCACCACACACTTTATTTACTTCCTTTACAATCTTATCCAAACCTGGTTGTCCGTGGAGGTGGGAACACCAAAACGAGGGTCTGACTGAGGCAGACCCCTATACAACCCCAATCTTTCTCCCCTTGATATTTTGTGTACAGGTTATGAAGTGAAGCTTGGAGTGAAGGTTAAAACACACGATAGAAGGTAATCTTGTTTGAAGTTCCTTTATATTTCCCTTTAGATTCTAGCCTTTTGTCGATTATTTAGCCTCATACGCTTTTGAACCGAGCCTAGAAATAAGATTTAGTTTCACCCACTTGAGCTCTTGAGCTCTTCATGGCTTAGGACACCAACACATCTTTTAGATGATAGTGCACCGCATTGGCATCCTAAAACTGCACTAGGTATTTTGGTCGAGAGCTCTCCAGCTAGGGGTAGAAATCTTGAAGCCTTGCTCTCTTGAGGTCTGAGATTATTTTCCCACTTTCCCTTACAATTTTATCGATTCATTCAAGTTGAGGTGTATAGGGGCAGTTCATTCCTTGGTGATCTCTTGATAATAAAGAGACCCATGTGTAGTGAATCCCTCTTATATCATAGGTTGATATGCTACAAGGAGGATATGAAGAAATTGTGAAACAAGGCCAAGTTGGGGTTTGCAAACTGAAGGATTGTTCAAAATAGTTTGAATTGTGATTGGTTAGTGATATCCCTCCCTGCTCTAAATGAATTGGTATCAGAGCTAGGAGACTCTGGAAAATGAAGGTTGTGTGTTTGTGTGTGTTGTATTTTTGCAGGTTGAGGAGATAACCTTGATGCCAAGAGACTAGGTAGTGAATAAGAGAGGAAACCTAGGTGAGATGTCACAAAGATAAGAGAAGCAAGGTGAAAGAGACTTTCTTGGAAAAGAGAGAAGAATGGATGTGTTGAAGAGGTACTTGTAGGCTGAGGCTTCACAAAAGAAGAAACAAGAAAGAAAAAGAGAGGGAAAAGAGATGAATAAGGGAAAATAGAAGGCAAAACAAATGGAAATTGACTAAGAGATAAAAGAGTTGATGTAGGATTTGGAACAAATAAAAGAGATGCGAGAAAGAATGGAAGAGAAATGGAAGAATTTTCTTAAACAAGAGAAAAGTTGGTACTTATCAGTGAGCAAGAGGGTTACATAGCCTATTAGAAATATTTTTTAGAGGAGAAGGATAAAGGAGACAATAGGATTAGATACCAAAAAATCTTTGTTGATGAAGGAAGATGATGAACAAGCCACACAAGAAGAAGAAGAATTCATGAAGGTAGATGAAGAGGAAAACATGGATATTGTAGCCACTACTAAACATGGAGACACCATGACAACAAAATTGGAGAATGATTTGATTTTAGAGGGAAATTATATTGAGTTGGTTTCAAAGGTTGATTTAGAGAAGGTCAAGGATGAATTAATTTTACAAGATCAAGGTTGGCTTCATAGGTATGTTGATATGGTGTTTTATTCATTATTTTTCAAAGAGAATAATGGTCTTTCATTTTTTGTCGCATCAAAGGTTAGTGAACCTGATAAAGCAAAAGTCACAAGGGTAAAATATCAGATAAAAGAGATGGAAAAAAAAGGTGAAAATCTTAAGAATTATTTTCTAAGGAAGGTGGATAAGTTTAAGCATGCATTTAATGGGAAAAAGGAGGACATAATTCACTATTTTATTGTTTTGATTGCAATCTTAAGGAAGGGTAAACCTAGATTCAAGATGAATTAGGTTGTGGGAGAAGAACAGGGTATTGAAGTAGGTTCAACAATGTTTTATAGTGAAGAGAAAATCAAAGATCATCCATCAAGTGAAAAGCAACATTTTCTAGTGAAGAACCGATCACACACAAGAGACAATGCATGTTTTTAGTACCTAGTGCATTGGAAGGGTACACCATATGAAGGATGAATTTAGAGGCTACATAATGATGAGGTCAAGCATTATTTATTTTTGCAACACTGTCCTCACTCAAGGGGACTTAAGTTTTCTTTCCGTCGGGAGTATGGTGTAGGAGCACCATGGAACCTCAAGCTTCCATGAGGAAATTTTGGTTTCTTAGCTTAGTTTTGGTAATTTAATATTTTAATAAGGTAATTTAGACCATTTTTGAATTTTATGAGTCTAATTTAGGTCCTAGGAGTTCTTGGTTGGGTCATTTTGCAATTTTGGTTAAAAGTTGCCATTTATTGCAAAACTGCAAAATATGAGAATATGAAGAGTCATTTGTTGAAAAGTCATGTATAAGTTGGTTAGATGGTTTGGAAACATTATTTTATGCTTAAATATTCTTGTTTAAGGTTTATCCAAGGGTTGGATGTCATTTGGTGATAATTTGAAGCAATGAAGTTCACTAATTTTGTAAAATATAAACATTACTTTGTTGTTGCAGTGAATTGTGCAAGCTGTAATGCCTTCATGGCATTATTACAATGATTTTATGTCATATTATTGTGTTTCTAGAGAATTTTTGTTTTTGTCTCATGTGATTTCATGAAGAATTGAGTAAGTTATGGTGTTTCTAGTGAAAACTGCTGAAAACCCCAGATAGGGAAGCAGTGAGTTGGAAAAATGCATAAATTTTCATCCCACCAATAGAAAATCTTCAAAATTCATAAAATGGAATATTTTTAGGTTTAATTTGATTCCAAAAAGTGGTAGGAAAAAAATATAATGCATGTTGCCTTTTTTGTGATGCCCTAGGCTGGAAAAGCATGATTTTTGAGCAAATATGAAACATGGGTGTTAGAGTTTAATGAAGGAGTTAGGAAAATAGATTTGTGATGGTTTTGTGAGCATGTGCGGGTCATATTTGAGATTTTTTAGGTGTTCTATTGGATTCTAGACCCTTGGAGTGGGTAGTTTCAATAAACCCCCTAGTGAACAAGCTTGAAAAGGCTAGTTAGAGTAGAGATATTGAAAAACAACAATTTTGTGATGAGTTGTGGTGATAAAAATTTCATAATGGAACCTTATATGGTTTGTTAGAACCCCTGGGGTGGTTGAGAGAAGTTTGGTGGTTGAATTCCTTATAATTTATTTGTAAAAGTGGCCTAATTATAGTGTAATAGTTAGATTTTGAGGGTGATGTTCCAAAGGAGTCATATCTACAAATTCAGTATATTTTTTAACTCCGTAAAGTGTATCTAAAATAGTGATTGGTTTGTGGGTTTGAAATTTATTTTGAAAGATATGAAGAAATTGTGAAACAAGACCAAGTTGGGGTTTGCTAATTGAAGGATTGTTCAAAATATTTTGAATTGTGATTGGTTAGTGATCTCCCTCCCTGCTTTGCATTATAGAGGGTATAGGGTTGAGGGATTATGGTTGTGGGTCCAATGTATAGGGTAGAGATTATAGGGGTTGATGGTTTAGGGTTTAAGAGTTTAGGGCTAAGGAATTATGGTTGAGGGTGTAAGGGTTGAGGGTTTAGGGTTTAAGGGTTGAGGGTTGAGGGATTAAGGGTTGAGGGTTTAAGGTTTGAGGGCTTAGGGTTGAGGGTTGAGGGTATTGGGTTCGGGGTAGAGGGTTAAGGGCTGAGGGATTAGCGTAAAGAGGGAGGGAGAAGTAAGAGAGAGAGAGAGAGAGAGAGAGAGAGAGAGAGAGAGAGAGAGAGAGAGAGAGAGAGAGAGAGAGAGAGAGAGAGATGAGGGTTGATGATCCAATTTATAGGGTAGAAGGTTGAGAATTGAGGCTATAGGGTTAAGGTCATAGTGTTGAGGGATTATGGTAGAGAGGGATGGATGGAGGGAGAAGTGAGATAGAGAGAAGGAGATAAGAGGAGGGAAGGAGAAAGATAGATGAGAGTTGATAATCCAATGTATAGGGTAGAGGGTTTAGGGTATTGGGTTGAGGGTAGAGGGTTGAGGGTATAGGGTTGAGGGTCCAATGTATAGGGTAGAGGGTATAGGGGTTGAGGGTTTAGGGTTTAAGGGTTGAGGGTTGAGGGACTAAGGGTTTAGGGATCTAGGTTAAAGGGTTTGATGGTTTAAAGGTTGAGGGCTTAGGTTTGAGGGATTAAGGTTGAGGGTTTAGCGTATTGGTTTGAGGGTAGAGGTATAGGGTTGAGTGTTAAGGGTAGAGGGTTTAAGGGTTTAAGAGTTGAGGGTATAGGATTGATAGATTAGGGTAGATAGGGAGGTAGAGATGGAGGGAGAAGTGAGATAGAGAAGAGAGAAGAGGAGGGAAGGAGAGAGATATGAGGGATGAGAATTGAGGGTATAGGGTTTAAGGGTTTAGAGTTTAATGGTTGGGGGTTGGGGGTTGAGGGTTGAGGGTTTAAGGGTTTAAGGGTTGAGGGTATAGGGTTGAGGGATTAGGGTAGAGAGTGAGGGATGGAGGGAGAGATGGAGGGAGAAGTGAGATAGAGAGGAGAGAAGATGATTGAAGGAGAAATATTAATGAGAGTTGAGGATCCAATGTATAGGGTAGAGGGTTGAGAATTGAGGGTATAGGGTTGAGGGTTTAGGGTATTGGGTACTGGGTTGAGGGTAAAGGGCAGAGGGTATAGGGTATAGGGGTTAAGGGTTTAGGGTTGAGGGATTAGGGTAGAGAGAGCCGAGAGAGGGAGAGGGGGTGGGGGGAGAGACTTGAGAGAGAGGGAGTGGGAAAGAGGGGGTTGGAGTGAGAGGGACTTATCTAGGTAGGGTGGGAGAGATAGTGTTGAGAGAGAGAGAGAGAGAGAGAGAGAGAGAGAGAGAGAGAGAGAGAGAGAGAGAGAGAGAGAGAGATTGGGGTTCAAGGGTTGAGGTATTTGTAGAGTCTAAGCTAATGTATTGTAAACTTGGTAGATTCAGAGGGTTAACTAGTTGAACAATCCACTTCACATTGCTTAAGACTACATTAAATCATCAACCAAGGTGTGTAAAATTTTGATGGTACTGCACTATATGTGTCTTCACAGACTCTTGTTCACCTAGATTATCCTATGTAATCTCATTCAGACTATTCTACTTTGCTGGAATCTTACATTATTTCAAAAACAATAAAAGTAGTTACAAAACCTAATGGCTACGGGTAGCATAAGTTGTAGGTGACTGCTAATAACAAGTACAAAATCAATCTAAAACTATTAAAAATAACATAATAACAAATTCTAACCTATGAATTGCTATGATTCATTAATTACACATATTTTCATGAACAACAACTACTGTAATCAACTGTAAGAGCTATTCTAGTTTACTTTGCAATGCATTTATTATTCAATAAAAATAGAATTAACATGAATGCATAAATGAACAAGTAAATAAATGAAGTGAAGGGTATTACCTCAAGTGGCTAGCTCAGGGAACTATCTCACTTAACTTAGAACCAAATCTACGTTAGAATATTTTGCATCCATTTAACACACAACTCCATTCATTGCATATCACTAGATATTCAAAAAAAATCCTTCTTGTAGATTGTATTTAATAATTTTATTTCAACATACTTTTATATCACTTGGGGAAAATGACTAACTACTTAAAAAATATAACAACCAACTAAATTTTCTATGAACTCATCCCCTTACTTTATACAAAAAATGGGGAGGGTCTTATTCAAACTGCTAACTAACTGTACTCATTAATTCAATTCCTAGATACGAGGATATGAAATTAAGACTGACTTATTCATTCTAACTGAAAAATAAAAGACCTATTCAAATAAGAACTTCAATGAAATAGTTTGCATGTGAGACACATAAGAAAATTCTCAAAATTCTAGAACAAGTATCCTTCTTTAGTATAAATATTCCTTTCATGATGACTCACATTCAGCTCCACAACTTCCTGCACTTTAGGCAGTTTGAACTTCACTGATCCCCTATTCCACTGCTCTGGTTCTTACTACAAATGCTCTATTATTATTACCACATGCTGATATATAGAGAGGTTAATCCACACATCAAACATATGCAACTAAACATCATAATTAAATCATAAAACTCCATTTATATGCATACATAATCATGTTTAAATCATGCAATAATATGAATATTATCACCATATTTCATATTCACAAACTAGGTTCAAAGTTACAAAGTATGAATGTGTAGACACTCAAAATATCTTGATTGATATCATGCACTTGATCCTGATTAACTAACACCAATTCTTCCTTAACCACACTAACCAATTAATTGAATAATCTTTATTTAATTAATACCCTCCTTAATTAGATAATACACCTTATCGGATTATTTCATTATCTCCTAATGTTCCTCTTTTAATTAATTAAATAAATTTTATTTAAATTAAATCTTAAAGTTCTAAGATTCTCTCATTTGATCTAAATAAACCCAAAACTTTAAAATCAAATGTCACAAATCAACTAATGTCATATAAGTTAATTAATCCTAAATTAATTAACTCCTAACACTAATCCTCCATTCCTCTAGCTTTTGACTCCACCCTAAGGTAAGTCAATCTTGGTCAAGCTGCACATGAAAATCAATTTATTTGATTTATTAATTACCTTATTTTCATTCAAAAAAGTGGCATATTCTTGGAATATTCCACCCACTTGACTTTTTCCCTCCAAAGGACTTTGTCCTATTTCTTGAGCCACCTTTGTATTAAAATCTCTTATGTGTCCTCTTCTTACACAAGCCACCTTGGCTTTAAATGGGTCTTACACCTCCTCTTACACAAGCCACCTTGGCTTTAAATGGAATCTTACACATTCTCTTACACAAGCCACCTTGACATTTATTCTTCTTACACATCACATTTCCCAAAATGTGATCACACATGTGTGATCACATCTCCCTTAAGATTCATTAGCATGTTGACAAGTGGCATTATGATATTGGTCTATTCTTTAATCCCACATTCATCAATCTTCTCCATTCTTCAATCCTTGGCTTCTATAAATAGAGGCATCATCCTCACAATTTGGATCCATCACCTAAGAGAATAATCACTATAGCCATTTGAGTTCATAGCACTTCATATTTTCATCCATTTTAGCAAGATTATAGCCATTTTCATACTTTGTTCATCAAATCCTTCATCAAGCTTATGAAGGGGTTAGGAAAGGGCTTCTTTCCACACCAAAGGAGCACTAATCCTTATGGGATGCTGGTTTGAGCATTTAGAATAGGATTTCATTAATAGATTACTTGATATTCTATTGTATTTTCAATGTTCTTGTGCTTAGATGAATTTCATAGGGAATTCTTGTTTACACTTGTTTATTTTACTCATGATTAAGCGGGTCTAAGCAAATAATTCACATTTTAGCGCTAGAAGGAGGGTGAATTTCTCAAAATTAACATGTTTTTTTGGTCATTTCCACTATTTTTTCATTTTTTTGTGTTTCCAGGATACGATGTTGAAGAGGTCAAACAACGACACAATCGTTGCAACATCACTATATAGCGATGCTATATAGAAACACTATCCCTATTTCCGAAATGTGACACTGTCTGGTTTCCTCTGACACTGACGAGTCAAATTCCAAAGTGCAATGTTGGGAGAAATAGCGACAACTTCGTCGTCTTTATTTTCTCCACAAAGCAACGGTGATTTATCAAAGTGACGTTGTAAACTCCAAAGAGTGACGCTGGGTCTGAGTAAGAAGTAGTTTTTAAATTTAAATTAACATGTGTTTTCATGTTCTGATTTCTTCTAATCTTTGACCTATTTTGTGGCTCTATTTTCTGTAGGCTGACCCACTTTTGTAGGTTTAGGTGAAAAATAAGGAGAGGAATTAAGGAGGAATATCCATGACATTTCTTTTTTCAAAGTTGTAAAAAAAGTGTTTATTAACACTTTGGGGACATTTATGATCCCATCCTTGGATATTGTTTCCTTCAAGCTTTAGGACTTAACTAAATTTTGTTTTGGGTTTAAAAAGAACATGCAAAGGGTTTAATTTTTTCCAAAGTTGGTTAAAAGGAGCCTTAGAAACTCACTACATTTTTTTTGGGTTTTAAAAATTGAACAGTCAATTTTCACACTCAAATTTGGTGCTATAAAAAGAATCCATTTATTGCTTTTGAGGATTAAAAAGAACTTGTGCTTATTTTGTTTTTTGTGATCTTCTTTAAAAACTAATACCATTCGAATGCATATGCACTTATCTCATGCTTCATAGTTATATTCAGAATAAAAAGTATTCTAGTGACATTAGGTTGTTTAAAATATTTCCTCCACACTTCAAATTTGGGTTTTAAAATTGAAAAAAACATGTGAGTGTGAAGAAAAGGCATTGTGTGTGCTCCCGCCTACATGTGTTAGGTGGTCAAACTAAAAATACACTTCTTTGCTATTGTTTACACTTAGAGAGCTAACTTTGGTGGGAAAAATCACTCACTCCAAGGGAACAAATCAAACTGTTAATGAGCTAAATTCCAAGCTACTCCCAACTGGTATATAAATTCGAATATTGAGGAAATCTCAACATTACAGAACTTCCTACGAAAAAGTTGGTGATAATCTTTATTGGGTTATATTTCCTATCATGTGGCCTTCTGAATGGGTGCCTTGATTATGAACCAATTTGTGTAGCATCCAAAATCTCTAACTATTTGTTGGTGCAAGAACAGTCATTCTGAAGCCATCCCACATACTTGCAGTTCTTAGCACAGATGAAAAGTTCGTCATGGGAGATTCATGAGAACTCAAGATTGGATGACCCTTAGAAGTGAGTGATATGGAGGGGATCCAGTGTGGTCAAGATTCTAATCATCTTCTTTGAATAACTGTAGCTGGAGAAATTCAAGTGGAACTTCAACAAATATTGTCTTTTCTATCCTAGGGTTGTGAATTTATTTGGAATCAAAAAAACTTTTCTTGGATTAAAAAATTGGAAAACCAACACTCAACAAGATCATTGGAATTTCAAACCCTTTGGGAAGAGCAAATACCTTTGAAAATTCTCTGTGTTACTGCTTGTACCTAGGGGTTCCTATCCCTAGAAGGCTTCTAAACATTTTGATCCACCTCTTAATTTATTTCTCACCAAAGTCAACATAGGGAAATATTGCCTTGGTTCTCTTTATTTCCACATAATGGACCTTGTGGGATGAAAATAAATTGAGACATAGAAATTCAAGTTTGAAAAGGCTAAAACAAGAAAGTGTGGATGTGGTAAAAAGAACCAAACCCAAGCAAGATAAAAGACAATTGAACCTCACATGTCCTTGATCCCATGATTTCTCAAAAATTCAAAATTCCCAAGTCAAATCTTTAGAAACACCTTAGTCCAAAAGCTCACCAGGAGAGTCTTTCAAGACTCTATGAAGTTAGAGAGAGATTGGTTTATAAATTTTACAAATGTGCTTCAAAGAACAATCCCAATTTGTACTCATTCTATTACTGTCAGAACCCATCTTTTTCAAAGTTTCGAGTTTCTCACATAGGAATTATAACATGTTCTTCAATACCGAGGTATTGTAAAAGGAAGTCTATCTAAGTCCAATCTAGGATAAAAGTCAACACTCTCATCCATCCCTCAAACGTCAATCAAATCCCATCCCACCAACAACTCTTAGAGTCTTGAAAAAAATCAATCATGCTAGACTCTCGGTAATCCTTCAAATGAAAATAAAAAATAATCTTGTTTGACTAAGTGTGTGTGGATGAATCCTTCTTCATACACTTATTTAAATTATCACCTCATGGAAAAATTTAATTCCAAGATAATATCTAACATCTTAGGTTTTATGAATTCATTATACAAAATCTAAATCAAATTCAAATCAAATCCAAAATCCAAAATCCAAAAACCCAAAACTCTAGTATCCTTCCAAGGTTTTTAAGAGTTCAATCCTTCATACCATCCATCTTTCATTTATCCCATCACCATCATTCGATCCTTAAAAAAACTTAGATTTTATTCTTTGTACCTAAAGTTTAGACCAACCTAAGGAATTAAAGGCTTTTCTTCTATATTCCTAAAATTTGCTCCTTATTTTATGGTCCAAACTAGATCTCAACACAAGAGAAACATGGAGAAAAACAAAGAGACATCTACTTATGGTGACTTGATTCAAACTTCACCTAAATATAACCCCATCGGATGTATTAATCCCTCACTCAACCTTCCTCAACAACCACAAGATCTTGAAGAGGGAGGTTTCCAAGTGGAGGATATCACCTACAATCCCCTAGGAATGACTTAAGAAAAAATAATAGAGATAGTCCAAAATCCTGAAAACCACAAGATTGTTAACACAATGATGAGACTCAATCCTTTAGAATACATGCTAGCATTAGCAAAGGATGGTGCTAAACTCCCTTCTGACTATGATGTAAGTGTTACCAAATTTTCACTTATAGCTCAATCGGGCAAAGCTTGTTGTTTTTAAACTAAGGAAAATGGTACATTTAAGTCATTATTACATTACATTCAGATGCATGAATGAAATAATCCAAAAATATTGCATTTTTACAGATTACTACATTCATACATATGCATGTAACAAAAGAAATATTCAAATCTTTTCTGAACAATAGAGTAATCTTTATTGAATGTATAAGAGTACATTATGTCACACAAGTCGTGAGATTGACTTAGCTTATTCAATACAAACAAAGAAAAGAATATACAAGAATAAGTAAAATAAATGTGCATGTAAGGAGGGTAACTAGTCATTGCCTATGAATGACTAGTCTTGACTGGTGTCATTTTGTTCTATTGCTGTCCTGAGCTTCATCTTTTGCTCCTAGCTCCTGTTCCTGAAAAGAAGTAACAACGAGGTTAGATCAATGCTCAAAGAAATGATTGATTGCAAAAATTATATACACATTCTCCTATGCATGTATAATCCAATCTCCATGTGCATTAAATAAGCATATGTATACCTTAGGTGTCTAAGAAAATCCTCAAAGTCATCAAACATACCTAAGATGTACACATGGTTTTATAACTTATTTGCTTCATGTGCAACTACATGTGTAATCATGTTTCCATTTTATCTATTAAATTCAACATGTGGGGTTAAATGTGGCTCCCACGAGGGTTGATCCCAACATGTTGCCCCCTTGTGTTTTTAAGAGGGAGTATTGTAATTGAGGATGGATTCAATCAAAGATACGTCTATGAAAAATATGAAATAGTTTAATCCCCATATTATTATGGCATTAAAGGACATACTCTGGGTCCAGCTAATTCATGACAAGGATAAAATATTTTATGGATCAAGTAGCCTAGGTGAGAAAAAATAAGTGTGGGAGGCTTACACAAATCACATGGCAATCAATATGAAGTTGTTTTGCTAATTTGCTCTAGGTGGTCTCATCAAATCATGAAGATAGTGGCACTAAGAAAAGCATAGAGTAAAAATAATGTAGGGATCGCTCAAGAAATCATTGTTGTTGAATGAACAATGCTGTTCATTTACTCATTGATGGTGAAATATGGGACAATCATCTATGTAAAAGAAAACCCAGGTGTATGAAGGGCTTATTTAAGGTAAGAGAATAATGTAAATTATAATAGTGACAATGAAGAAATCAAGTGCTAATTTACGGAATAGCAGTCAAAGGATAAATTTAAAAAATAAATTGACATTTCTTTTGAGGAATGACAGTGACCTGCAATTTAAGAGTGTATAAGATCAAAAATATGGTAGTCTATGGTGTGTTTGGTGAAAAGACAGATCTTAGATCATGTATGTAGTAAGGATTCTTAGAATGTAAATCATAACAATGATAGTATAAAACAAAATGTTAAGAAGTGCTTAACCATTGATATAAATTACAATCAGAAAGTGAAACAAGAGCTTAGTTAGTTCAACTCTGTTCCCTCTAGAGCATGGAAAAATGAGACTAATGATCAAGAGTGGGTGCTTCTTGTATAGGGGTTTGTGGGAGCATCACTTTGGCAGACTTTTGAAATCCTTCAAAAGATTTAAAATAAATAGTCACAATCACAATATTAATGAGTATGAGTGAACAAATCAAGAGCATAAGGTCATGAAAATACCAAGAAACATCAAGTTTAAAGGATCCAATGATGCATACTTGAATTTTATGATTTTTCTATCTTTCTATTATCACTTTTTTTGATGTTAGAAGGAATATGCAAGAAAAATTATAGTTATGGGATCCTGATAACAATCATATGAATGATGAAATAGTTCTTCATTCATGAGAATAACAGGCTGATGAAGAACAAAAAAGCTATAGCATGACACCATTAATGAGCATGCGTTCTTCAGGACATGCATTTTCAGTTTTGAGGGTGGAATTGAAGTTGAGGCATCAAGATTACAGAGACACAAAATGCTCAGGATATGATTGATATACTGATAGAGAGGCCCAATGCTCTAGTTTCCAATAGAAAATGAAGTTGTCATAGGTTCATCCATTGCCTCCTTGAAAGTTGTTTAGAGAAAATAAGAATGCTTTGTTACATAAAGGCAAACAAGGACACCAGGCAAAGTACAAGGATGCTACATGATAAAGGAAGATAAGTAACTTCATATCAGATGAAGGGATTTTTCTCTCTTTTCTTAGAAATACCATCCAATAGTGTAAAGCCATGGTTGTATGAGTCCCATAACTAGAGCCTATGATATTTGCTTAGGAAAATGATGTCGTGGCATGGAGAGAAGAGGAAAATATCATAATTTCTTTAGCTAGAGCCGGGCTTGAGGAAGAAACCAGATAAAACAAAATTTTGTTTCCAAAAAGTGCAAGCAAACACATGGTATAGGAAACTATAGACAACATCCTCATCATTTTACTAAAAAATGGAGCTCAAAGTAGGTTTTTATCCACATAAATGAAGGAAAAAGGAATTTATTTCAACAGATTAAACTTACACAAGCATTGCTTCAGCATGTGCCTGCGGGCGAAGTCACAAAACCTCCATGAATTGCATAAAAAAAACCTCCATCAAAGAAACCCTCATGGAGGTGCACCAGAATAGAGAAAGTGTGAGACAAAGAATAAAGTAGTTAATGTTTGCTTGCGGTTTTTGTGTTTAGGGATTCATACCCTAGTGGAGGCCAACAAAAGTTAGGCATTTCTTTGCCTTCTTTTAAAATAGACATTGGAAATTAATATTATTGAGGACTAAGATTTCCTCAAGCCTTATGTCTTGCTAGTGTTCTATTATATGCCTTATGATATAATGATATGTGTGCCATAGAGTTCTATAGTCATTTTTATTTCAAAAATAAAATGGTTGTAAATTTGCATTTGTATAAATGTAAAACATTTAATCTTAGTGATGTTTATAGATCACTTAAGGTATAAATGTTTCTTTTAATGCAAAATTTAATGATAGAATTTTTCCACGTATGCAAGGACAAAGGAAGCATGGATATGCCTTGAGTTATGATCTTGGAGAGAATATGGGGAAGTTGATTTATTAGTTGCAAATATATGGAGAAGATATAGGCATGTTGATTAAGTTTTGAGACACTTGGAGGGTATTTAGGCACCAGTTTCTTGAGCCTTCATGTCATACTTGGTCAATTTTGACCTTTTTAACCTTTTGGAGCCTCTTTGGAGAAGGATTAGTTGCTAGTTTTTAGGCTTTTTGGGGGCTTCCGACCCAAGAAGTTTTCGGGAGCTATTTTGGTGGATCTTGTTGAGAGTTGATGGATTTAGTCACTTGCGTGACTCATTTGTAATCGATTCTTACGTGTTGATTTTTTTGAGTTAGTGAATTTTATAGTCCTTTGATAGAAAAAAGAAGATTAATGTAACTCTTTTGACTTGAATGATAGTAGATGCCTTGAAAATCAATGAAGTAAAGTATTTTACCTTATCAATTATTTTGTTATACTATGTGCAAGTTTTTGATGAAAATTATTACTTGTGAATGTTTTCTAATTCCTTGTGGTTTCTATCTCAAAATTAGCACCTTTTGCAGAAATACATCCATATTACAGGTCATAAGTTGTATCAAAAAGTACAAATGCTTATAGATGTGAAAGTCATTTTTTCCCTTTGAAAGTTTATCATTTTAAAGGTCTTCTTATGAAATACTTATGCATGAGGCATATGAAGTTGAGTTGTGTGAGTTGATCTTTGTCATTTGATTAGTTTGTGTATGTAAGCTATTTACAAGTCAGATTAACATTTAGGTGTATCACGATGGAATAGTGTTTTATCAGTTTTCATTTTAAGTTTTCCCTCTCTCTTTTCCTTCAAATCATTAGAATAGGTGATACCAAGAGGAAGCCAACCTTCTCTGGAGGTTGATCTCTACTTATCAAAGCCCACACTTTGAGAGCTCTTCCCATGTTACATTGGAATGTTGAATTTCATATTCAATAGGGTGAAATTTTAGTAGATAACAATTTTTGGTAGCCCGGTGGAACCAAAAATTGTTTGTAGTTCAATTTTTCTACATTTTGGTTGCTTTTTGGTGTTTAAAACAATTAGTATCTGCCTTTTGGGGTGTTTCAAATACATACATGGTGACTCTGTTGACTCTGGTTTAGTGGAAAATTAGTATTACATCTCAATATTGAAAAATTGGCATTTTTCTCAATGTTATTAGCCTTTGGAGGTAGTTTGAACAACACCTAGCGACTCTGAGCTCAAATATCTTGGTTTCACAGACACAAGTGCTAGTATGTCTTAAAAGAATTTGTTAGTTATGAGTTTCTAGCTCTTTGAATGAAAAAGATGTCAAATTTTCATGAAAATGCTTACTATTACCCTCCATATCATGAGAATGTTGCTTATCAACATCCTTATCAACCTTTTCAAGCTGAGCATGCTGTTGGTTATAGTTCAAATCCCATGTTTTTTAAGGAAAACTAGCATACCCACTATGAATAACACCCACCTAGCCCTGCTGAGCCTTTATACCAGCCTACAAAAGATTATCCACATAATCATCCCCAGGAGCACCCTTACCAGAATGTATTGGATTTGATCCAACAGGTTGACCGTATGATGTGGGATCTAAGTCAAGGTCTTCACAACTTGAAGATTGATGATATTGGTAAGGTGTTTGCATGCATATCTAGAATGTTGGTTGACATTAAGAGAAATAAAAGGACCATTATGTAGCAACAAGAAATTGTTAAACAAGCCTATTCTTATGATTAGGAGTTGAGGATACAAAGGATGCAGTTTGAAGAAGGTCTTGAATGCGAGATAGCTGCTAAGGAGGGGCAAATGAAGATTTTGTCAGCTTGGGTACAAGGTAATCAGGCTTACCTAGAATATCAATGCAAGTTGCATGAGGAGGTTCGAAGGAAGAAATTTGAAGAGATTTTTCAAAGGCAAAGAGTTGCAATTAAAGAAAAGGAAGTAGAGGAGACCCACAATTATGAGTTTCAAAATTTTAAATAGGAAAAATCTTTTGGGTTTTCAAGTGAACCTACTGCTAAGACTTCTACCCTTGAAATTCCAAGTTGGAAAAGCCCATCTCTACCACATTGTGAGGTTCCTTCACTTACCATACAAATGAAATCATGCTCTAACATATAGAAAATAGAAGAAGAGCAGACCCTTGATCAAAATAGCTCATTCCCTATGGAGGAGATTAGAACTCCAAATATGTTACATCTAGCTATGGAGCATTATCGACTAGCACAAAGAGATATCCAAGCTGAAGAAACTATTCCAAGACAATAGGAAGACATCAAACCAGCTAATGAGTTGTTGATTAATGATGATCAACAAGAAAATAGAGCCTTGGACCATGATGAGGAGCATGAAACTGAACCAATACCATTCTCTAAGGTATAAGATATGATATTTTTGAACATATTATAGAGGGAGAACCTAATTTTGAGCTTTATGAAGAGGTATGCATGGACATAATTGAACACTTTTTTCAAAAAAATGATGAAAGTGAATTGAATCTATTTGAGAAGGTTGACATTCATGCTGAAATTCAACAATAGGTTCATAGGTGTGAACACGATACTTCTCATGAAACTATTTTTCAAGATCTTGTTTGGTCAGAAGAGCTTCCTTTCTATTGTACAACAGAGCTTGAAGCTGATTTATCAGATAAAATCTTGTTTTAGGAGGTTGCTTCAGTAATTGAGCACTTTCCTACCTTCATTAAAGAGGAGAAACCTATGTTGGACTATGTTTCTTTGAGTGATAACAAGGTTTTGGAAGTTAACAAAGTTGTTTGTAAGACCCTTCCAAGAGCTAATAGCTTTGATGAGTTATTAGATACCTTAGTGGAAGAGTATTATCCACTCACCATGGAGGAGGAGCTTACCTGGAAAATTATTATGGAAGATGAATGTAATGTTGTTGTTTTTGAGCATTCAGATTGTCTTTTAGACTTGGCTATGAAGCAAGAAAACCATGTGAAACCAAAAGAAGGAGAGGCAAACAACAAGGAAAGCCCAAGTTTTATTCATTCAAGAGGTTGTCCAATCAAATACTTAGCTCGGATGGAGTCTAATGAAGCATCAATGGTCAATCATGCACTTACACATGAAGGTACAATTGAAAATATCATCAAGGATGTACTTGCATCTAAACAAGAGTATGTTCAATTCACTTACTCTCCTTTAAACAACTATATACATGATCAGTTTAGTGAGGTAAGTGAACTTGTTTTTCTCTTTTTCGAGGTAGTGCATCATCTTGTTGAATATTTCTCTATGTCCTATTTTTACTTAGCTTCCATCATGTATGCAAATCACTGCATATTACTTAGAAAAGACAGTTATTTCAGTCATCCTGTGAATGGTTTTGTTTGACCAACTTCTGTGTTGGTTAGGGTAGGTTAGAATAGGTTTAGTTGCAAGTTTTATTTCCCTAAGTGTTGTTTCAACATAGTTAGGTAGTTCACTTATGTAGTTTTCCCATTTTCAATAAGTTTCCAAGGTATCATGTTCTAATCTAGTGAGTTACAAATATTTTCCTGGTTTGTTTTCAAGGTTGTGTCAGTTTTACTAAGTGACTACATTCCCAATGGACAAGCCTAGGCAATTGGTTAGGATGTTTAGTAGGCAAACATGCAACAGATGTCACCAAAAATGTTACCAGATTTTCACTTATAGCTCAATCAGGTAGAGCTTGTTGTTTTTAAACTAAGGAAAATGGTACATTTAAGTCATTCTTACATTACATTCAGATGCATAAATGAAATAATAAAAAAAATTGCATTTTTACAAATTACTGCATTCATACATATGCATGTAACCGAAGAAAGATTCAAATATTTTCTAAACAACAGAGTAATATTTATTGAATGTATAAGTGTACATTATCTCAAACAAGCCATGAGATTGACTTAGCTTATTCAATACAAACAAAGAAAAAAATATACATGAATAAGTAAAAGAAATGTGCATGTAAGGAGGGTAACTAGTCATTGCCTATGAATGACTAGTCTTGACTGGTGTCATTTTGTTCTATTGTTGTCTCAAGCTTCATCTTTTTCTCCTAGCTCCTATTCCTAAAAAGAAGTAACAACAAGGTTAGAGAAATGCTCAAAGTACTGACTAATTGCAAACATTATATACACATTCTCTTATGAATGTATAATCCAATATCCATGTGCATTAAATAAGAATATGTATACCTTAGGTGTCTAGGAAAACCCTCAAAGTCATCAAACAAACCTAATATGTACACATGTTTTTCTAACTTATTTGATTCATGTGCAACTATAGGTGTAATCATGTTTCTTTTTAATCTATTAAATTCAATATGTGGGGTTAAATGTGGCTCCCATGAGGGTTGAGCCCAACATGCTACCCCCTTGTATATTTAAGAGGGATTATTGTAACTAAGGATGGATTCAATCAAAGATACCTCTATGAAATATATGCAATAGTTTAATCCCCATATTATTATGGCATTAAAGGACATGCTTTGGGTCCAGTTGATTCATGTCAAGGATAAAATATTTTAGGCATAAAGTAGCCTAGGTGACAAACAAAAAGTGTGGGAGGCTTAAAAAAATCACATGGCAATCAATATGCAGTTGTTTTGTTGCTTTGTTCTAGGTGGTCTCATCAAATCATGAAGATAGTGGCACTAAGAAACACATAGAGTATAAAGAATGTAAGGATCCCTTAAGAAATCACTATTGTTGAATGAATAGTGTTGTTTAGTTAATTATTGATGGTGGAATATGGGATAGTCATCTATGTCAAAGACAACCCAGGTGTATGAAGGTCTTATTAAAGGTCAGAGAATAATGTAAATCATAATAGTGATAGTGAAGAAGTCAAGTGCTAATTTATGGAATAGCAATCAAAGGAAAAATTTCAAAAAAAAAAATGACAGTTCTTTTGAGGAATGACAGTGGCCTACAATTTAACAGTGTATAAGATCACAAAGATGGTATTCTATGGTGTTTTTGGTGAAAAGATAGATCTCAGATCATGTATGCAATAAGGATTCTTAGAATGTAAATCAAAACAATGATAGTATAAAAGAAAATGTTAAGAAGCGCTTAACCATTGATATAAATTACAATCAGAAAGTGAAACATGAGCTTAGTTAGTTCAACTTTGTTCCCTCTTGAGCATGGAAAAATGAGACTAATGATCAAGAGTGGGTGCTTCTTGTATAGGGGTTTGTGGGAGCATCACTTTGGCAGACTTTTGAAATCCTTCAAAAGATTTAAAAGAAACAATCACATTCACAGTATTAATGAGTATGAGTCTACAAATCAAGAGCATAAGGTCATGATAAATACCAAGAAACATTAAGTTTAAAAGATCCAATGATGCATATCTGAAGTTTATGATTTTTCTATCTTTCTATTATAATTTTTTTTGATGTTAGAAGGAATATGAAAGAAATAGTATAGTTATGGGATCTTGATAAAAATCATATAAGTGATTAAATAGTTCCTCATTCATGAGAATAACAGGCTGATGAAGAACTAAAAATCTATAGCATGAAACCATCAATGAGCATGGGTTATTCAGTACATGCATTTTTCAGTTTTGAGGGTGGAATTGAAAATGAGGCATCAATATTATAGAGAAACAAAATGCTCGGGATATGATTGATATACTAATAGAGAGGACCAATGCTCTAGTTTCCAATAGAAAATGAAGTTGTCACAGGTTCATCTATTGCCAATATTATTGTTTCCTTGAAAGGTGTTTAGGGAAAATAAGAATGCTTTGTTGCATAAAGGAAAACAAGGACGCAAGGAAAAGTACAAGGATGCTACATGATAAAGGAAGATAAGTAACTTCATTTAAGATGAAGGGATTTTTCTCTCTTTTCTCAAAAATACCATCCAATAGTCTAAAGCCATGGTTGTATGAGTCCCATAACTAGATTCTATGATATTTGCATAGGAAAATGATGTCATGGCTTGGAGAGAAGAGGAAAATGTCACAATTTCTTTAGCTAGAGCCGAGCTTGAGGAAAAAACCAGATAAAACAAAATTTTGTTTCCAGAAAATGCAAGCAAACACATGGTATAGGAAACTATAGACAACATCCTCATCATTTTATTGAAAATGGAGCTCAAAGTAGGTTTTTATCCACATAAATGAAGGAAAAAGGAATTTATTTCAACATATTAAACTTACACAAGCATTGCTTCAGCATGTGCCTATGGGCAAAGTCACAAAACCTCCATGAATTGCATAAAAAAAAACTCCATCAAAGAAACCCTCATGGAGGCGCACCAGAATAGAGAAAGTGTGAGACAAATAATAAAGTAGGTAATGTTTTCTTGTAGTTTTTGTATTTAGGGTTTCATACCCTAGTGGAGGCCAACAAAATTTAGGCATTTCTTTGCCTTCTTTTAAAATAGACATTGGAAATTAATATTATTGAGGGCTAATATTTCCTCAAGCCTTATGTCTTGCTAGTGTTCTATTATATGCCTTATGATATAATGATATGTGTGCCATAGAGTTCTATAGTCATTTTTATTTCAAAAATAAAATGGTTGTAAATTTTCATTTGTATAAATGTAAAACATTTAATCTTAGTGATGTTTATAGATCACTTAAGGTATAAATGTTTCTTTCAATGCAAAATTTAATGATAGAATTTTTCCACATATGCAAGGACAAAGGAAGCATGGATATGCCTTGAGTTATGATCTTGGAGAGAATATGGGGAAGTTGATTTATCAGTTGCAAATATATGGAGGAGATATAGGCATGTTGATTAAGTTTTGAGACACTTGGAGGGTATTTAGGCACCGGTTTCTTGAGCCTTCATGTCATACTTGGTCAAGTTTGACCCTTTTAACCTTTTGGAGCCTCTTTGGAGAAGGATTAGTTGCTAGTTTTTAGGCTTTTTGGGGGCATCCGACCCAAGAAGTTTTTAGGAGATATTTGGGTGGATCTTGTTGAGAGTTGATGGTTTTAGTCACTTGCGTGACTCATTTGTAATCAATTCTTACTTGGCGCCTTTTTTGAGTTAGTGACTTTTATAGTCCTTTGACAGAAAAAACCAGATTAATGTAACTCTTTTGACTTGAATGATAGTAGATGCGTTGAAAATCAATGAAGTAAAGTATTTTACCTTCTCAATTCTTCTATTATACTATGTGCAATTATTTTATAGATAAGATTAGTTGTGAATGTTTTCTAATTCCTTGTGATTTCTGTCTCAAAATTAGCACATTTTGTAGAAATACATGCATGTTGCAGGTCATAAGTTGTATCAAAAAGTGCAAATGCTTATAACTGTGAAAGTCATTTTTTCCCTTTGAAAGTTTAGCATTTTAAAGTTCTTCTTATGAAATACTTATGCAAGAGGCATATGATGTTGAGTTGTGTGATTTGAGATTTTCCATTTGATTAGTTTGTGTATGTAAGTTGTTTACAAGTTAGATTAACGTTTAGGTGTATCACCATGGAATAGTGTTTTATCAATTTTCATTTTAAGTTTTCTTTCTCTCTTTTCCTTCAAATCATTAAAATAGGTGATACCAAGAAGAAGCCGACCTTCTCCATAGGTTGACCTCTACTTATCAAAGCCCACACTTTGAGAGGTCTTCCCATGTTACACTGGAATGTTGAATTTCATATTCAATAGGGTGTAATTTTAGTAGATAACGATAAGCACTATTATGGAACAACCTTTGGGGACTATGCCAATGGTATCATTCACACCATTCATCCAAAACATCATTCAACCCATCTGCTAAACAATATTATCTCATACTCTAAGCCAAATAATAACTACCAAGGGGAGTTCCTTGATTCATGATCTTCAATCACATCCCCTTGTAAATAATCAAAACTTGGACACAAATACCATCCCACAAGACCCAAACAATCCATACGTTCCACTCATTTTACATGATACCAACATTGCATCCACCTTCTCTGAAACACCAACATACTCTCTTGGGGCAAAAGTCTCTGTCCCCATGGTATCACAAGGACAAGGGGGTTTATTTGGAAAAGGGGGAATCTTTGATACTTCATCATCACTTTTTCAAGGAAACACACCCCTTATCCTCCCACCACTTCCTCTATGAACATCAACATCCACACCAATACTTGGTTTAGGGAAACCCCCTTTACCTATCTTAAATCAACAAAGTCAAAACAACCCTCAGATAAAAAATCAAGTCAACACAAGCATGCCACCGATATCGTAGCACCAGGTGGCACCAATCCACACATCCTGGTGCAAAGCACCTTCATATTTTCATCTAGATGTTTTTGGTATGTTTTTAAGGTCTAGGTGTAGGGGTGAATTTTTGGTTTTGTAATAATTCCTAGCAGGCCAACTTTATGTCTTGAAAGTGTTGGTGATTTGAGTCATGGAGTTTTAATGTTGTTTGTAAATTTGCTAAGTTAGTAAGTCTCTTTTTTGTGTCCTGATTTTGTGGAGAGTGGAAGTGCAACAGTCAGAACTATTGAAATCCTTTTGTGAATGTGGTAAGAAGTTGAAAAGGCATGAATTATGTAAGAAATAGAGATGGAAGGCAATGTAATCCAGTTGGATAGAAAAAATAATAAAGGATACTAATTTTTGGGTGTGATTTCCTGAAAACTGTGATATACTTTCTATTCTTGTAACCTGTATTGCTGAAGGTTATTAAGGAAAATTACATTGATTTATTTCATGTTGATCTAGATCCATTTTGGCTTACTTGTGAAGGCTTGTCTTCCTATGATAGCAGATATCTTATCAATTTTCTGAAACTCACCTGTTAGATAGGGTTTGTGAGGGTTTGAGAGAAAATCTATCAGTGAAGGCCTTTCCACCATTACTGAACATTGAAAGAGGCTGGGATGAGTCTATAGTGGTGTATGATGGTGTATCTCAACATTTCATGATAGGGTGGTGAGCTTAACCAAGAAATAAACTGAAATAAAAGACTATTATTATGATGATTCCATGTGAAAGGACTGGTTTTTTATGAGGGAAGCGAGTTTCTCGAGGATTTGGATGAAAATAACACCACAAATGGTGTATTGGTGACTGGTATGCACTATATATAAGGTTACTAAGGTCAAGAAAGGTCTAGTAACCATATCTCCTTTGGAAAATAGGCCTAATTTGGCCATGGTGTAGCAAGGAAGACCTGAAATGAAACATGTTTTACAAAACAACCTAGGTCGGTCTTGGGATATGTGTTAGGGAAAGATTAAGGGTACCTAGAACTATAGAGTTATATTCATGAGGAAAACTATATCATAAGACATAGTTGAATAAGTGTGTCCTCAGTACTACTAGTTTCACAACCTGTCAAGAAGGTAGACCAAAAACTAGTAGAAGGGATCAGTAGGGACAGTCAATAAACCTTGAAATTAGTCTATCATCACCTCATCTTGCATCACATCCCAATCAACCATTACACCATATACAACACCGCAAATCTCTCTAAACGTGGTCTCCAAATGACCTAGCGCATCAACCATACCCTCCACAACACAACCCATGGTTATCACTCAAACAACTCAACAACCCCCTCAACAAAACCTCATCAAACCATCTCACACTATTCTGAATTCTCCACCTCCACCACCAAATACGAACATGGCCAATCAATACAAAATTGCCTTGCTAGCAGCTCAACAAGCATACCAAAAGGCATTTCAACAATTTCAAGCCCAACAAGCTACACAACAAGCCCAACAAGCCACACAAACTGCACAAGCCGCCTGGGCTACTCAAGCAACACAAGATGCCCAAGCACAAGCACACAAACTACTACTACAACAACAAGCTACACAAGCCACACAAGTTGATCAAGCTACACAAGCACAAGCCCAAGCACAAGCCCAAGCCCAATATCAGGCACAACAAGCTCAAGTAGAAGCCCTATTACAAAAAAAATCTTACCAACAAGCTTTGCAACAATACCAAGCCCAACAACAAGCAACCCAACAACAAGTGTTGTTGGCACAATAGCAACAACAAGACAACCAACAAGCATTTTTGGCACATCAACAACTACAAGCGTATCAAAAATCATTACTTACACAACAAAGCTTACAAAAAACCCCCATGAACACACCACCAAATCCACAAGTCACCCCACCCATCATTCAAGCCACTACACCAACCCAAAACACGTTCATTCCACCACCTGATCCGCAAAGCGAATTGTCCGCTCAAATCAAAAATCTCTCGCAACAAGTGTTGGATATACAATCAGGGAAAACCCCAAAATCACAAGGGAATTTACGCCCTTGCTCATTCAATAGAAGCATTGTGATGAAACCGTTCCCACAAGGTTTTGAGAATAAAATTCGACAAGTACCTTGGAGCTAGAAATTCTAAAGATCACATTAATGAATTCCACGTACACTGCATGAAAGTTTCGTACAATGACTCTTATCTAATGAGGATCTTCCCAAAAATTCTAGCTGGCCTAGCTATGCAATGGTTCTCCCATCTTCGTCTCAAAATCAAAAAGTTCCAAGAAATTATGGACACGTTCATAAAAAAATACTCATTTAACATGGGCATGGACATAAGCTTGGAAGAGTTGTCCAACCTTAAGAAAAAAAAGGGAGAGTCATTCACATCCTTCTCACAATGTTGGCAATCCAAGGCCAATAGGAGCAAGTGGGATATGTTAGAAGAACAACAAGTCAGAACCATCATCTCAAATGTTGAAGGTGTCTTAGTCTTCTATCTCAAAATTTAGTGCATCACCACCTATGATCAACTAATCCCCAAAGCTCTTAACATTGAAAGAGACCTCATTGCACAAGGGGGGACATCCACTTATTAAGATAATCGCCCATCAACAAGCTACAATGACAAATATTGAACTTGGGAAAAGAACAAAAACATTACCAATGACGGTGTTGTTGACGCTAAGGTTTTGATCAGTGCTCCAAGGCCAAACACACAACAAAAAACATACGAAAAAACCTCAAAATAATACCCAAAACACCCCCTGACCCAACACATCACAACAAAAAAACAACACACAAATAGTCAATAATGTCAATGATCAAGGTGGACCATCCACAAGAAACTGATATCTCCCAAAGTGAAAGTACACACTTCTTGGAGAATCGGTCAAATATGTTATGAAGTGACTCGTTGACGTCAACATCATCATGGTCCCAGTCATTGAAAATTACCAGGAGCCTTAAGTTAAACCACCATGGTATAATGAGAAGCACTTGTGTGATTTTCATAAGATAAAGGGGCACACGACAACTGGCTACATGAGGCTCAAGAACCTGATCCAAGATCCTATTGATGACAAGACTATCAGTATTGAACAAATAACTGGAAATTAGGACCTCAAGATATACAATAATCTGATGTCAAATCACAATAAAACAAACAACAATGGAAAGGGAAAAAAGTATAGTAGCATCAACCACGTTTATGACCATGTTGTCATATCTTTATATGAATGGGTAGGTTTTGTCCATATCCCAAAGTCCAAAGCCGAGTGTGGAGTCACAGCATGAGGTGCAAAAATCACTATCCCCAGACCATCCAGGCAAGCTAATGCACCCCCTACAAAATCAAAGTTAGTTGCCAATGGTTACAATGTCTTAGAACAGCTAAAGAAGACCCTCACCTAAATCTACATCATGGATTTGCTGATAATTTTTCCCACACATAGGGAAATTCTAGAAAAGGCACTAGCTGCATCTTCCATACCCACATATCTTGATGCAAATAAGTTCCAAGCTATGGTTAGGCACATCACCACACCAAATCTCCCTATGTTCTCTGAACAAGATCTTCCAAGCCAACCATCTCATAACTAGTCAATTCATCTTGAAGTCTTTGTTCATAAAAATAAAATCAAACAGGTCTCGATGGATGGAGGTGCAGGGATGAATATTTGTTCTCTCAAGCTAATAAAGAATCTGGGGTTTTCTGAAGATATGATTAAAAAGGGAAAATGCATTAAAATATAGGCTTATGATGATCAATAAAGAGTGTATCAAGGCACCATTCAACTCCTTATCCAATTAGGACCAACCATCATGGAGACTACTTGCCAAGTCCTTGATCTTGACCTCCCTTATAACATTCTCCTAAAGCACCCATGGATATATGGGATTCAAGTTGTTGTATCCACATATAGCCAATGTGTTGAATTCCCCTATGAGAACCAAGAGGTCATGGTTCATGTTGACCCAGAGCCCTTTTCTTATTGCAAGAACTTGGAATCCAAATATTACAAAATCCCACAAGTTCCCAAGAATGATGAAGGCCCTACGACTCCATATGTAAACCCATCCACCCTGGCCTCCACTTCTGAGACAAAGATACTCACTGTTCCTGAAATTTTTGATATCAAAGTCATTATCCAAGATAATGGATGTGGAGACTATAAGATGAAGAAAAATTCCTTTGTGATAGGAGAGTTACCTCAATCTCCTAGGTCCCATGGACAACCACAACCAGTCGATGCCCCACCGGAAACCTTCAGAATACCCATCAAAATTCAAGAGTTGGGGGGATCTAGGATGAGAAGTTGTAGAAAAAAAGGATATATCGAGTCTCCTATACCAAGATGAAAGAACCATACCCGCTCTTCCAATGGATGATGCTAATAAAGGACTACAGTTAATACTGGGAATGGGCTACACCAAGAATGAAATCCTCAAGAAAAATAGCAATGGCTGATTAGAACCCATCATTGCCAAGAAGTGCATAGATAATCTTGACCTTGGATGCACCCCTCCGTAAATAACCATACTTGGTGGAGGTAATCCTATTAAAATAGTCAAAGCTCCTCCTCGATTACCAATATCCATAGGTCTACCCTTAGACAATTATACCTTTGATATAACTGATGTATGTAGTGTTAGTGACAAGGATCTCCTCACTGACCTACCCATTTTATTTGAGGACTCTTCCCTATTCATGATTTTCGATGTGTCTTTTGAGTCAAAAGACCAAAATCATGAATTAAAGCTAGCGTATCCCCAACTAATAGACTATGACTAACAAGGACAACTAGTTCTAGATACATTCGAAAATGATGAGGCCCTCTCAGAATTCATGGGACTTAAGGATAATGCACCATGTGAAGACCATAACGCATGATTTGACATTGAGCTAGACACACATACATACTATGGGGGAACGATTGAATTCCTCAGTCACAAAAGTAAAAAAATAAGAATAATCTCTAGGTCTTTAAGTGAAAACCACAATGACACTTTTTGACACAAAAATAGTAAAAACAAAGGGCATATTCGAGGGTGAAAACCTCTCTGAGGTGCCCAAGGATGAGGTATTCAATCTTCCCCTTAGTGCTATTCATTAGGATAGGTTAGCAGTATTGGAAAATAAGTGTAACCCCATCAACCTAGGGATTGAAGAGACACCACATATAACTTTCTATGTAGAATCTCTTTTGACTACAGAACAATAAATCCTAGCTGCATTTTTGAGAGAAAGAAAGGTAAAATTTTCATGGACCTATGCTGACATGCCAGGACTCGATCTAGAGGTTGTGGTTCATCATCTTGTAGTATATCCAAGAGAAAATACAGTGAAGAAGAAACTAAGAAAAATGCATCCACAGATCACACTATTTGTCAAATTGGATTTGCAAAAGCTCATGCTAGTTTCATAAGACCCATCAACTATCTTGAATGGGTCTCAAAATTGGTACCTATCACTAAGCCCACTGGGGGAATATGGATCTACACTGATTTCAGGGACCTAAACAAAGCATACCCCAAGGATAATTTTCCCCTTCCTAACATTGACATGATTGTAGATCAAACAATAGGGCAATAAATGTTGTCACTAATGGACGGGTTCTCATGATACAATCAGATAATGATAGCAAAAGAGGATCAACATAAGACGAAATTTACCTGTCCATGGGGAACATATTGATAGAACATGATTCCATTTGGGTTGAAGAATGTTGGAGCCACCTATCAAATGGCCATGACTCTCATTTCTCATGACACGATTCACAAGTCTATAGAGGACTATTGGATGACATATTGGCCAAATCAAGGAAGCGTTGAGATCACATAGCAGCACTAAGCTCCATCTTGGATAGGCTAGAGGAATATAAGGTTAGAATCAACCCTAATAAATGTGTCTTCGGTATTCAATCAGGAAAGCTTCTAGGGTATATAGTATCCATGAGAGGAATCGAGATAGAACCAACTAAAGTCAAATAAATTCTTGAAATGGAAGTGCCAAAGACATTGAAATAGTTAAGGGGTTTATAAGGAGGATTCTAATCCATCTGTAGGTTCATAGCACAGTTGAAAAAAAAATTTGTCCCCTATTCTCATCTACTCCACAAGGGGGTAGCATACAAGTACTCATGCCTGCTGACCCCACTAGTACTCATGCCACCAATCCAGAATAAGCCATTGATCTTGTACATATCGACAACAAAACTTGGGGCTCTATTAGCACAACATGATGAGATAGGGAAGGAAAGAGCCATATATTGTGGTGCAAGGGCACCTATACCTGGAAAAGATAGAGATGTGGACCTTGAAGGTTCAACAAGTGAATTTGAAGGATTTTAAATCATATGCAATGAGGAAGTTGCAAAATATGATGAAATGAGTTGCATGTCATGAGTTTCATGTAATGTCATAATGATAATCAAATATAGGTAGTAGAATAGGCTGGGTTTCATGTTTTATTTATGAATAAGGTCTCAATGACCATGTGAAATGTATTGAAAGGCTTAATAGGTCAGTTAAGAGGCATTTATAAAGACAAGTTGTAATAGGATAGTGATTAAAGGGAAAATTGGCAAAATTGTCATCTTAGAGTCTAATTAAAGGGTGGTTATGGTAGTTGAACACCCCAAGAGGTAGTTTGAAGATGGTAACATGATATATTGTTGTAATATCTTGAATGAGAGGCTATTTCTCAGTTGCTAATAAGAAAATACAACTTTGTAAATGCTGATCACTATTTTTTGATTAATTTTCCCGAACCTTTCTTGCTTGCACATGCCTGTACAAGTCTGTCATGAATTGAGGCTTTGTGTATTTGATTGAAAATGTATTGGTCTTCTGTACAATTGTTCTGAAGGTTTAAATTCATCCTTGGTGTGCATGGGATCAACAAATCCAAAAGTTCCCCTATTTCCTGTGTTGGGGTTTTGAAGGTATCACTATGACCTATTAGCCAATCCACCTATTGTTCTAACCTAGTGGCTTGGTGGATTGGCTTGTAACATGATTAGTTAGGTGTGTGAGTACTTTTTAGGATGAGGGAATGAAGGAACCCTGCAATAGTGTGTTGTTTTAGTGTTGATCAGGGGTGATTTAGCCATGAAGATGAAAAACCATAATGGTGAATCAACCAGTGAATGTATTGGGCATGTGAGGGTCTATTGAGTTTGTGTAGGTGTTTTTTGGAGTTTTTGAGGGGTCCTTGAGATTGGCTAAGCCTTGAAGCCATGAAAGCCAACAAACCCCTTGGTTTTGGGAGAGTTTAGGAGGGTTTCTTGGAGTAGAGGGTTAGAGTCCCTGTAGAAGCAAGCCATTATCAAATTTGAAGTTTGGAACCATTACCTAAGACTGTCCAAGGCGTTTGGGTGAGTAGACATTGTTGGAAGGTTAGTTCCTTTGGAAAATAGGCCTAATTGTGAAGCCTAGAATCGGGTAGGTGTACTAAAAGTTCATATTGGTCCAAAAGAGTGACCCTTGATTTTCCTGTATGTTGTATAACCCTAAAAAGGGTATCTTAAACCACCTTTTATTTGTTAAGTGTTTTGAAAAGGTAGGTGAAAACTGGTCTAAACTGGTTTTGGAGTGCTACAAGGGCAGGGCGAGGTGCAGGTTACTAAGTGGAGGACTTTGTGGAATTAATAATTGAGATTGTGAGGAAACCATTGTATTGACATAGGAAAGGAGTTCAACACCTTGCCTCTGCATCATAGTGGTACGAGAGTGAGGAAGTAGATCTCTTGAAGATTGAAGTAGGAGCATTTGGAGTTGAAAAGACATCATGGCCATCAAAGGTTTGAATGAGAAGGAGATATAGATGAGGAATGAAATTTTCAAGACCATGTGCAAGTGCAAAGGTAAGGCATGCAAGGTTATGGTTGATTCAAGTAGTTTGGATAACTTGGTAGCTCTTGACATGGTTGAAAAATTGAACTTAGAAAGACTTCCACATAATTCACCTTATTATGTTTCATTGATGAATGGTGAGAATAAATTTTTGGTTAACGAGCAGTCATGGGTTGAATTTCAAATAGGTGAATACAAGGACAAAATATTGTGTGATATTGTACCATTGAACTCTTGTCATCTAATGTTTGGAAAACCATGGTGTTGGGAAATATTTGCTATGTACTATGGCAGGGATAATAGGTACCAATTTAAAAAGGATGGGAAGATTTACAATTTGAACTCATTGGTGGAAGAAGATAATTTTCAAGACAAGGAGACAAGGGCGCTTCTACAGGAAGGACAAAAGTTCCTAGGACACAAAGAAGATAGAGATAAGGAAGATGCAACCATTGCATGTGGAGAGGTCCCTGAGACAACAAGGGTGGAGGCATATTCAAAGTTGAAGAATGTAAAGGATTGTGAGAAAGAAAAGGTAAAGAGTGAAGAGGCCTTGAGGATGCAAGGTAAGATTGAGAGTTGTGTGGAAGGCAAGGAGCAGGTGAAAGTTTTTTTATTAAAGAATAAAAATGATGCAAGGCAGACCTCTGTGAAAGCTACAGGGATAGGTGAGATTGAGACCGAGTTTTGTGATAATAAAGTTGTTGGGATAAAGAGCTTAGAGAGGGAAAAATATGTGAGTGCAAGTGATTTGTAGGGATGGAAAAGCAAGGACATTGAGGAAAGGATATGTGGTCCATGGAGTGGACAAGAGCACAAGGTGCAACAGATGTTTGAAGGTGAGGATGGAAGACTTGTTGATAAAAAGGTCTTAAATACTGAGGTTCAAGTGAATGATAAGGGCACACAGGGTGACAATAAAGAGGAGGATTATAAGAGGCTTGAAGAGCATGTGGAGATTGTGATAGGGACAATTTGGTGTCCTGTGGAGTTGATTGAAGATAAAATCCAGTCTAATACTAGAAATACAGTGAGTATGGGTATTAGGAATACAATGGTAAAGGTGGATAGTGAGGTGAAGGTAAATGAGAAAGAATTCAAAGGGATGTGGAAAATGAAGGAGAGTAGATTGGTTGAGGTAAACCAATGTGAAAGAATGATGATAGCAGGAGGTGAAGAACAATTAGATTGTGTTTTTGGGGTTAGTAGGATAGGGGTCCTTAAGGAAGAACATATGAGGCACGGTATGGACAGTCAAAGGGGTGAGTTGCATAGCCCAGTGATGGGGCAAGAAGGTAATGAATTGGAAAATATAGTGTAGGTTAAGAACATGGTGGTAAAGAGAGATAAAGGTCTGATACAACACATTAACATGGGTAAGAAATTTATGACAGTCAAAGGTATGATAGTCAGCTATCTAGAGTGGCAAGAAACAATGCAGGGAGGTATGCAAGGGTTTGTGAAAGTTATGGAAAAATAAGTAAGCCAAGAAGAATGGCATGGGATAGTACAAAATGTTGTGGAGTTTGAGAAAAATAAAGTGCAGGTCATAGTCACCATGAAGGGTGAAGAGGAGAAGATGGGGAAAGAGTATGGGGTCTCAATGAGAAAAGAGACTAAGTGTCAACATGTGCAGAGCTAGAGGATGGCTAGAGGTACACAATATGTGTGGTCTCCTAAGGAGATAGAGTGGAGAGTCAAGTCTGAGATTGGGGCAATGAGTTTAGTTGTGGAGAAGTTATATACTATCATGATAGGGGTTCCAGGCATAGTGAACCTAGGAATGGATATGAAGAGGAAGGTTAAGAGAAAAAGTTTGAGGGAAGTCATTTGTTGCTTCCTAATATTGTTGATTCTATTGATGGAAGTTAAGCCAAGGGTAAAGATAAAAGAGGACAGTCTAGGTGTGAATTTTTTTGCAGTGGAAGAGAAGAGTAAGAGCATATGGATGGAGACCAATCAGATCATAATGGTGCACGTCCAAATCCAAAAAGCAAGCATAATGATTGGAGAGATGGACAAGTATAAGCCCAAGGTCAAGATGAAAAAATTGCATGGACAAGGGGGAGTTTCTAACCATTGTTTGTTTTCCAGTGTAAAGGATAGGAGGATGTCAACCTTTTATCTAGGAGTGAGACAAAGGCAAGTTGCAGGTTTGGATATGCATGAAGCAACACTGTGGAAGCAAAGAACAAGATTTTCACTCTTGGGACAAGAGTTTCTCTATGGAGGGGTGTTTGGTGCGATGACACCTATAACTGGCAAAGATAAAGAGGTGGACCTTGAAGGTTCAACAAATGAATTTGAAGGCTTTAAAATCATATGCAACGAGGAAGTTGCAAAATATGATGAAATAAGTTTCATGTCATGAGTTTCATGTAATGTCATAATGAAAATCAAATATAGGTAGTAGAATAGGTTGGGTTTCATGTTTTATTTATGAATAAGGTCTCAATGACCATGTGAAATGTATTTATTGAAAGGATTATTAGGTGAGTTAAGAGGCATTTATAAAGACAAGTTGTATTAGGATAGTGATTAAAGGGAAAATTGGCAAAATTGTCATCTTAGAGTCTAATTAAAGGGTGGTTATGGTAGTTGAATGACCCAAGAGGTATTTTGAAGGTGATGACATGATATATTGTTGTAATATATCGAAGGAGAGGCTATTTTTAAGTTGCTAATAAGAAAATACAACTTTGCAAATGCTGATCACTATTTTTTGATTGATTTTCCTGAACCTTTCTTGCTTGCATAGGCTTGTACAAGTCTGTCATGACTTGAGGCTTTGTGTATTTTATTAAAAATGTGTTGGTCTTCTATACAATTTTTCTGAAGGTTTAAATTCATCCTTGGTGTGCATGGGATCAGCAAGTCCAGAAGTTGCCCTATTTCCTGTGTTGGGGTTTTGAAGGCATCATTATGACCTATTAGCCAATCCACCTACTATTCTAACCCTGTGGCTCAATGGATTGGCTTGTAACATGCTTAGTTAGGTGTGTGAGTAATTTTTAGGATGAGGGAATGAAGGAACCTTGCAATAGTGTGTTGTTTTAGTGTTGATCAGGGGTGATTTGGCCATGAAGATGAGAAACCATAGTGGTGAATCTGAGAACCACTGAATGTATTAGGCATGTGAGGGTCTATTGAGTTTGTATAGGTGTTTTTTGGAGTGTTTGAGGGGTCCTTGAGATTGGCTAAGCCTTGGAGCCATGAAAGCCAACAAACCCCTTGGTTTTGGGAGAGTTTAGGAGGGTTTCTTGGAGAAGCGGGTTAGAGTCCCTGTAGAGGCAAGCCATTATCAAAATACGAGGTTTGGGACCATTACCTAAGAATTTCTGAGGTATTTGGGTGAGTAGCCATTGTTGGAAGGTTAGTTCATTTGGAAAATAGGCCTAAATATGAAGCCTAAAATCGGGTAGGTGTACTGAAAGTTCATATTGGTCCAAAAGAGTGACCCTTGATTTTCCTATATGTTGTATAACCTTTAAAAGGGTATCTTAAACCACATTTTATTTGTTAAGTGTTTTGACAAGGTGGGGTGAAAACTGGTCTAAACTTGTTTTGGAGTGCTACAAGGGCAGGGCAAGGTGTAGGTTGCTGAGTGGAGGACTTTGTGGAATTAACAATTGAGATTGTGAGGAAAAAATTGTATTGACATAGGAAAGGAGTTCAAAACCTTGACTGTGCATCATAATGTATCAGTCAAACCATGGTAGGGCATGAGTTAAATTATACATCCATTGAAAAGGCTTTCCTAGCAGTAGTTTTTGCCTCACAAAAATTTAGGCACTACATGTTAGCCTATCAAATCAAAATCATCACCAAAATAAACCCCCTCAAGTATTTACTCTCCAAGGTGACACTTACAGGGTGAATGACCAAGCCGGTCATGATCCTCTCAGAATACAACATTAAATATGTGGAAAGAAAAGATATCAAGGGACAAGTGATTGTTGATCAACTAGCAAAAGAACCCATCTATTTAGAGAACCCACTTGTGTCAAAATTCCCAAATGAGTCCATGTTCAACCTCAGTGCCATAGATCATTGGAAGGTTTATTTTGATGGGTCATATACACAACATGGATCAGGAGCATATTTTTTCTTCATCACACCACAAGGGGATTGAATTCCTTAATCCTACAGGTTATCTTTCCCCTGCACTAACAACATTTCCAAATATGAAGCCCTTATGATTGGACTCAGAATAACAGTACAATGGAAAATCATGGCTCTTAAAGTTTATGTAGACTCTCAGCTAATCATCAATCAAGTCAACAATGAGTACCAGACAAAAGATGACAAGTTGACCCCTCCAAGTCTATTTAAGCATGAAAATTAGGGTTTTTTTGCCCTGATTTAGTCATCAAACTAGGGTTTTGTCCCCTCGGCACTATTTTTCCCCAACCGAGGCTTGTTTCACATATTTTTTCATGTTTTAGCATATTTTCAGCATCTTGGAGCCTTTCTAGACCCGTCAAGCAACTTGTCATCTTTTTTTCAAGATCTCCCCCAAAAAATCCAAATTTTTCGTTTGATCTCTCAAGGGGGCAGTATACCAACGTAATTATTCTCATTAGGGCAGTAGTTCTCACCAGTGTTATTCTTTGAACCAAAATAGTAGGTACATTGCTTCAAAGAGGGGAAAAATGTAGACACTCAAAATATCCTGATCAATATCATGCAATTGATCCTGATTAACTAACACCAATTCTTCCTTAATCACACTAACCAATTAGTTGAATAATATTTATTTAATTAATATCCTCCTTAATAAGATAATACACCTTATCAGATTATTTAATTATCTCCTAATGTTCCTCTTTTCATTAAATAAATCAATTTTATTTAAATTAAATCCTAATGTTCTTTTAATTGAATAAATCAATTTTTATTTAATTAAAATCCTAAATTTCTAATATCCTCTCATTTGATCTAAATAAACCAAAAAATTTAAAATCAAATGTCACAAATCAACTAATCTCATTTAAGTTAATTAATCCTAAATCAATTAAATCCTAACACTAATTCCCCATTCCTCTATCTTTTGACTCCACCCTGAGGTAAGTCAATCTTGGTCAAGTTGCACATGTAAATCAATTTATTTGATTTACTAATTACCTTATTTTCATTCAAAAACATGGCATATTCTTGGAATATTCCACCCACTTGAATTTTCCCTCCAAAGGACTTTTCCCTCTTTCTTGAGCCACCTTGGCATTAAAAGCTCTTACATGTCCTCTTCTTACACAATCCACCTTGGCTTTAAATGGGTCTTACACCTCCTCTTACACAAGCCACCTTGGCTATAAATGGAATCTTACACATTCTCTTACACAAGCCACCTCTACATTTATTCTTCTTACATCACATCTCCCAAAATGTGCTCACACAGGTGTGAACACATCTCCCTCAAGATTCATTAGCATGTTGACAAGTGGCATTATGCTAGTGGTATATTCTTTAATCCCACATTCATCAATCTTCCATCCTTGGCTTCTATAAATAGAGGAATCATTCTCACAATTTGGATCCATGACCTAAGAGAATAATCACTATAGCCATTTGAGTTCATAGCATTTCATATTTTCATCCATTTTAGCAAGATTATAACAATTTCCATATTTTGTTCATAAAATCCATCATCAAGCTTATCAAGGGGTTAGGAAAGGGCTTCTTTCCACACCAAAGGAGCACTAATCCCCCTATGGGATGTTGGTTGAGCATTTAGAATAGAATTTCATTAATAGTTTACTTGATATTCTATTGTGTTTTCAATGTTCTTGTGCTTAGATGAATTTCATAGGGAATTCTTGTTTATACTTGTTTATTAACTAATGACTGTTTGTTTGTTCATGATTAAGCAGGTCTAAGCAAAGCATTCATAGTATGAAAGTATATCATATCATGGAAGTTTTTTTTGGAAGGTACTTAGAAAATATATGTAAAGTGTCTAAAAGCATATGAAAAGAAATAGAAAAATTACTAATGTCTAAGCCCATCAGTATTAAGGGTTTATGGGTATAAGGTTGAGGGATTAGGGTTTAAGGCATAGTGACCAGGGTTGAGAGTTTAGGGTTCAGTGAGAGACCTAGATGGTTGAGGGGGGATGGATAAGGAGAGAGAGAGAGAGAGAGAGAGAGAGAGGAAACCTTTAGAAATTCAACATTTTCATAATGCGAGCATGTTTTGAAGAAGTTGAGATATACCCATTTTATAAAGCAAGAAAAAATGCGCTCGCATTATAATGCGAGTGCATTTTGGATTGCTCTAAAAATGGTAAAAAATTCAGCACACCCATGATCTAGGCTCACATCCTCTATTATTCTCCTGGTTATGCATGTGTTCTGACAAAAAGAAGATTTTTGATGTTGTTGGGAAGTGCACAAGAAACTTTTTCACATTCTACCAGCTTTGCATGAACTTTCCAACACCTTTTTATGGTTTTCCAACTTAGGAAGGAGGAAATAATAGATTTTTCACATTGAATTTGATACATATCAATTCAAGTCTCAATTATGCTAGTGTTGCAATGCTAATTGTGATTAAATTGTAGGAATTTAATAGTATACACTGGTTATTTGTATTGTTGTTAGTAATTCTATTCAAGAGTGATATATAATTTAATGTTGAAAAGGAAACAAGCTTACGAAAAACTCAAATTGTTGAGGAGTTTGATGCAAGAAGAAACAAAGACTACATAATTGGGTATAACTCCTCCATTCAAATCTCTGATTATTAGGTATGTGAAGTCCTTAAACATTTTCTTTACATTTTCCTTAATTCTATTATGTTTCTTTATCATCCCTTATTATACATTCTTAATACAATGCATTGATTTTGTTATTATGCACATTACATATTCATCATTTAAACCACATCTCTTTGAGGCATTTTGCTAAACCAATTGTCCTACCTTGTGTATGCTTGCACATTTTGTATACACATATATGAGAGTAGTTATAAGTATGTAATATAATACATTATTTCTCAATCCTTTTCTATGGATGTGCATACCCCTTTCCAAAGCTTCCATTTTGGTATAGGCATGGAGGATGTTGGAAAATACAGTGGAATTTGGTTTTACACCTAGAAATTGCATATCCTACAATCATTGTAGTCCACAAGGACATATATCATTGAGATATTTTTTCAAATATTTCTACCAAAGAAACTAATTGTCTTGTCTACGCTACCAAATTTTCCATACATGTCTACCAAAGTGTTGAATAGGACAACTAAGAGGGGGTGAATCAATTGTCATAGATTATAACCTTCAATTCAATTACCGAAACTAATACATAAACTGCTTAATGATTAATCATCAAATGGCAATTCACAAACACAATAACACCAGATTTACATGGAAAACCCAATGAGGGAAAAACCATGGTGAGGATTAACTCGCACTATAGAGTATATCAAAACCGATTACAAAAATCCTCACTATCTGAGATAAGGCTCATTGCCTACAATAAGGACTCACTATCTAATAGGGCTACAACCCAAAGGGATCACTCCCACAGAGATACAAAAGATGGCTAATCGCCAAGATACAATGATAGTGGCTCACTACCAAAAGATTGAGCTGATAGGATACACCTTTCTTGTATAGAGTTTAGTTTTGGATGAAGCTTAGAATAAAAAGTACTACCTCACACAACAGTCAGTCAAAAAAACTATTTTGACCACACACTTTATTGTCTTCGCCTATTTTTCTTACTCTACTTAGTTTTACTCTCCCTTTTTCTTTCTTACTATCACACTCCTTTTTTGTCTTTATGTCTACCTCTCTTTTCTTTTCAGAGAGTCTCTATATATATGTATATCTTGTTTGTCAATTAGGCTAGAATTATATAAGGTTAACACATTTCTTATGTCATCCAAAACATCCATAAGACATAATTAGTCCACATAAAATACTGCACATGCTAAGCTGGACAAGATCTTCGAATATCTGAATCATATCTTGTCTTCATGGTAGAAACTAGACCTAAAAACCAACACATTGGATGACCTATAATGGTCATATTTGATAGGATATAGCTTTTGATAAAAAACTAATACATTTAGTACTATGTTGACATACAATCTATCGAAATTAATGACAACCATTTGATGCAAGATTCAATTTGCAATACAAAGCATTTTATCAAACAACATAGACAAGACAATCAAATTTTTGAAAAAAATGCCTCAAAGAAATGTGGTCTCATGGTGATGCACATCACCATGAGACCAAATTTCTTTGAGGCATTTTTAAAATAGTTGATTGCCTTGTATATTCTACCAAATTTTCCATGCATGTATACCAAATAATTTTATCAAACAACATAGACAAGGAAATTAGTTGCATAAAAAAATGCCTCAAAGAAATGTGGTCTCATGGTGATGTGCATCATCATGAGACCACATTTCTTTGAGTAATTTTTTAAAATATTTGATTTCCTTGTCTATGCTACCGAATTTTCCAATGCATTTATACCAAATAATTTTATTGAACAACATAGATAAGGTAACCAACTATTTGAAAAATTTCCTCAAAGAAATGTGGTCTCATGGTGATGTGCATCACCATGAGATCATGTTTCTTTGAGGCATTTTTTAAAATAGTTGATTGCCTTGTCTATGCTACCAAATTTTCCATACATTTATACTAATTTTTTTGGTCAAATAATCCCCCTTTCTTTCAATGATTTGATTGATGCATGGATACCTTGTTCCAAAGGTAGGATGTCAAGGAAAAAGTTGTGGAATTTTGATTTATACTCAAGCCAGTTGTATCTTCTTGAAAGTTTGTAATGTCTTTTAAAAAATCCATTTTGTGCTTACTTTGTGATCATGGAATTTCATGAGACTGCATTTCATGTTTTGATAGATGTCATACCCCATTCCAAGGTCACCATTACAAGGTAGTGAGCTCACTAGCTCACTAGCTTGTCTATGCTACTGCATTTTGCATATATGTCTACCGAATGTTTTTGTTAAAAAATTCACATGCCTTGTCCATGCTTCCATTTTGTGCCTATATTACAATCATGGCATTCTATGAGACCATATTTACTTAAGGAATTCTATCAAAAATTCAAGTGAGCTTTGACAAGCTAGTGAACTCACTAGCTTGTCAATGACAAGGTAGTGGGTTGTTTGAAAAAATTCCTCATAGAAAAGGGGTCTCATGATGATGTACATCAACTTGAGACCCCATTTCTATGAGGAATTTTTTCAAACATCCCACCACCTTGTCAATGCGCACCACCTTGTCAATGCTACCGCATTGACAAGCTAGTGAGCTCACTAGCTTGTGTAGGCTACCACATTTTTCACATTTCTACCAAATTTTTTTTTCAAACAATTCACATGCTTTGTCCATGCTTCCATTTTGTGCCTAGCTTGCAATCATGGCATTCCATGAGATCATATTTCTTTAAGGAATTCCATAAAAAAATTCATGTGAGCTTTGACAAGCTGGTTAGCTCACTATATTGTCAATATGGTAGCATTGAAAAGGTAGTGGGCTATTTGAAAAAAAATCTCGTAGAAATGGGGTCTCACGATGTTGTCATCATCGTAAGACCCCATTTATATGAGGCATTTTTATAAACAACCCACTACCTTGTCAATGTGGTAAACCCATTTTTGTGAGGAATTTTTTCAAACAACCCACTACCTTGTCAATGCTACCACATTGACCCCATTTCTATGAGGCATTTTTTCAAAAAACCCACTACCTTGTCAATGCTACCACATTGACTACATCACTGTGAGACCCCATTTCTATGAGACATTTTTCAAACAACCCAGTAGCTTGTCTATGCTACCACATTTTTCATACATGTCTACTGAAACATTTTGTCAAACAATTCACATGCCTTGTCCATGCTTCCATTTTGTGCCTATCTTGCAATCACGACATTCCACGAGATGAAATTTCTTTAAGGAATTCCATCAAAAAATTCATGTGAGATTTGACAAGGTAGTGGGCTCTTTGAAAAAATGCCTCATTGACATCACTGTGAGACCTTATTTCTATAAGGCATTTTTTCAAACATCTCACTACCTTGTCAATGCTACCATATTGACAAGCTAGTGAGCTCACTATCTTGTCTATGCTACCACATTTTTCATACATGTCTTCCAAAACGTTTTGTCAAACAATTCACATGCCTTGTCCATGTTTCCATTTTGTGCCTATCTTGCAATCATGGCATTCCACAAGACCACATTTTTGTAAGGCATTCCATCAAAAAATTCATGTGAGATTTGTCTATGCTAGAAATACTCTTCTATAGGATGATTATAAGTATTTTGTATGAAGGGATGAATGACATATATTTCATTTATTTGTATCGATTCATTTTTTAGGAACTAATATTTGTCTCTTTATCATGCTACAAATAAAATTATCTATCATGCCAAGGAAATGATCAAGGATTAAACAAAAACGGGAAGAGATAGAAGCTAAGAATGAAAATAAAGAAGCATTGATGATGGAACATCCTAAGAAGAAGAAATTGGAAATGATTGATGAAGACATGCCAATTGAAGAGGAACCTCAACCATCAAGAAGAGAAATGGAATTGGCAGCACAAAGGGAACAAATGTGAAACCTTCGTGCTAAGAGAGATTTGAATACCATAGTTGGAGACAAGCCCTCTATTGCAAGTGAATATGGAGGGACACAATCTACCACGTCTCAAGTTGAGAGTACATCATCACTCACATTTGAGGAAGGATTTACACCATCATTCCCATATCAACCTCAAGGTATGTCATCTATTCCATCCTTGATTGAAGGTACACCATCTAGCCCATCTCATTTAAATATTGATGAAATTCATAATGTTGAGATGAATTTACCTTTGATAACACCACCTAGAATTTTGCATAGAAAGCCAAATTTTTTGATTAATATTGATGAGAATATTTTTCAGCCAATGGAAGGTAAGATTCTACAACACACTTGTATAATATATGCTCATAAGATTTGGAAATTTTTATTTGAAATGTTAAATGAGATAGGAAGATGTCAACTATATGTTGAAATGACATGAAGTATAAAGTATAGGTCCATCATGAAGATTCTTGAGTTGAGAAAATTGGATGCTTCAAGTGAAATAAATATTGTGAAGAATCTAATGGATGCATATGAGAGTGTGGGTAAGACCTCACTCTCAAAAGATAGTAATGTCATAGGATGTGTCATTACATTGACAATAGTAAGTAATCAAATGAGGAAATATCATCTCATTAGAAAGAGAAGTCAACAATTGAGAATTAATAGAAAAAAATGTTTTTTTTTAATCAAGAGCTATTCAAAGGTTCCAAATAATTGAGGACACCGATTCCACTAAATTATGGGAATTCTTGAGGAGATAAACAGACAAAGATAAACCAATTGTTGAAGCATTGAGGTCACTAGTTGAAGACTACTGGAAGAATAAAACAAGGGTGTCTCTGAATCAAAGAGATGTGGTAAGAAGGAGAATCAATAGTCAAAACCATGAGCCACATCTAAAGCATTTTTAGATACGACTCAAACACAATTTTTTCATAAATTTCTAGAGGATTATCCTCAAATTAAAATTTTTCAAATATATTTTTAAATTATTAAAACTTTTTATGTCAAGATAAATCAAACACACAATACTTGTTGCTGTAGATTACATATTGAAATTTCTGACCATTTTGATGTTTATCATTCTATATATTTAAATTTTCATACAAACAATGTTTTGTAGTATTGTGGCATACATGCCCCACCAACATCTTCAAGAGATTTCTTATCAAAATATTTATGTGAAAGAGAGGAAGGTCAAATATTCTATAGGAAAATATGGTTGGATGACACATTTCAACATTGTGATGGCTTGCAACATATGCCAATATGTGAAAATATGGAAAGCACACATGCAGTTGAAAAGGAACTAGCAGAGTTCGACATGTATAAAACAATGACCTACAATACAAAAGATGGTAATAAAAAAAGGTGTGATTTGGTTATTCAAAAGATTCTAGTGTATCAGTTTATGTCTACATTTTATGAAAATATAGTGTATAAGTATACAAGACATACCCATAGAGCTCGATGGTTGGACTTGCAATTCAAGTTATGCAAGGAAACCTTTCCAACTGGTAGCATATTTTTAGTGGTTGACTTTGTAGAGAACTACACTCTACAACCACAAAATGAGGTGCAATCACAATATTAAAACTCCACACAAGTTTCTATATTTATGCACATAACATTCATTCATGTAGTTGATAGTATAGAGGATAATAGGAAGGTGTTGATTGAGTACCACTCTTACATTAGTGATGATCGCACACATTCTTTAGAGTTCATGTAAGGTTGCTTTCAATTGTTGTATAGTGATTTGGCTAGGAGGGGCATAGCATACAATCAACATATAATATGGTCAGATAACTACATCATAGTTCAAGAGCTCATGGATGTTCTATTGGTTGAGTAGAATATAAGTTATTATAGGTGCTCAACATATGTGGAAATTTTGTGAGGTTGAGAATGGAAAGGGGGAGCATGATGGTGCAAGATCATGTATCAAAAGAGAATTAGCATGAGAAGAGTTAAAGTATAAAGACAATGCAAAGTTGATAGATGCAAAATCAATTGTCAAGTGGTGTAATGCTTTGATGGGTCAAGGTAATGAAGGTAAGTCTTTATTTCATAGATTTGTTTGGTTGATAGATGATACTAACATTGCACCATATGAGGATTGTTGTGCACTGACAAGATCAAGTGAGATACATGAAATACACTCTTTCCTTAGCTCAAAATTAGGTTCATGGAGTATCCATATGTGGAAGATTCCATGCTTTCATTGTTCATGTACAATTCAAGCCTAGAATGAGTGCGAGTCAAAGGAGTGGGTTGTTGAATGGTGGTTAAGTTATCATAGGAAACTTCACATGTATTGAACTCTGACAGTATTGGAACTGACAAAGATGGAATCATCAGTTGAATTTGACCACATATCACATCTAGTTCAACCAGGTAATATATCTACTTGCATAATATTTTAAATTCCTATTGTTATCTTACTTTGTAGTGTATTTGTAATGTTGACTAATTTCATCTAATTTGTTGTACATATCAATGCAGGGAATGTTTATGTAGTTATTTTAGATGAAGACAATGAAGAGGGAATGAATTATTATTTGTGTCATTGTGTTCATTCCAAAAAGAAATTGGAGGCCCCAATTATAGATGGAGAAAACATTGAATACTCTACATACTCAATGGGTGCTACTGGAACATGGCTTAGAGGTACCCACATAAGAGTGTTAATGTTTGGCTATTTCAAGACTTTGACACGCATCAAAAGATTCTTCATTACTTGAACCTTGTCATGGAATCCATTGTTCATTTGATAAAAAATGGGGGTAGACCTTTGAACAAGACACTGTGGAAGGTGTGTAAGGGAACTCAGTTTTGGTTCTTGGTGTTGGGTTTCTTTGGTACTCTCGGGAAATTTCTATTTTTAGCAGAGGACCGATATTGTTCTTACTATCTTCAATGAGCCATTGAGTATATCATTTATATATCTAATTTGATTCTTTGGTATTACTTACTATTTTTAGTGCTTTTTAGAAATAGTAAGTCTATTTTGGGTAAGGTGGAATTTGTCAGGGATCTCTCTTAGCAATACATTCTGAGTTGAGGCATTAGTTTTCTAAGGTTAAAATATTTTAATATTTTCTTTTCCTTTCGAAATGGATTAATATAAATTTAATTTATAACTTAAAGTTGAGGGTAAAGGGGACATTAAAAGTACCTTTGGCACCTAAGTGAATGACTTCAAGTTGTTTTTAAGAATAAAAAATGTTTTAGAATGTTGGATAAGAGGTGGGTGCATAGGCTAAGGTTGAGATTGAAAAATTAAAGGGAAATCAAATAAAGCAATTACATGAGGTGTGGTTTTTGAAGGGGTTGATGGTTTTAGACTATGTGTTTGCCCTAATTTTACATTGAATCTTTAAAACTTCATTTGGAGGCCTCATTTTCTATGGATGATTTTGGTTGCATAATGAGGTGCTACTGGTTTTTCAGTAGAAGGTCTAAAAGTGAGTGTTGAGGACAAAACCCTTGACATATTGGACTAGTTTTGGTAGTGCAAGACCTACCCTATTTGGTGAAATTGTGGTTCCATCCAAGAGTCACAATCTGAGCTTCACATTGTTGAACAAGACAACTAAGAGAAGGGGGGGTGAATTAGTTGTCATAGATTCAAACCTTAATTCATTCACCAGAACTAATTCTTAACACTGCTTAAATGATTAACCTTTAAATTCTAGTGCAAAAACTCAAATCCATCACACAAACAAAATAACACTAGATTTCCTTGGAAAAACTATTAAGGGAAAAATCACGGTGAGGATTAAATCAAACTATAGAGAATATCAAAACCGATTACAAGAGGCTCACTGCTTGAGAAACAAGGCTCTCTACCAAAATAAGGACTCACTATCCAATAGTGCGAACAAACCAGAGTGCTCACTAGGATAGAGATACAAAGAAGATAGATGAGATACACTATAGGGAGAATAAAATCTCAATGCAACAGAGAAATCCACCACAATTTTCTCAACCACTTGCAGATATGCATGAATGATAGAGTACACCTTCTGCTCACTACATCCAAAAACACAAAATTTAAGGTTCACACTGATCTACCACACTTGAATCAGAAACACCCATTGATTCACATCAATATCACATCTATCTGCTCTATTTCTTTGCACTTATCTCTCTATGTACATCCTTTCACCACTAATTCATCATGTAGTTATACCATCTTCAAATTTGAAACATATCCAAAGTCAACCATCCAAATTCAGATTCAAATTAGGTTGGTGCCAAAAAATCCTAGTGTGGAATTAGAATGAGGGTGACCCAAACACACGCTTCATAAGGACCCAAATAAATCCAACATTATTCATCAACTCCGAAGGTAGTGTTCAACACAAGGTCGACCAAACTAGTGTAAAACACATAGAACCATTAAGCATGAACCTTCTAGATACTGAAATTATCTTCAATACAATAAAAACAACTCAACTCTAGAACTGCAAGTCATAAGACTTTACCAAAGAGAAATCTAGACCAACAACATTTTTCCCAGACCTCAACCAAAACATAGAAAACCACCATTTACAACTGGTGATCATAACATGCACTATACAATGAATCAACAAACAGAAATTTGGATATAGCATATTCTAACAACCATGATCAACTTATGTAAACCACACAAACATAGGAGAAAATCCCAGAGCAACCACTGAACACCTACAATATTTCTTCAATACAAGTTTCTTAATATCCTCGACATATACAATCGACAACAACTAATTGACCAATTGACATCAATGCAAACACCTTCATTCTTTCCATTCTTGTAACAATCTCCCCCTTTGTCATTGATGACAACACATGATGTGAAAAACCATCAAAGACACCATACTAGCTCTGGATACACTTCTCAATATTTTTCATTTTGTTTCTCCCCCTTAGTAGATAATATTTTATATTCTTCCTCTTTTCTCTTTCACACTTTCTTCCTCTCCTCTTTTTGTCAGTTTTTTAATTTTTTTTCATATTCTTTCTCTCCTCTTTTTCACATGCTTCCTCTCCCCCTTTGACATCAATGTCAAAAGGAAAAATATATTTTACATTGATTCCCCCTTTGACATTAAAAAATAATACTCACATTGACAACATCTGACACTACCTGCTCCCCCTAAGAGGTAGCCACAAAAACATTAGTCTAGAAGAAAGATAGATCCGTAGATCCACTAGACTATTGCATCTCCATATGCATCTAGTTCAAGAAAGAAGGGGAAATGACCCCTAACTTCTCCCGTAGATACTCAAAAGTATCTTTAGGAAGATCCTTTGTGATATATCAACAATTTGATCTTTCATTGGAACATATTCAAGTTTTAATTCATTCTCCATGACCTTCTCTCTTAAGAAATGATAACTAATAGATATATGCTTCGTCCTTGAGTGCATAATTGGATTCTTTGAAATGTTAATTTCACTTGTGTTATCACAAAGATAAAAATAGGATCATCATACACTTCTATGATTTCTGGAAAGAGATAGTACTACTAGTAGTTGGTGTTGTCATTGATGACAACAATAATCAATGATCAGATATGGACATCATCATTCGATCATACTAGCAAAAAAATTGAAGATTGACAAGGAAGAATAGAGTATTCGGTAACATAGTGTTCATCAATCTGTATGAAGATTTCATGTTATTGTTTTGTGTTGTGCATCTCAAGAAATTTTTTTTGGTATATTATCTTTATTACTACTAAAACGCAATGGCTCGTATCAATTCATGTGGAAGTTAGAAGATCCAATTGGCTTATTTTCTATTTTATCAGTACTGGAGCCAACTTCATGAATGAATTAGGTTGTAGTTGTATGAGAAACAATTGGTTAAGTATTTTTATGTTCGTACATATTTTTTTGGGTCCTAGCCAAGTTGTGACCAACCTCCATGGATACAGATTGCATATTATTTATGAATTTGAGCCGACAAGTTATAATTATCTTGTATTGTATTGAAGCTGACAAAGTGTAATTGAATTCTATGTTTCAGATATATATATATATATATATATATATATATATATATATATATATAAGATCATTTGTATCATTTTGTATGAAGAATGAAGTGTGTGTTAGTGGGAATTGCGAGTTAGAGTAGAGTAGAAGAGTGATAATGCACAATTTCACTTGTGCATAGAGAATTTGTGTTGTGAGTGTGAGCAGAACAAAGTAGAAGTGCAAAATTAATCTGTAGGATAGAAGATTGTATATTGTTCCTAACCGGAACTGTAATTAGGAATATGAAGATGAAATTTTCTTAGTTCAAACTCTCAGATGGTTTTAATTTGATTTTCTTTGTAAGGCAGTGAGCCTTCCCTTTCAGCGGTGAGCTCTAGGTAATGAGCCTGAATGCAAGTGTGTTCCCCTTATTGTAAACTTCATTTGAGTATACTCATATTAACTTGTGGATTGGCCATCCACCATGGTTTTTTCCCTAACAGGGTTTCCACATAAAAATCCTTGTGTTATAGTGTTGAGTTCATTTGCTTCATGTTTATGCATTATGGCTGAATTTTGTTAATGCTTTGAGGGTTAATAAAGTTAATTTTTGAACAAAACTGATTCACCCCCCCTCTTAGTGTAGCTTGTTTCCAAAAATTGGTATTATAGGTAGTTCTCTGAAAGAAGTCTAACAACTTGGGGAGATCTTGGAAGGTGTTTCAATGGATTCAAGCAGTCTTCAACAACAACTTTTGGTGGCCCTAGCTGATCTTGATCAGTCAAAGGCTGAAGTTCAGAAATTGTAAGAAAACCTCTCAGATGTTGAGAAATTCATTGAGTCTTTGAAAGACAAAATCAATAATTCTAGAGAGAAGAGAAAGGAACTCTGTGATCATATTAAGCAGAGTTCCAATAAGAACATTGAAGAAGAAGAACTAAGTCAAGCCTTGAAAGAAAAGATAGAAGAATGTGAAAAGCTTACCAGAGATAATACAGTCCTAAAGCATGAGATGGAATCTATCATGATGAAGATGACCAAGGAGATTGAAGACAAAAATAAGAATGAAGAGAACCTAGCACAGTGCCTGAAAGACAAATCTGAAGTATGCAGCTGATTGGATGATGAATTGGAACAATCTAAAAACAATGAAGAGGCACTTGAAAAGAAGATGGATTATCTTAGAAATGAACTTGTTGCTGCAAATGAGTACAAGGAGAAGTTCAAAGATAGCTCTGCCATGCTTGATGAACTAATTAGCAATCAGAGGACTCATGGTGACAAGTGAGGTTTTGGATATGAAGTAGGAGAAAGTTCCAAATTTGAGTAAAGGAGATTAAAACAAGGAAATCAAATGAACAAATCTGGAAGGTATCTGGTAAGGAAACCTAATGCTCAGAGATTTAATGGATAATGTTTTAGTTGCAATAAATTTGGACATATGGCTACTCAGTGTAGAAGTATAATGAAATCAAGTGGTCCATCATTCTCAGGTTAGTTTTTTAATCGTCATAAGGTTGGTCATAAGTCAAATGAATGCAAAAATGTGATAAATTAATTCCATAGAAATATCAGATTGCTATACATGCAATAGACTTGGCCATACTACTAACCAGTGCAAATCAAGAGGAAATCAATGGAGCACCTAGTTTGGAAAAATAAGTGTTGTGTGCTATAAGGGAAACAAAATTGGACACATTGCTACATTCTTTTGGAATAGAAAAGGTCTTGTAAATCAAAAGAAAAACATGCAGAAAGATATCAAAGGAAAAGAAAAATTCACTACAGATGTGGTCAAACAAAATATGCAAAAGAAATGGCTGAAGAAAGAACCCTCTTTTGAAGAAAATGTGCTAGCACCATAACCTACTTTTGGTAATTCCTCTAGGAATTAGTTTCAGGCCTTTGGCCTAGGGGGAGCTATCAAGAAAATCGTACAACCCCCTAAACGGTAATTGACATCGGATGTGGATGTATACAAAAGGTGTATAGATGTTGTTGAAATCATTGGAGGAAGTGGTATGCCATATTGGAGGTCCACAGAAGATTTACCCATCACAGTGCACAAAAATAAGGTAACCAAATGTATTAGGGTTAAAGCATTTATTGTGACAAAAGGGTTAGTTATGCAAGTGATAAAAGGAATTTTCTATTCTTCACTTTTCACTTTGCATTTGGAAGAAAAGAAGTTTGGAGACCCCTAAGGTGAAATTTGGTGAACTAAGGAGAAATTCAAGCATGGAAGTGATTCAACAATCAAATTACGATCCAATGAAAAAGGTATTTTTCAAAAAACTTGGTGAATTTGTGATTTGGTTAAAATGGGTACTCCTCTAGTAGTTGAAGTCAAAGACATACCTCATCCTAAATTCAAATGGCATCCTTACAAGTCTCTTGAGACCGATCCATTAGGAGAATTTTTGTTTGTTCCATACGAAGTATTACACATAGAAGACACTAGGGTTTATATTCATGCCAATATTAAAAAACTAGGAAGTTCTCAATTGCTAAATTTGTATAATAATCACATCATAGGTGAAGATTACTATGTAAAGCCGAAACATAAAATCCTTGAAGCAAAGAAATTACATAGATTGTCAAATTTCCCATGTTTGAAGAGTCGGAGTGGGTTCGTTATGTCTTGAGTCGAGTACATGATGAATTTATGTGGCTAAGAATTCTATTCCAAATAAAAAAGGAATCTATTAGTGTTGTAACCGATCTAAACTCTTCTAATGGATTGCCACTTCTGAAGTCTGTGAAAAATCAAATGATCACTGATGCTATAGGCTCTACATATGATAGAAGAGCAATGACTATTGATAACATTGTTGACGTAGATGTCAAATTTGCGTCTATGGTTATTGTATACAATATTTATAATTCTAGCCGAGACAACTCTGTGTCTAACAAATGTCGCCTATCAAATGGTGAAGGAAAATGAAAATTATGATCTCTGTGAACTATTGAGGAGTCAACTAATGGAAAATCTTGCGAAGATTAAGAAAGATAAGAACAAATATTTCATTTATGGTAACTTGATTTTGTGCTTATTATTTTATTTCAGGGGTGAAGTTCTGAGAGTTGGAAAGATTCATTGGAAAAAGGACAAGCCGATAGCCGCTCAGATCAGAGATCTGTTACACAATTTTGCAGACATCAAAGAAAATAATGCAACTATCTGGGGACACTTTAAAAGTTTTTAGACTATGATGCAAGCGAGAGAGAGGAGTCCCACCTAAATTGTAGAGAAATACAAGGATTCATTTTGCTTCATGGTAGATGTTGATTAGTGTATGATGGAAGTTGTTGATCCCAAAATAATTTGGATCATGCCTATGGGGAATGAAGTTGAAGAGAAATTTTTCTACATGTATGCACAACACTTGCTAAGTAAACCTATGGATTTGATAGAAGAAAGGTTCGGTACCTATGCTGAGAAGGACATACAGGTTCACAATGAGCTCAAGAAACCTATTGTAACTAAAAGAGTCAGAAAAGAGGTATAAGTTCTTGCAGAAAGTTTGGACATATCTACTGAGAAACTAAAAGAAGTTAGAAAGAAAAGGGAAGAAGGTGAATCAGTAAAAAAAGAAGCTAACTAGGCAACAAAAACTCAATCAGTTGGTCTGGTAGCACCATCTTCCCAATCTAGAATAGCTAGAAGCTCTACATCCCATTCAACTCCTACAACAAAATCCATCCTTGTGAAAAATGAATCCAAGGGATCCGACAAAGAAGGTATGAGGAAGAAAGAGAAGAGAAAAATAGTGTATATGGAAGTATCTAAGGATGAAGTGACAAAGTCTGATGAAGAAGCTAGAGAAATCAAACATCAAGGCACCAAGGCAAAAATTGTCACAAAAGGAAAACCCTCTAGTGAAGATGTTCAAGTGAAGAAGAAGACAAAGACAAACAATTCAGGTATGTCAGTTGGAGAAGTTGAAAAGGCTTTAGTCAAGGATGGAAACCTCAAGCCACTCTGTAAATTTTTATATAAAATTATAGAAATGAGGAGACTTAATGCCAGAACAGAAGAAGAATAGATGCGAGAAACGATTCTTGAAGAATTGTGTCCGGTAATGTCTATGGATGACATGCAGGCACTCTTGAACAAAGCCAAAAGGAAATTTAAAAGAAAAAAGGGTGAACAAGCTAATGATTGGTCTAACAGATGAAGTTACAAAATAAACTAAGCAAATCCTAAGGGAGATACTGTTAAGTGAGAGAATTGATGATGTAGCTAAGGAAACACATGTTGATGATGCCCCATCTGGTTTGGAAAAGGAAGTAGAAAAATAAAATTTTGATAGAGCTGGGGATTCACAGATTCCTCCTATAGAGGACAACACAAAAACTCCTATGGAAGTTGAGATAATTGAAAATGTATCAATTGAGGAAATAGAAATCCTTGAAGGTAAAGCAAAATCTGCAATTGTGGAAGTAATAATTGAAGAGAAGAAAGATGATGTAAAGGAAATCCCAATTGAGCCAAGAGAACTGTTGAGGCAGTGAAGAATTTTTGGTTGAACAAAAAGAAGAATTAGATCCGAAACTGATTGAAGGTCCTATTGACCTGTCTACTTTAAGTCCAATCTAAAAGATGAAAGTAGCTTCATTTTCTCAAGCACAAGCCACATAAGAGCTACTGCAGTCACACATTGAAGATAGTGAATTGCTAAATCTTGCATTTTGAGTATTGGAAAAGATAATACAAATATCCATCTGGTTCCTCCTTCAGTGAATTGAAAAGGCTTATCAACTCAATTAGCACTCATTTTTAGTCACTAGAAAAATCAACTATGGTGAAAGTGCAAAAAGAATTTGATGTCAAAAGGTTTAGTGGGTTGAAAGAGATGATTGTTAAAGATAAAATAATTTTAGCCACATGTGTGAAGAATGTGTAGAATTCTTTGTCATAAGGTGGAAAGATCTACAAATCATGTTTTTATTTTTCAAAATTTACTAAATCTAATGAGAAAAATGTTAAAGATCTAGAAAAATAGTTAAGTACTATTTCTAAGGCATTTGATCCTCTAACTGGTGGTGTTGGGAAGATAGAAGGTGAAGTGATGTCCGTGCTTAATAAACTAAAAGTCATGAAGCAAGAGAATGATAAAATTTTTGTGAGAGCATGTGAACTTAGAAGCATAATTGGTCCAAAAATTGAGATAATGTCAAGCGATCTAAAGGATGGAGATGATACTATGGTAGTGGTGATCCGACCAACTTGGAATTTACAGAGACACAATCCTACCTGATCTATGGTCACATAACAATCATGGTGAGTCTTAAAACAGTTTGGGATGCTAAGCTAATCCAACTAAAGAAATATTTTGTAGACATTTTTCAGTTTATGTAAGTTAAAGAAGCATTTTTCATATAATAGTTTTGATTGATCCATTTTTGGTATGTGATCCTTGCCTTTGCCATTGATTTCAAAGGGGGAGAAGGGTGGAGTGAAAAATGCTTAATCATCTTAGGGGGAGAATTACACTTTTGGAATTTTAGAGATGGCAGTGTAGTCTATCTTGGTACTGATCCGACACTTAGTCATTTTTCACTAAGTGTTTCCATCAATGCCAAAGGGGGAGATTGTTCGCAAGAGACACTACTACTAGCACTTAGTGTTTTCATTGATGACAACCCTAATTGATCATCATATACTCACGTCATCATTCAATCATACCAATAGACAAATTGAAGATTGACAAGGAAGAACAAAGTCTCTGGTAACACAGTGTTCATCGATCTATATGAAGATTTCATGTTATTTTTTTGTGTTGTGCATATCCGAAATTTTTTTTTTGGTATATTATCTCTGTTACTAATGAAGCGCAGTGGCTCATATCAATTTGTGTGGAAGTTAGAATATTCGATTGGCTTATTTTCTGTTTTACCAGTATTAGAGCTAACTTCATTAATGAATTAGGTCATGGTTGTATGAGAAGCAATTGGTTAAGTATTTTTGTGTTCGTACATCTTTGTTTGGGTCCTAGTCAAGTTGTGGCTGACCACCATGGATATGCACTGTAGATTATTCATGATTTGAGTTGACAAGTTGTAATTATCTTATGTTCTATTGAAGTCGAAAATTTTTAATTGAATTCTATGTTGCACGTATATATATATATATATATAAGATCATCCGTATAATTGTGTATGAAGCATGAAGTGTGTGTTGGTGGGAATTGCAAGTTAGAGTAGAGAAAAAGAGTGATAATGGACATTTTCACTTGTGCATAGAGAATTTGTGTTGCAAGTGTGAGCAGAATAGAGCAGAAGTGCAAAATCATTATATAGGATAAAATATTGTATATTGTGCCTAACCGGAACTGTAATCAGGCATATGAAGATGCATTTTTCTAAGTTCAAATTCTTATATGGTTTTAATCTGATTTTATGTGTAAGGCAATGAGCCTTCCCTTTGAGTAGTGAGCCTAAATGCAAGTGCATTCCCCTCATTGTAAAATTCATTTGCGTTTACTCAGATTAACTTGTGGATTGGCCATCCACCGTGGTTTTTCCCCTAACAGGGTTTCCACATAAAAATACTTGTGTTATGGTGTTGTGTTCATTTTCTTCATGTTTATGCATTATGGTTGAATTTTGTTAATGCTTTGAAGGTTAATAAAGTTAATTTTTGCACAACACTAATTCACCCCCCTCTCAGTGTACCTTGATTCCAACAATGATATCTTTCAATACTTTTTTCATCCATAGAAATTGTGTACAACAAGATGCAAAAACAATATACTGAGCTTCAATAGTATACAAAGAGATTGAATCTTGATTTTTACTCAACCATACTACCAATCTGCAACCAAAAAATAATGTACCACCACTTGTACTCTTTATTTCATCTACACATCCAACCCAATTTGTATCTATATAGGAACTTAGTGTAAAGTTAGTATCTCTAGAATACCACAACCCATAATCTGGAGTTCCATTCAAATATTTAAAAATTATTTTAACAAAAAAAACATGTGTTTCCTTAGGATCTTCTTGAAATCTAGCCACAAGATAGACATCATGCATACTATCTTGTCTCATAGTATTCAAATACAATAGTCCATCAATCATAGATCTATACTTCCTCTGATCATCCATAGGTGAATCATCATCTTTATCCAGTTTTCAACCAATCACCATAGGAGTACATACTAGTTTGGAACCATCCATCCCAAACTTCTTCAACATCTCTTTCACATACTTAGGCTATGAAATAAATATTCCTTTGTTTATCTGATTAATCTATAGCCCAAGAAAGAAATTCATCTCTCCAAACATATAAATTTAAAATTCTTTTTGCATCTCTTCCACAATCATCTTACAAATATTTTAATTTCCTTCAAAAATAATGTCATCAACATATACAACTACAATCAAGGTTTTTTCATTTTCAATCTTAAAATACAAATTACTATCTACCATACCTTTTTTGAAACTTTGTTGAATTAAATACCTATCTAACCTTGCACACCAAGCTCTAGGAGCTTGCTTTAATCCATATAAGTCTTTCTTCAATCTACACACCATATCCGGTTGATCTAACAACTAAAATCCTTCTAGTTGTTCCATGTAGACCTCTTCTTCTATCTCAACATTCAAAAATGCTAACCTAACATCCATCTGATAGAATTCGAAGTCTTTCTGAGTAGAAAATGCTAAGAAAATACTTATAGCTTCCATTCATGCTATCGAAGAAAAAGTTTCCTGAAAATCTATGCCTTCTACTTGTGAGTAACCTTTACACACAAGCCTGTCTTTGTTTCTAACCGCTTCTCCATTCTCATTCAACTTATTTCTAAATACCCACTTCGATCCAATGACGTTTTTATCTTTTGGTCTTGGGACCAATTCCCAAGTTTGATTCTTCTCAATCTACATAAGTTCTTCTTTCATGGCTTCCATCCAATGTTTATCTTTACATGCTTCACTTACATTCTTCAGTTTAATCTTAGAAAATAAACACAAATTTACTTTGGCAACAACTTTGCTTCTAGTCAATACTCCTTTAGTCTTATCTCCAATAATCCAACTTTTCGAATGATTCTTTTGTATATATCTAGGTGTCATAGATGAAACCATGAGAGCTCCTTCTCTTTCATTATGTTCATCCCACTTCTCTTGCTCATCCTTTTCTTATTCTTCCACATTCTCTTCTATTCCTGCACAATCAGGTTCATCAAATACATATCCATCAATTTCAATTGAATTACTCATTATTTCATCGACCTTGGAATTTGCACTCTCAATAAGCTCTCCCATTATTTTATTGGAACATCTATATGGTTTGATTTTAGTATAATATCCAAGATAAATTCCTTCATCACCACTTGCATCAAAATTTCCCAAATTTTCTTCATCTATTTTGATATAACAGTTTCTTCTGAATACCTTGAAATACTTAACAATAGGAATTATTCCATGTCATAACTCATAGGGGGTCTTTGTACCATTTTCTCTTGCTTGAACTTGATTGAATACATAAAAAACAACATGAATAGCTTCTTTCCAGTAAACTTTTGATAAAATAGCCTCAATAATCATTGATCTAGTGGCCTCTTGAACTATTATATTTTTTATTTCAACAACTCCATTCTACTGAGGATTTCTTAGAGAAGATAACTGTCTCTTTATTCCACACACTTCACAAAATATATTAAACTCATGGGAGGTGAATTATCCACCTCTATCAAACCTTAAACATTTTATCCTCAAATTCACTTCATTTTCAACCATAGCTTTGAATGTCTTGAATCTATCTAATGCATCCAATTTCTCTCTAAGAAATGTAACCCATGTATATTTAGAATAATCATCAATAAAAAGAATAAAGTGCATTTCACCTTGTAGACTTATCACTCTTGTAGGACCAAAGAGATCTTAATGAATTAAATCCAATAGTCTAGTAGTAGAAAGTTCCTTTGATTTGTATTGACTTCTTGCTTGCTTTCCAAATTGACAATTACGACATATAACATTAACAAGATTTATAATCTTGATTAAATCTTTCATGTCCTGAACTACACTAATCCTTGCCAAGTTATCAAAATTCATGTGACACATTCTCTGATTCCATAACCAATTGTCATTAATCAGATTCATAGAGCATCGTCCATAAGCACCCGTAAGTTGATAGATATTTCCTTCAGATTTATTTCCTACAACAATCAATGTTCTAGATCCTTTTCAGATTTCACATCTCTCATCCTTAAACAAAATATCATATCCCTTACTACACATATTTCCAACACTCAAAAGATTATGCCTTAAACCCTTAACATAGTATACATCATTAGTATTATGCTTTCCATTAAAACATACTAAACCTACCCCACAAATTTTAGCACCAACATCATCTCCAAACATAACCAAGCCTCCATCATATTTTTTAAGTTTAAAAATTTTACTTTTATCACCAGTCATGTGATGTGAACAACCATTGATAACTACCCAGTAATTCTTTTCTTGTTTAGCATGTAGGGTAGAGATAACAATATCTTCATTTTTCTCCTTCTTCGAAGGGATTTCCTTCACCTATATTTTAGAATTAGCAGAAGTAGGTTTATCCTTTATAGCCAAGAACAAGCATTCATTATCATAAATATCTTCATAATCAAAATCCTCATTAGATATACTAGCATTCACATTCACATAATATTCTTTGTTGATCTTCTTTCCTTTATTTTCTTTCTCATATTTTTGTTTATTCCTCTTAGCTCTTTCTAGGAACTTTGTAGAATAATGACCTATTTCTCCAAAAATAAATCATTTAAAGGTTAACTTACCTTCATACTTGTTGGAGCCTTTCCTCATCCTTCTTACAAAGTTAGCTTCTATTTCATCAAAATTTTCTTCATTTGGATCTTTAGCTTTTGTAGCCTTAAAAGAAGTTTTTGATTTACATCCATTCCTTAGATTCAACTTCCTCATCTCATAAGATGTCAAAAATCCCAACAATAGATCTTTAGTGTAGGTATTATAATCTATACTCTATTCAATAACACACAAATTCTCATTGTAAGCATCAACGAGAGATCTAAAAATTTTCTTTACAATCCTAGTTTCATCTATAGTAGCACCAAGTCCTCACATTCCAGCCACTATCTCATCCAATCTCTATACATAAGCTTTAACATTCATATCTTTAGACATATGTAGAAGCTCAAACCGTGTCTCCAAATTCTACAATTTTTCCTCTTTGACTCTTTCATCACCTTTATGTGCCCTTTCCAAATCATCCCAGACTTCCTTAGTAGTCTTCAGATTCTAGACCTTAATCAACTCAAAATGTACCAGACTATTCTTCAAAATGTACTTCACCATATTGATCTCTTCATGAGCTTTGATCTCATTAGCTATACTTGAACCATTAGCAGGAGGAGTGTAAGGATTCTTGTAAGATTTCTCCACATCATATCCATAATACTCCATATATTCTTCCATCAATATTTTCTAGATAGAATAATAAGTTCCATTGAACCTCAGATGATCATAAACCATTTTTCCAACTATCCTAGACCTTCCTCAAGCAGTTAAGATCTTCACCAAGGAACCAAGATATGATTCCAATTGTTGAAAAAGACAACTCAGAGGTGGGGTGAATCAATAATCATAGATTTAAACCTTAATTCATTCACCAAAACTAATTCTTAACACTGATTAAATGATTAATCATTAAATACTAGTGCAAAAACTTAAATCCATCACACAAATACAATAACACCAGATTTACGTGGAAAATCCAATAAGGGAAAAACCATAGTGAGGCTTAACTCACACTATAGAGAATATCAAAACCAATTACAAGAGGCTCACTGCCAAAACAAGCACTCACTATCCAATAGGGCTAACAACCTAGAGGGATCATTGCCACAAAGATACAAAGAAGATAGAAGAGATATGTTACAAAGAGAATACAATCTTAGTGCAATGGAGAAATCCACCACAATTTTCTCAACCACTTGTAGACATGCATGAATGATAGAGTACACCTTTTGCTCACTGCATCCAAAAACTCAACATTTAGGCTTCACACTGATCTACTTGTTGAAAAAAAATGATCTACTAAGAGGGGGGATGAATCAGTAGATACCAAACTTTCTCTCTCAAAAACCTTTATGTAGATTACTTCCTTAAATCCAAATATCTAGTGCAAATTTCTTACTCAACTCTTATTGTGTAGATTGAAAACTAAGGATGCAAAAATAAACATGAAAATAGAAAATCAACACAAATTCCCACAACACTAGATATACATGGAAAACCCAATATGGGAAAAGCCACGGTGACCAAGGTTGCTTGAGTCTACTGCTCAAATCCAGTGTCACAAAAGAAATCTATGTTACAATGTTTTAGGACTACAACCCAAGGAAGCATCAACTACCTAATTTAGAAGAAACAACTTCAAGGATGCAACGACACCTTGTTTGAGGAGCTACAACCCCAAGGATGCAACAACGCCCTAATTTAGAAGCCATAACTTCAAAGGAGATTACAATCCCCTGATCTGAGCCACAACTCAATACAATGACAAAAATTTGAAATATGCATAGACTTGGTTTTTCCTAACCTATAATGCATCATTATATTCAGTGATTTGTTGCACACTCTACAATTTAAACTACTACTACTAAAGCTACACTCTCAACAACACACCCCAGCTCTGCAGTCTTCTCTGCACATAAAAAATTCACTATTCTATCTTGTTGCTCTGCTCTTTTGTCCCTTTCTACAGTGTCTCATACATCTGCACTCACTGAATTCCAACCTAGATGATGATTTGTGTTGTGTCTAGGTTACACATGTATGTGCATTCACTATTTTCACTCGTAGCTCTCCCTAATCACTTCTTATAGATTCAACAACTTTGATAATACCTAATTGTCTTGATTTATGCTTGACTCCGTAGACCTATAATCTCTACCTCAATATTCTCTCAACCATCTAGATCAACTTGCACATTAGATTAGGGTTTCTATTCCAGCAAGTTTCCAGCTCATTGAGCCACACACACACTATATAGATTCACTAAATCTGCTAAACCAAATGACCTGTAGAATCCTAAACCTAGAATACATTAAATGCATTCTCTTCATAATAGGATCTAATCCTGATCTTGATCACTGATTAGGGTTCTCCAAAAATCATCATTACTCAACCTTTGTATCGAACCTCACAAATTTAAATTCGGTCTTCGAAAGTTTTCTAAGAATAACATCCTGTACAACCCTAGGATTAGATCTACATTAAATATGTTCTATTTTCCATATGATGAAATTCAATATGATCCAACCTCGATCACCTTTGCAATCTATTCCACTATCTTAAAGATCAAATATATATTTACTTTGGTCAGTTGTGTAGCTAGACCAATTAATTCTTTCTCTTGTGTTGGTTACCATATTTAAAACATGTTTACACAAAATTAGCCATTATAGTTTTTCATTTTTAAATCTGGACCATTGATCACTTCCTTCGCGCCATGATCTGTTGTCTCTTGTTCACTACCACAACTTTAAAACACAACCATCAGATAAATGGTTATTTAAATCTCCTTCGTTGATCACATATATAATCATTTAGCCATCAATCATTGATTTACAATAGTGATGCAAAATAAACCACTAAAAATTTGCCACATGTCATACCATCATTCACTTTATGATGGTCAATGCATGTCATCCACCTTCATCGTCACCTTTCACTTATCACCGTTTGATCACCATTGATTGATCGTCACCATTGATCAAATTCATATAACATTTGCCATACGCGAGATCCACCAAGACATGCATCCAAATTATACTCATCCCACGAGCTTGAAAACGAGCCCACACAAACTTTGCAAGGTTTGCGGGATGCTACCATTTATTGTCCACATCATCATTACCTAATTCACAACATCGATGAAAATTAGCATATCGAGCAATCACTCTTCGCCACCTTTTGGCCTATGTCACAATCCAGCATCATCACCATCCTATCAGGTCCCACCAGATACACTATGGGCACTGTCAAATCTTCTTCATTCAATCACTACCATTCATCGTTGTGCATACATCATCTTCCACCATCTGGTCCCATCAGACTCATCAGGGAGAACCATTTGATCTCCAAGCATCAATCTCTATCGTTCACTACTGCCAATAGTTCATGGAATACATCACCTTCCACTATCTAGTCCTACAATCTTCATTGATGGTCAATATACATCCACCATGGATTAATCTTCACTATTCTTCACTAACCCCATGAGAGTTAGCCAAGATCCTCCAAAAGCTCAGTGGAATTGATGAGCACTGTCAGATCTTCTTAATCAAAGTCATTGATCATACACCATTACTCATGGCCTTGATGCAATCATTCATTGCCATCTATCATTTTGACATCACATTCCACTAACTACATCTGTTGCCTCTATGGGTCCCACAATGTATGTTATGAGTACTGTTGATCTTGCACATTTGATCACCACCATTCCTCACTAACCCCGCGGGTTTTGATTGGGCCCCACTAAAATCTCAATGGGGGTATGTGAGCTAATTCCACGTGTACACCTTCTGATGTCACCAAACGTCACTATCCACTAACTCTATTGACTTCACCTTTCTTTGTTGAGTGGTAAGTTAGACATGGTCCGAAAAACAATTCCAACCTTAAAGCATGATCTTCATAAGTTCATCAAACTAGAAAAAAAAGATCTAGTGCTAGAGGGCAGGGAGTTATCAAAACATAACAAAACACTGCCCGAGTTAGGCCATGTGCCAAAAAGACTACCAAAGATATACTTAGTGAAAAGCCTTGAAGCGGTAAGTTAGAGAAACTTAGAAAAATGCCACCCAAGATATGACTTAGCTAATTTTTTCATTTCTTTTGGCGCTCAAAAAACTATTGAGGGGATCGAGGAAACTATCCCATCTAAGGACAAATCTCTCGCCGATAAGACATGTAGACACTGCCAACCTAGGCAATGGGGCCAATCACATCACATAATGAATAACATAAGTTGTTATTTATGTGACATGTAACTTGTAACACCAAGTCACTGACGAAATAGAACTTGCTTGAACGTTGTGACTGAAAACACATTAGGGTTTATTTGTAAACACTAATATCACTCGAGAGCATACTTAAATCCATTCTGAGTGAATCCTTCATTTTTTGGACCTGTAGAGAACATCACTACAATGCTCTCAAAAAACCCACATCGAATTTGGTACCTAATTTGTCATGAAATAGCTGGAAGAAACTATTGTAGAGAGATTTTTTTTTTTTCAACTAAAATATATTGAGGAACTTGTTCTTCTATACCAACAACCAATCCACATACTTCTCGAACAAGATCCACTACTCTCACATTCATCCTTCGAGTTTGATAGAATATAGGCACACCACTGATCTGTCATCATGATAACATCTCCCTTGCACAATTTTCACTTTTGACATCAATGACAACTATATGTTTCTACATAGGATCAACACACTTCTCCTCTAATCCCCTTTTGACATCAAAGACAACATATTCCAACAATTTCTCCCTTTATTATTGATGACAAAACTTTAAATGCTCAATGATACCAATTAACCAATTCAACATTTATACTAGTATAATATTAACTTTCTAATTCTATTGCAACTTTCTCCAATTCTCCTCTTTGATCATTTGCATGACTTTCTTGCCCTTTCTCGGATACTTGAGAATTTTTATACTTTCTCCTCCTTTGACATCAATGGAAAAGGGATCACTCCTCCTAAAAGTATTCCCCCCCTTTCACAAGTAGTGTAAGGGTCTAGCTATTCTCTAATATCCTCCTTGGAAATTCCTTCTCCTTTGCTCATCCTTATGAGAATTTTCACAACTCTCTCTCTTATGCTCTACTTTGAGAATTTCTCACTTCTTCTCCCTCATTCTCAATTATTTTGAGAACTTTCTCATCCTTTCTCCTTTTTTTTTTTTTTTTAATCTTAGGTCACCATACTGTTGTAGCCTTCACTTCTTCTTAGCAATGGAAAATGGACTTTTCCCCCCCTTTGACTGATACCAATTGATTTTTTTTTTTCTCTCATTCCAATCACTGCATTCAACCTTTTTACTGCAATGAAAATACCATATGCTTCAATTTCTCTTACCAATTGATATCATATACTTGACACCAATTGATGATATAATGCCTCAATACCAATTATCATTTTGATACCAATTGTGAATGTGTTCACTTAATGTTATGTACCAATTGATATCCATGACTACACTATATCAAGTATAACACTTATTTGATACCAATAGAAACTCCCCCTTAGACCTTGCTCCATTATTCACTAGATTCATTTCAGGGGCTCTGTACCAACTAACCTATTTTGAACAAATATGTAATGGTCTGATAAAAATTTAAAAACAAATAAATATAACAATTTCCTTTTAGCCATAACTCTTCTTCTTTCAGGAAAGAAGCATTTCTCTTAACAAAGCATCTACAACACTTTTTCTTTAATGACTGATACCAATAGTTGATATAAATTTCTGCAAAAAACTATCCACCAACTGCTAATTTTCTTACACCTTGGCAAGAATTTCAAGGAACAAGAATGTGACTACAAATCTGCAACCATCAAGTTATTAGAAATTTGTAAAACATATTTTACCTGAATTGATCTCTCCTTCTTCATTTCTAGGGATGGATGAAATATAAATTTATCTCCCCTAGACTCATGCCTTGATCACTATAGATTAGTGATGTGGGGCATAAGCAACCATATGGAGCACTACCTGCAAATCTTTCTCTCTCTAGACCACCTTGTGCACCTTCTTTGAATATCAACCTTCTTTTCAATAGCATGTGAACCATTGTTCACTTTGGAAGATGTATCTTTCCTTGTATTCTTCCTCTTGATCTGTATTGCTAGTCTCACAAGGTCTAATTTGTAGTGTTTAGCTATGTGGCTAAATTTTTCATACTTGTAGCATACAACATACATATTTCTTATAGGATCAAATGAATTTCTATTTACATATTTTTTGCTCCTTTTAGTTTCAACCCTACAATCTCTATCTCTATGACCATACTGATAAAAAAATTAGAAATAACCATTAAAAAATGAGGAGTACCTAGTCATAGTGTTCCTCTGAATAGGATGGGGAGGTCTTCTTTGATTTGACTTCTTTGTATATCTCATCCTTGTGAATCTTTTTGAATCAACTCCCATAATGTTTTGTCTTTTTCTTTGATGCCTTGGGATTGATTTCTCCATCTTCTCTACCACAGGCTTCTTCTTCTGATAATCATAGATTGAAAGTTTATTGTTCCTTTTGTTTGCAACATGTCTCCTTTTCTTCTTTACCTTTCTTCACTCTAGCAGTGCCTTTTTTTGATCTTCCATTTCCAGAGGTACTTTCTTTGGAGTAACTTGTGTAGGCTTCCTCTTTATTTGTGTAGCTACTTTCTTCTACTCTAAATCTGTCTTGTAAGTTTGAAAAAGTACTAGTAGAGGAACTCTTTCCTTTCTCAAATCCAAGGCCAACCTTCTCTTTAGGTTTTGATGGATTTTGTGATCTAACTAGTTCATTTAATATTTCAGAGCCACCTTTCAACTTCAAGCATTTATCAATCCGCTCCTTGGATTTTTATAAATCTTTTCTCAAGGCCTCTATATCTTCTTTCAACTGTATACACTCTTCTGATTTAGACTGCAATTCAATCTGAACTACATATTTTGCTCATATTTCTTCTTCCACCTCAATCTTCAAACTGGTCACCATTTGATTAGATTCTTCAAGACTCTTGGCCAACTTATCAATATCCTCTTTATTAAACCTTTCAAATTCTTTATCAGAAGTTGTTCCAAATGGGTTAGACCCATAAAAATTTCCATATTCATCATATGATCTACCATTTACATTAGATGATCCACCCTTATTTGTGTGTAGATTCTCCTTATCCATTTGCTTAGTACTATTTCCTTGCTTGAAGTTATGCATTTTATTATGAACACATTTAGAAGCAAGATAATAAAATTTACCTTTGCATTTTTTGGAGTCTTTCCTTAGTATTTTGATGAACTTAGCTTCCTCTTAATAAATATCCTCTAATATGGAAGTAGATACTTTTTCATCATCATCTCTTGTTACAGCTTCACTTGATAACCAATTTGCAGATTTCTTATCTTCACTTGTCTCAAGACTTTCAGATTCACTATGATGTCTCTCAATCAATGACTGCACCTCAACATCACTTTCTTCATACATCCTCTTCAGCTTGTTCCACACTACTTGTGCATTCTGGTAGTACATGAATTTGATGAATATGGAACTTGACAACCTATTACAAATTTCATCCATTACCTTAGCATTATCATCATACACCTTCTTCTCAGCCCCAGTATTTAGAGGTGTAGCAAGAGCTATATATCCATATGCTATTGAAAACCATACATCAAACCCTATGGTTCCTAAATGCAACTCCATTTTGAAGCTCCACCATCCACCATATATAATTTGATCCATTAAAGAGAGGTATTCCTTCTATAGATGAGCTTTCCTTATTATCCATATTGTGTTCACTCACCAAGATCTACCCGAGTTGATTAAGCTTCTCCTAGAGAACTTGGGGCTCTGATACCAATTTTTTTGGAACACAATGATCTACTGAGAGGGGGGTTGAATTAGTAGATACCAAAATTTGGCTCTAAAAAACCTTTATGCAGATTACTTCCTTAAATCCAAATATCTTGTGTAGATTTATTACTCAACTCTTATTGTGTAGATTGAAAACTAAGGATACAAACATAAACATGCAAATAGATAATCAACACAAATTCCCAACACACCGGATATATGTGCAAAACCCAATATGGGAAAAACCATGATGACCAGGGCTGCTTGAATCTACTACTTAAATCTAGCATCACGAAAGAAATATATGTTACAATGTTATAGGGCTACAACCCAAGGAAGCATCAACTACCTAATTTAGAAGCAACAACACCTTTTTTTAGGAGCTACAACCCCAAGGATGCAACAACACCCTAATTTAGAAGCCACAACTTCAAGGAGACTACAATCCCTTGATCTGAGCCATAACTCAGTACAATGATAACAATTTCAAATATGCATAGACATGGTTCTTCCTAACCTATAATGCATCATTACATTTAGTGATTTGTTGCATACTTTGCAACTTACACTAATACTACTGAAGTTGCACTCTCAACAACATATCCCAACTCTACACTCTTCTCTACACATAGAACACTCACTGTTCTATCTTGATGCTCTACTCTTCTTTCCCTTTCTGCAATATCTCATACATATACACTCACCTAAATCCCAACCTAGATGATGATCTATGTTGTGTCTAGGTTACACATGTATGTGCATTCAATATCTACACTCATAGATTTCCCTACTCACTTCTTATAGATTCAACAACTTTGACAATACCTGATTATCTTCTTTTATGCTTGACTCCACTGACTTGAAATATCTACCTCGAGATTCTCTCAACCATCCAAATCAGCTCACACATCAGATTAGGGTTCCCCTTCCAACCAGCTATCAGTTCATTGAGCCACACACACACTATACATATTCATTGAATCTGCTAAACCAAAGGACTTGCAAAACCCTAAACCTACAATACATTAAATGCATTCTCTTGACAATAGTATCCAATTCTGATCTTGATCACTACTTAGGGTTTTACAGAATTATTCATTACACAACCTCTGCATCGAGCCTCACAACATTAAATTCGGTATCTAAATTTTTTCTAAGAATAACATCCTACACAACCCTAATATTAGATCTGCATTAAATGTATTATGTTGTCCATATGATCAAATTCGATCTGATCCAATATCGATCACCTCTGTAGTCTATTCCACTACCTTGAAGATCAAATCTTCATTTACTTTGGTCACTTATGTAGTTGGACCAATTAACTCTTTCTCTTGTGTTGGTTTCCAGATTGAAACCCTATTTATATGGACTTAGCTATAGTAGTTCTTCATTTTTAAATTTGGGCCTCTTATCACTTCCTTCATGCCATGATCCATTGGCTCTTGTTCATTATCGTAGATTTAAAAAACAACCATCCAATAAGAGGTTGTTTAAATCTCTGTCATTGATCACATATATAATTATTTAGTCATCAAACATTGATTTGCAATAGTGATGCAAAATCAACCACTAAAATTTTTCCACATGTCATCCTATCATTCACTTTATGATGATCAATGCATGTCATCCACCTTAATAGTCACCTTTCACTTATCACCGTTCGATCACCATTGATCACATTCATAAACCGTTTACCATATGCGGGGTCCACCAAGACACATGTCCAAAGTCTGTTCATCCCATGAGATTGAAAACAGGCCCACACTAACCTTGTAGGGTCTGCAGGCTATTGCCATTTGTCATCCACATCATCACCACCTAATTCACAACACTGATGAGAATTAGCCTATCGAGCAATTGCTCTTCTCCACCTATCGGCCTCATCACGATCCACCATTATCATCATCCTATCAAGTCCCACTAGATACATTGCAAGCACCATCGAATATTCTTCATTCAATCACTGATGTTCATCACTTTGCATATGTCATATTCCACCATCTGGTCCCATCAAACTCTTCAACGAGCACCGTCCGATCTCCAAGGATCAATCTTTGCCATTAACTATTGCCAACAATTCATGGAAAACATCACCTTCCACTATTTGGTCCTACCATCTTCATCGATGGTCAATATCCATCTATCGTGGATTAATATCCACCATTATTCACTTAACCCATCAGACTTAGCCGAGATCCTCCAAAAGCTTAGCGAAATTGATGAGCATCGCCAAATCTTCTTGATCACAGCTGTTGATCATACACCATTACTTATGGCCTTGACACAACCATTCATTGCTACCTATCATTGTGGCATCATGTTCCACTAACTACGTCTACTTCTTCTATAGGTCCCACAATGTATGTTGTGAGTACCGTTGATCTTCAACATTCGATCATTGTTGTTCCTCACTGACCCCATAGGTCTTGATCAGGCCTCACTAAAATCTTAGAGGGGTATGTAGGCTAATGCTATGCGTACACCTTCTGATGTCACCAAGTGTCACTGTCCACTAACTATGTTGACTTCACCTTTCTTTGTTAAGTGGTAAGTTAGACATGTTCCTGAAAACATCACCAACCTTAAAGCGTGATCTTCATAAGCTCATCAAACTAGACAAAACACTGCTAGCGCTACAAGGTGGGGAGTTAGTGAAATATAGTAAAACACTACTTGAGTTAGGTCACATGTCAAAAAAACTGCCAGAGTTATACTTAGTCAAAATCCTTGAAGCGGTAAGTTAGAGAAACTAGAAAAATGTCGCCCAAGATATGAATTAGCCATTTTGTTTTTCTTCTGGCGTTCAATGAACTATCGAGGGGACTGAGGAAACTGTCCCACCAAAGAACAAATGTCTTACTAATGAGACATGTAGACACCACTTACCTAGGCAATGGGGTTGGTCACATCATGAAATGAATGACATAAGTTTTTACTTATGTGACCTCCAATCTATAACACCAAGTCACCGAAAAAATAGAACTTCCTTTAACGTTGTGACTGGAAACACATTAGGGTTTATTTGTAAACCCTAATTTCACTCAAGAGCATACTTAAATCCATTCTAAGTGAACCTTTCATTTTCTTGACTTGTAGAGCACATAACTAGAATGCTCTCAAAAAACCCACATCGAATCTGGTACCTAATTTTTCATTAAATACCTGGAAGTAAATGTTGTAGAGAGATGACAACATTTTGTCAACTATGCAACATATTGAATGACTTACTCTTCTACACCAACAACCAATCCAAATACTTCCAGAACCAAATCCATTACTCTCACATTCATCCTTTGAGCTTTGTAGCATTTATGCACACCATTGATTTGTCATCATGCTAACATCTCCCTTGCATAATTTTTTCTTTTCACATCAATTACAACTATATGATTCTACATAGGATCAAAACACTTCTCCTTCGATCCCCTTTTGACATCAATGACAACATATTCCATTACTACTGATGAGGTAAAAATAACCTCATCATAATAACATAGTAAAATCCTATTTCATATATGCAAAACCCTAAGCCTCTACCAATTAATTAAACTTTAGGAGAAATAATTGCTTGTCTTTGGAAGAAAATTGTACAAACTTTATTTCTTATGCAGCAGTTGGAAAGTGTTCCACTAGCATGTGCTCTAGAAAAGGTTAAAGATGTGTGCTTGAAGCCTGCTCCAGAAATTTAGGATAATGGACCGGAATTTCAGTTGTCGTTAGTCTTAATTTCAGTTATGTTTTAAATGTTAAAGACTTCATGGCTCGACTTGAGCCTCTTTAATATCTATGTAATGGGTTTTAAAGACATAAAATTTTGTTTGTAATATGTTATAGAATTTTTCAATGGTCATCTATACCATCTGAAATATAGGACTTAGTTAGAATTTTTCTATAAAGATGTAATCTCCAGAAGAAAAAGATAACGCAAAATATAGTAATGTTATGCTATCAACTTGTTTTCTGAATGTCTATGAATAAAGAGATTATTATGTATCATTTAGATGGAAATTATTTTTAATGGAAGAAATTTTGAATCAGTTATGTATGTGACCTGAGGACGAACTTAGTAACCCGTGAGCTGGCCACTCGAGGGGGAGTAGATTAAATAGATGAGTATTTCCTTTTTTATTTATTTATTACATGCATGATAATTACGAGTATAGTTACTTGCATATGTTAAATCATGTAGGATTCATTAACGCTATTGTTGTAGAGTTTGAAGTTCCAGAGCACTTACCGTCTGATATTTTTGTAGTAAGCTAGTTGTTGTGAACCATTTATTTACTGTATTCAATTAGATGTTTCCTAGTTTGTTTATAAGTTTTGCTACTTTTTTAGCTCATACGATTTTTAGTTTAATTGATTCCTTGCTTTCTTACTTAGTTATCATGTTTTCTAGTTTAATGTCCTCTTAGATTCCCTTAAGATAATCTATTTTCTTGTTAGATAGTTAAGTGGACTTAGGTTAAAGATTAATATTAGCTACTCTAAAAAGATAGAAAATTCTAAGGGAGATAGTTGAGTCTTCTTCTATTGCAAACTACCTTGGACACTGCCTGGTCGGTATATTGAACTTTTATCTTCTAAAGTAATGGGACCTAATGACAGCCTATCAATTTTTGGTGCCGTCACTAGGGATCTAGCTTTCTTGCTTGAGTGTTAATAGGAGATGCCTCAAATACCTCTTTTTAGGCCAAAATACCACCCTCTTGGCTTCCTTTTTTGCATGGTCAAGAAAAGAGGCCCTCATGGAAAATTTATCCCAAAGAACCCCCAAAATATGTTCCAATCATACATAGGGAAGCCCAAATCTCAGAGGACCACTCCATCAATGAAATACTTGAGCCTAGTCCACCCAAGGCTTTCCATGATCTTCCTGAAGATCATCTAGTAGAACAACCCAACATCAAAGAAATTATCTTAGAAGAATTTATTCCTCTGAACATCAAGGGTGGTCGTAGGGATGAGCCTAACCAAATTAATGCCAATCGTAATAACAATGATCCTCAGCCACCTCGAATGTTCAAGTATCCTATTACTCTGGATGCAAATGATTATACCATAATGAAAAATATCTCTCCATCTTTCTTGCCAACTTTTCGTGGTTTGTCCTCGGAAGACCCATACCAATTTCTTTTCAAATTCAAGGTTCTTTGTCAAACCTACGACTATAAAAATGGTAACCAGAAACTGAATTTGTTTCCTTCTACCTTGAAGGATACGACCATGCATTGGTTTATGGGGTTATCTTTAGGGTCTATTACGTCTTGGGAGGACATGAAGAATGATTTCCTACATAAATACTAGAGTTATTGTATGGCGAGTGATTGAAAAGAGTTGTTTAAACTTAGAAAAAATGAGGATGAGAGTCTAGAGGAATACCTAGACAAGTTTATTTTCTTGACTAAATGATGCAAAGAAGAGACCATTAGTGATGACATTCTCAAAACTATATTTCTTAAGGGACTTGACGAGGATGCAAGGTGAAGCCTTTATTTGATGGGAAAAGGAGACGTGTCTCAAATGGACCTTGAAGAAATATGTAAGTTGTGTCAGAATTTCTCACGTACCCATGGAGGAATTCACAAAACTAGTCTTTTTAAAGGGTCCAATGACATAGGTAAGCTTCGAGAGGAAATAGTAAACCTTAAAATGGACATACTCGTTCAATTGAAAAAATAATCTAGATGGCATCCAAGCTAAGATACGTAATCCTAAGACCTTGTCCATTTACTATCCTAGATGTCGAAATAAACACCTATTGCGAGAATCTCCCTTAGACAAGGTTAATGTCTATCAAATTTGCGAAAAAAATCATCCTACAAACCAGTGTGAGATCCTTATTGATCTCAAGAATTCCAAGAAAAGGATTGCACATGTTGAGGAAGAAATCAATGTGGTAAATCAATGCTAGGGAGGGAAATTTCCCTATGGACAAAATTCCAATCCCGCGTGGAAACCTCAAAACAATTGGGATGGTAATCAATGGAACCCATTGTGGCCTCAACTACCACCTCAACAACCTAATTGGAGAACTCCCTATTGGGGACCCCCTGAATGGGTGAACCAATCATGGGGAACTCAGTTGTGGCCAACCCAAACTCAACAGTAGTGGTATCCACAACATACTACTCCTTAATGGAATCAGGAGAAAAATCAATTCTATAATGGGCCTCGTAAGAATCAAGAGAAAAATTTGTTACCTCCACCCAAGAATCCTCCTTAGAATGAACAGATAAATCAGCCCCAGCTCCTACTGCAACCACTTCCCAATCCAAAGAATAATCGACAAAATACTTTGGTATACTCTACTGAAAAAGATAATGTTATCGAACTTAATGCCATACATTATGGAAATGTTCAGTTGCACTCAGCTTGAAGGATTCAACCACCAACCATTGAAGAAATTATGGATGAGCCTACTCCTAAAACTCCTGAGAAGGATACTTCACCCAATCATACAATACCTCCTTTAGTAGTAGGAGATGTCGACTTACCTTAGGAGGAGGAGGAAGGTTAGTCTCTGACTGAACTTAGAAAGGATACCTCTCCAAAAGAGAAAATTCAAGCACCATTTCTAGAGCATCTAAAATTGACAACTTCGAAAGATACTCTGAAAAATATTTGACCTCTAAAACTGCATTAATTCAAGAAATCAAACAACTAAAAATAGAGGTTCAAGGAAATTCCTAAGTTGAATCAGCTAATCAAAGAACTATGTATTAAAGCCCCGAGAAGGAAACCAAAGAAAATGAATATTGTGCACATTGATGGCTATTTAGCTGACTTTTTGTTTGGAAAAAATGTCGCTCCAAAATATGATGATCCTAGTAGTCCACTCATAACTGACACAGTTAATAAGGTAGCAATACCGAATGCATTAGTGGATTTAAGAGCAACCATTAACGTAATGATTGTGGATGTGATGGAAAAATTAGTTCTTACCGATTTACGTCCCACAACTACAGTCTTATAGATGGAAAATTAGTCCATAGCCATTCCAAAGGGCATTATTGAAAATGTCCTTGTCAAATTTTATGGATGGGAATACCCAGTTGACTTTCAGGTCATTCAAATGCTTACACCCAAAGATAGCTATCCAATGATTATCGAAAGACCATGGTTGGCCACTGTCACAACTAAAATTGATTGCAGAGAAGGAGGAATGACCATTTCTCATGGTCCACATAGTAAAAATTTATTCTTGTATCCTCCTGCTAAGCCCGATGAATATAAAAAAGTTTGGTATGATGAACCAAAAGATGTTAATAATCGAGATAGTTTGGCCTCATTAGCCATGGTAGTCATTAAACAACATGGAGAAGAATTAGAGGATGAGTTAGTAAGTGATGTTGAGCATCTTTCCATAGGTTCAAGTGAGGAGGAAATGGTAGATGCTTCGAAAATTCTGGGGCAACCGATCAACGTACATGGGATGAAACCAAATTATACTACTATGGGAATGCCATGTCCTTTGGCTAATATGATTCCCAAAACTAGATATTTTTTTGAGGATATTACTAGATTTCATCGACTAATACCTCATACTTGTCCCCTCAAGACCTTGTTGATACCAATTCATATAGTCACTTTGGCCCATACGGGAACAAAATCAATCATGTTGTTGTCGGGTAAAACCTTGAACACCAATAGTTGGTTGACATAAGTAGAAGAGGATATATTATTTAATGTGTTGGTAAAGTGGTCTAAAGCTTTTGCTTGGGACTACATAGACATGAGGGGAATCCATCCAAGTGTCTGTACGCATCACATTTATATTGATCCTAACATAAGACCTATATGCCAGCCACATAGAAGACTCAATCCTACACTAAAGGATCTTGTTAAAGTGGAAATTGAGAAACTTCTCTGAGAAAGGTTTATTTATCCCATCTCTGACAGTAAGTGGGTGTCACCTATGGTTGTAGTGCCAAAGAAAAATGGGAAGTGGAGAATCTATGTAGATTATAGAGAACTCAATAAAGCCACTCATCAAAATTATTTTCCCTTACCATTTGTAGACCAGGTTTTGGACAATTTGGCTAGGAGGAAATATTTCTCCTTTTTGAATGGATTTAGTGGTTACAACTAGATCTAGGTAGCACTAGAAGACCAAGATAAGACAAATTTTACTTGTCCATGGGGCACATTTTCATATCATGTTCTTCCGTTTAGACTTTGTAACTCTCCTACAACTTTTTAAAGAGCCATTTTGGCTATATTTGCCGAGCTTGTCAATGAATGTATAGAAGTCTATATGGACGACTTCACTGTTTATGGTTCAATCTATGATTAAGCCCTTTAGAACTTGGATAAATTTTTAAAGGTTTACAAGGATCATCGACTATCTCTTAGCCACAAAAAGTGTTTAATAATGGTGGAACAAGGAATAGTCTTAGGTCATCATATCTCCTCAGAGGGAATAAAGGTTGATCCCAAGAAAGTTGAGGTCATTCAACAATTGACTACTCCTTAGACACAAACAAACGTTAGAAGTTTCCTTAGGCATGCTAGTTATTATCGGAGGTTTATAGAAGCCTTCAGTAAGATAGTTGCCCCTATGTTTTCCCTTCTCTAGAAAGATACAAAGTTTAATTGGACGCTTGAGTGTCAACTATCATTCGAAACTGTACACATCTAAAAATGGTCACGGTTATTCAAACCTCTTAATTAATTAAATATGAATTATTTAATTAATATTCTAAAGTCATCTACATATAAATAAATTTAATTATTTATTTATATTGTTCATTTTTCCAATTCTTCTAGTTTAATTAAATAAATAAGTTTATTTAATTATTTCTATTTTCCTCTTAATTAAATTAAATAAATTTCACAATTTATTTATTTGATTATCATTTTATTTCTAAGTTTGAATATTTAAATTCAAACAATGGAATATTCATCCTTCATCTCACATTTAAATGCTATATATTTAATATCTTTTTCACCCCACTTAATTAAATATTGTAAAATATTTAATTACTCATCTTTTTCACTTCTTACACATAATTAAATATTAATTATTTAATTTTGGAAGCTTCTATATTCATTATCACAAGAAATTAAATAAATTTATTTATTTAATTAGCAGTTATCCTCAATTTTCAACCAATTTTCATAAATGAAAAGATAAATGCCATGTTTGTCTCTATTTTTGAATGAGGATTGTTTTATGGGTTGAAAACATTCTTCCACTTTCCTCTCAACCGTCCACCTTCCTCTCAACTTCTTAATCTCTCACCATTCATCTTGACAAGTTTGAATTTCAACAGTTGATCTCTGCCAACTAGATTCTTGCCTTTCGAAAATCTATAAATACAACCTTCTCGTAAGTAGATTTCATACGTAGTTACTATAGTTGCATTCGAATCAGAATTTTAGCAAATATCATATCATAGTATCATAGAATTTAAAATTCAATTTCATAGCTTAAATCATATAGCAATGAACATGCATTTTCAATCAATCTCATTCTCCTAAGTTGTCATTTCAACAAGATGTTGCTTACACAACTGAGAGCCAGTAACTTTAATCAAATACTTGGAGATAGAGGACGATGGGATGAATTTGAAGAAGCTACTATTATATAGAGTTTGTTTTATCTATTTAATCAGTTTCTTTCAATCTAATGTCTCATTGGTGTGTTAGTTTACATTTCAATTAATCCACATATTCTAACAACACATTTTTGGCGCCCACTGTGGCGCACTCCCCCCGTTTTTAATCTTTTATTGTAGAAAACTCCCTGACATGTGACGGATTGGAGTTGCATTTTAGTGCATATGAGCCTCTGTTTAGCACATCCTCAAACTGTTTTAGCCCATACACGGACTGTTTCAGCACATCCATGAACTATTTTAGCGCATTTGTGGACTATTCTAGCGTATAGACGACCTATTTTCACACATCCCTGTTTGATCATTTAGCGCATTTGTTGACTATTTTGGCATATAGACGACTTGTTTTAGCACACAAAATGGTTGTAAAAAATTAAATTCTGATTTTGACGCCATCCGCGAACAGAATTTTTCAATTCGATTTTAAAGTAAAATGAAGCAATCCTAGGATAGACACTTAAATCTAGAATTTATCAATCCTAGGATAGTCACCACGCTTTATTTTATGCTGGTTAAAATGAATCCAATGCTTGTGGTGGAGCAACATCTTCATTTAGTGTAGAAAATTGTCATTTGGATTTAAAACTCAACCACTTGTTTACTGTGATTGTTGGGTAAAAGGTTTATGCTCTCCCCTTTACTAGGTGATCAGAACACCAGACTTACCTTTTTATTTTATGCAATTTATGCTTTATTAAAACCTTTAGAAGGTCTTCTGTAGTGGGAAAAAATACTCATCCTACAGGAATGACCTAAGTGGGAACAACCAAAGCTAAGTTTTCCAACCCACTCTAATCAAAAGTGAATTTTGGGGAAACCCATATTCAATGGAAGTGAGCAAGATAAGCATCCCCAAAATATTTGTTCTAAAGATTGGGAGGTCTCCTGAGGGAGTTTATCTATTTCCATGCCAAACAAAAACCTTTACTACGATCCATAGTGTAGAAAGCCAATTGTGTCAGTATCCAAACATCATTTTAATCACAGTGCAAGGGGAGGGAAGAATCTGCCCCCAAGACACTTACCATATAATCGCCACAGATTTTTTTCTCAAGGGATCGAGAAAATCTATCCTTGAGTATGCACCTGGAAAAGATAAAAACATGGGCGCCCTCTAGGGGGTGACACGGCTGTGTGAGTCGACGCAATTTTAAGCTATGGGTTGTGATTCCTATGATGACCTATTTGACAATTAAGAGTGAGTCTGTTTGAATTGCTTATCTTGTGAAAAACCTATGGAAATCTCAAAAACATACACTCTTTGTTTAGATTTTAGGATTAGCAAAAAAATTATTTGCTACTGTATGCCATGTTTTTCACATTTAAATCAGATTAATATCATCCTAAAATATAAAACTGTCAAAACATGTCTGTCTCAGAAAAATAATTGGTAATTTTAGCACATCACTGGTCTATTTCAGTGCAACTATGCTCTATTTCAGCGCATTTTTGCTCTGTTTTAGCGCATTTGCACTCTGTTTCAATGCATCTGTGCTTTGTTTCGGTGCATCTGTGCTCTGTTTCAGCACATCTATGCTCTTTTTTAGTGCATCTGTTCTCTATTTTGGCACATATGTGCACTGTTTTAGCTTATCTATGCTATGTTTCGATGCATCTGTGTTCTTTTTTGGCAGATTCATGCTTTCTTTTGGTGCATTTGTGTTTCGAGCCTAGGTAATTTTCTGACATTCAGAAAATCAGTCATCTCAGTCTAGTATTTTTCTATGCTCTGGGTTTGGAAGTCTGCAAAGTTTGCCAAAAAGTCCCTAGAGAGGAAGATTAGAAAGCCAAAGAAATATCTCAGTTATAAGAATTAATTGAAAAAGAGGAAATTTTTATACCAAAGTCGAAAGGTCTTGCTTGAACATAGGAACTTTATTCATCGATATCACGACTTTGTTAGAGGTTTCACTAACGATTATGTTGTAGAACCTTTATACTCACAAGCCTTCTTTCAAAGAAGATCCCTTTCTCAAAGGCATAATCACATTCAACGTAATTGTTCCTCTTACATTCCCCAACCTACAATTGTATACTCTACTCATCCTAATCAATTTTTGCAATAGATAACTCGAGCACATTAGGCATTTATCGCAAATCCTTCTTTTTATAAAGCTATGATCAAACTTCACAAAGTGAAAAATCATCTTTATTTTTGATCTTTGGTTTAATTCCCACAAATAGGACTTTCATCCTTTCAACCAGGGAATAATGAGCTAAAGATTAAAAATATTTTAAAGTCATAGAATATTCATTCTATCCTAACTGTCATATCTATCATAATTGCACTATTTCATTGTTTTGATCAAAGTTAGTAGAAATTGGGCAAAGCTTATGCCTATTGACACGAGATCTCGAAAACACATAGAAAAAGACAAAAAAGAAAGTACAATAAGCAAAATGGGTGATAATAATGATAGGGAAGAGAACCCCTTTCATAATTCAAATACTGAAGAGATAACAGAAGAAAGGCTTCAAGAAGCATAATAGGATCTCCAATTCCATACTCTTATGGAAAGGATTTTATAATGAAACAAGGAAAGATATTTCCTTTCATTAGCTAATCAAGGAGCTAAATTACTTGCCGATTTTGACACAAAAGGGATTAAAAAAAATCCTGAAGCCCCTCTTAATGATTTTAATGCTCTTACTCAATAGTTAAAAGCATTACAAATGAAAATGAAAGAAATCCAATGGGGTACAACAAAGAAGTATGTTATGGATGATATATATCCTTATTCATTTGATAGGAGTCTTCAAATGATTCCTTTTCCAAAACATTATGAAATCCCCAAATTTGATAGGTATAATGAGAAAACTGACCCCATTGAACATGTGAGGGATTTCCAAAAAATGAGCTTAGAATTCGCTCATGAAGATACCTACTTAATGCGATTGTTTCCACAAAGGTTGGGTGGAAAATCCATGGAGTGGATTTCAAAGATCACTCCCCCCATTAGAAAATTTGAGGAGTTAATAAATAAATTTATATCACAATACTCCTACAACATCCAACACTAGATAACCATGCTTGATCTTTGTAAGGTGAAACAAAAGGTAGGGGAATATTTCACCAGTTTTTTATAAAGGTAGAGAAGGGTATTTGCTAGATACTCCCATCCTATTCCTGAAACAGAAAAGATAGAGATCTTTATCGATAATCTAAATCAAGAGATGAGTTACAGAATAAACCTTCACTGTCCTCAATCATTTGAAAAATTGATTGAAAACACAATTACTATTGAAGGTGCCTTGGTCAAGTGTGGAGTTCTGAAAATCGATAAAGAGGGTTCAAATTTGTACAACAACAACAACAACGAAAATGACAAGTCATGATTTTGGACTCGAAATAAAAGTGTTGTGAATGATGGGGTAGTAGATGGTAACAATGTGAATGTGAAGCCTACCGTCCTTAATGTATCAGGTGTCCAACGTAGCAATAATTCTGGAAATTCTGGTACCCAAGGTAATGTTTCCATTCAAGGGAATGTGACCAATAATCATGGAAATAATTTTGGCAATAATCAAAATTCAAATGTGCCCAGATCTTCATATTTTTCAAATCGACGGAGTTTTACTCCCTTGGGCCAATCTTTGGAATCCATTCTCAAAGAACTATTGAATCAAAATTCTATTACATTGCCACCGCAAAGAGATTATGAGCCTTGAGTTAAACCACCATCATGGAATGACTCACACTTTTGTGATTATCATAGGTATAAAGGTCATAAGAAAAATAATTGCCAAGGGTTAAAGAATGTTGTTCAGGATTTGATTGATAATCGTACCATTACGGTTGAAGGACATAATGTCAATGATGACCATCAGGTGTTCAAGGATCCTCTCCCCAATTATCAAAAAGGGGAATCCTCGGGTGATAAGGGCAAGAATGTTAATTATTTCCACAACACCATTATCAATCATATTTACACGAACGATCAACAAATCAGTGCTATCAAAATCAAAGGTAAGTAGGAATATCGAGAAGTTAATGCTACGACAAGGGGACAAGCCAAAATCATTGTAAAAGGATGCTCATCTAAATTATAAATTCCCCCTCCAAGTCAATACAATTTGGTTGATCAACTATGAAAAACATCAGTCCAAATTTCTATCTTGGGGCTCTTAAATTTATCACCTACGCATAAGGACATTCTGGAAAAGGAACTTGTTGATACAACTGTCACTCATGATCTAGATATCAATAAATTTCAAGCCATGGTGGGACACTTGTCCTCATCCATATGTTTATCCTTTAGTGAGAAGGACAACTCATCCATGACCCATCCGCATAATTCATCACTCTACCTAGAGGTTATGTTTCACAAAGCCCGTGTCCTAATAGATGGGGGAGCCAAATTAAACATTTGTACTTGGAAATTGGTCCTTGCTTTGGGATATTTTGAAGAATATATAGATCCACGAAGGAAGATTAAAATCAAGGCATATGATGATGAGGAAAGAGCTTACAAAGGCATCATCATGCTACCAATCAGAGTGGGACCTGTTGTGAAGAATACCTTTTGTCAGGTTCTAGATCGGGATCTATCCTATAACATACTCTTGGGTCGTCCATGGATCCATGACATACAAGTTGTTCCATCTACTTATCATCAATGCTTGAAGTTTCTATATGATGGACAAGAAGTAACAATACCTGCTGATCACATTAGCAGTCAAACTTTCTCTAGCCTAAGAGCAACTCAGGACACACTCATCCCACATAATAGAGAGGGTTTGGCCATCTCTACCTCCAAATACAATGAGCAAGCAGGAGAAATGATAAGTAATTTTGGTGCCAAATTAAAATTGAAAGATAATGGAGTGGGGGAATATTCTTTATCTTCCTCTAATCTACCCATATCTCCAAGATGCCATGGTCAACCATCAACATCCATACAATAGGCTACAACAACTTTAGCCTCAACTTTAGTTCCCATCACCAATTTTAATGGAGTATTTATCAAAGAAAATGAAATGGAAGATAGGGCTATCCTTGATTGGATCTATAAAGATGAAGAGGAATCCATACAACATGTCAATTTACCCACTTAAAAATATGGAAAAGGTTATGCGATCATGCAACAAATGGGTTATGAAGGAAATGGCCCTATCAGAAAGAGAAAAGAGGGTATTGTTGAGCCTATCCAACTGAAAAAAATGCACCCAAAGGATAAAACTAGGTTAGGATATGTTGAAGATACAAAGGAAGAAGTAGTACAAAGAATGTCTAAGGAGGAGTTAGCTGAAACAATTTTGAAAATTCAAGAAAATCATTCTGACACTGACTCCAATGAATATAAATGGGATGACGTCTCTGATGATACATTCTTGATGGAGAAAAGGGTGGATGTCATACGCAAATTCACACCCACATTCTTACAAGGGGAAAGCTCAAGGCCTCCGCTTGATTATGTCCTAAAAAATGATCATGACTTAAGTGAAACCGATTCGATTCAAAGTGAGACAAATCATCTACAGGAGGATACCATCCTAGATCTCTCCCATAACAACATTAATAATAGCATCATGAACCTAATGGCTAGTGACCTTACTCATCCTAACAATCCTATTTCCTTTGGTCCATCCCGAACTCATCGATTGGGAACAAATCACACCCATTGATATTCCAACTTTTCCCAATGACGAAACCATCATAAATTTCCTCTGTTCATCCCAATCGAAAACAAGTTCCACCAGGGAATCACAAGATCAAAATTTTTGACAGGAAAGTGCCAAGTTTCTCAGCTATGAAATAAATAACATAAAAGAAAGATCTAATGGTGAAAACCTAACAAAGGCAGTATTAGATCAAGAAAAGAGAAAAATTAAAAGCGTATCCAATGGTGAAAAACCTTTCAAAGGCACTAAAGGATGGGAAACTTGACACTCTGCCAGAATATTACCAAGAAAGGTCTTCTATTCTGATGGAACCAGTAGAGGCACTCAATATAGGTACTATGGAACAACCCAAAGTCTTGCAACTTGTTGCATCTCTAACAAAAGAGGAAATACCAAGATTCACCTTGGGGCATCTGGTCGTGGCACATGGTTGCTATTGTCCCTTGAGGGAGTAGGTCTCATTGGATCTCTACTCCCAAAAGCTCTGAGCTCTCGTATGATCAATTGACTCACACTCCTAGTAGCACACTTGGTATGGATGCGTGAATGGGTCCAAGACCGAGTACCTGACTGTGTAAAGGCAATCCTCCTCTCAGGTGGCACTGCCTCAACATATCCCATCCTATAATACTTGACCTCCTAAGTGGTCTCCAATCCCTCTGCTACAACCTCTCCAATGGAGGTGCTCTTGACTGATCTAAGAAGTCTCTTAGCTATCCCATCAACTTGTATGCATCTCTCCCAGAAGCTATCTCGCTTTGCCATAAGCTGAGCTATCTATGGGTCAGGAGGTGGTGGTTGTGCAACCTGTGCCTGTAGATGGCTAATCATCACCTATGCCAATGCCAACTGAATCCAAAGAGTCTAAACCTCTACCTACAAGGATTATATATGTCCCTGTGCAGGAGCCCTGATAGTAATCAGTGGAGCCAAATTACTCGATTGATCCACTACTCTTGATGTCCATGGCCTTGTATTGAAGGGTATATCAAAGAAAAACCTTTGGCCTCCACTCCCACCACCTTCGTCATCCCCGTCATCACCACTATCCTCTAAGCCATCTGACTCCTCCTCCTCCATCTCCTCATCCTCCTCATCCACATCCATGGCTACTCCACCTATATCCTCAACTTGCCTAGCCTGTGCCCCTACCTTTGCTGGTACCTGACCCTCTGGTTGCCTTGCTGCTGCCTATGCCTGTGGCTTCCGTCGTGCTCATTGTATTATCGGTCCTCCCAATAATGGAGCAGGCTCCTCTGGACTAGTAAATCTTGGAAAGGGGCGAGTATAAAATTATTTGGCCTACTCATCTGTCATCCCTGTATCTGTAACCTCTGGATGTATAGCCCAATAATCTGGCTATAGATCTAGGTACCCTACTCTGGCAGCCTTGATTGTCACAAATGGCCCCCACTCTGGCACATCCTCTTAGTGCCTAGCATAATGTGCCACACCCTGTGGGATCATCTGTATTAATCTGTACTATCTCAGGACCCTCATCCCCAGGAATTGCTCAATGATAAAGGGGGTACACCCAATCAAGTATATGGATCTTGTGCAGTAAGGTAGCTCTATACCATCCACCTCCTAGGGATCACAATTTAAATACAGTGTCTAGATGACTATATCCAAATCATCTAGCACGCGTTTCCAGTACTCTAACTTGCCCAACATCGGCTGGACAAGGGGACCTGTGTAGGCGTAAACATATGGGAAACCAAGTGGACGATCTCTCCGAACAATGGGGTGAGTGATGGATAAATGCTCCCATGAAAAAATCTATAATAGAGTAACTCCAGAGGAGAGACTCTTCCCATCTAAATACATGACTTGATGAAGATCATGATATAGATGGGCAAGCATGCATGATCCCCATGCATATCTAGTGCGATGAAGAAGCATGTCCTCCAAAATCCTACCCCAACCAAATGATAGTCCCTTTGACCTACAATCAAGACAAAGGAAACCACCAATGAATCCTACTAACACCGAAGGCAGTGGGGAATATCTCTCCACCATATCCTTCCAGGCAATCTCATACCTGTTAGCATGAGGATTCTAGAAGACTCATCTCAGTGCATCAGTTCCTCCAATCTCCTTGTAATCATAGATCACAAGCTCACCAACTATAGGAATACCCAGAATCCTGTATACATCCTCTGGAGTCATGATAATCTCTTATGTGGGCAGATGAAAGGTGTTATGCTCACTATCCCACCTCTCAGCTAGCGCAGTCAACAGTGCCCCGTTGATCCTATACTGCGGGATCCTTAATAGTGGACACAACCCACACTGGCATATAACCTCTAGATCCACCTGGGACAATCGAGGAATCATCTCCCATGTGTGGGGAAATCTCTCTCTAATCTGAAGGAGGTTAAATTCCTCCTTTGTAACATTACAAGCAACCATGCAAATTAATCAGCAGGGAATATCTAATTAAATCAGTACATTAAGAAAGTTCATCAATCAAATCAAACAGGCAATAAACTCAATCAAATCAAATCCTATTTGTTTTTCAATCGCGAAAGAAAATTTATCAATCATTTCTACTATTTGTTTTTCATATCACATAGAAATTTTTTTAACATTCAATTGACTCAACATCTATCATTTGTCTTTCAATCAGGAAAGCAAATCTATCATCTACTATTTGTCTTTTAAGCAGGAAAACAAATTTATCTTTACTATTTGTTCTTCAAGCACAAAGACGAATTGATCAAATCAAGCTAATCTATTCTTGATGTTATTCAACAACATACAATCAGTTGTCTAATCTAGCAACAATCATCAAGTACATATCAATTTTTCTTCAAAAATTGAAATTCGGCAAAAATTCATGGATGCGCTAAAACAGTCAATCGATGCGCTAAAACATGTATGCGCGAATTTAAACCATGGATGCGCTAAAATAGTCAATCAATGTGTGAATCCATCTATGCATGCTTTTATCTAGTCTATGCGCTAAAACATACTATGGATGCGCTAAAGCACCTATGCGCGATTCTATCATATAGATGCACTACTCTATCTCATCAATGCGCTAAACTAGCCTATGCGCAAAACTAACATTCTACGCGGGCAACTTTCCTAAATGCGCTACTTAATATATCTTATGCACTATTTCATCTATGCATGACTATTCTACACCTATGCGCAACTTTGGATGTGCGACTCTATCTAATGGATGCGCTGAACTATGGCTCGCATGCGCTAAACCGAAATGAATTTAAAAAATAAAAATAAAAAATGCGGGAAAATCAATTAAAAAAAATTGTACGGAAGGTTAAGTCGACTTACCGGAGGTCCATATGCAGTTGGTCTTTGATATCGGCGGGCTCCCTCAAATGTGTGGTGCTCATAAGGGATCGGCATCTTGTTTTCATCTCTCAGAGCTCTGAAAATTACTGCAAATTATTGTTCAAATGACAATGACTTTTCACCTTTTCCACCTTTTAAGGGGGTAAAAGTGGGAAATTATTCAAATTTTTACTATACAGAGCGCTATTTCGAGAGTTAAATCACTAGTTTTTCTTTGAAAATCAATTAAATTCTTTCAAATTATCCTCATCATCACACGATTTATCTCTCGAGGGGGCATATAGCATCGATAATTTCTAAATTCTAGTGTAAAATTCTTTGAAGCAATGTGTAAAACACATCGCTTCAAAGATGGGCAAAATGTACACATCTAAAAATGGTCACGGTTATTCAAACCTATTAATTAATTAAATATGAATTATTTAATTAATATTATGAAGTCATCTACATATAAATAAATTTAATTATTTATTTATATTGTTCATTTTTCCAATTCTTCTAGTTTAATTAAATAAATAAGTTTATTTAATTATTTCTATTTTCCTCTTAATTAAATTAAATAAATTTCATAATTTATTTATTTGATTATCATTTTATTTCTAAGTTTGAATATTTAAATTCAAACAATGGAATATTCATCCTTCATCTCACATTTAAATATTATATATTTAATATCTTTTTCACCCCACTTAATTAAATATTGTTAAATATTTAATTACTCATCTTTTTCACTTCTTACTCATAATTAAATATTAATTATTTAATTGTGGAAGCTTCTAAATTCATTATCACAAGAAATTAAATAAATTTATTTATTTAATTAGCAATTATCCTCAATTTTCAACCAATTTTCATAAATGAAAAGATAAATTCCATGTTTATCTCCATTTTTGAATGAGGATGGTTTTGTGGGTTGAAAAAATTCTTCCACTTTCCTCTCAACCTTCCACCTTTCTCTCAACTTCTTAATCTCTCACCGTTCATCTTGACAAGTTTGAATTTCAACCGTTTATCTCCACCAACTAGATTCTTGCCTTTCAAAAATCTATAAATACAACCTTCTCGTAAGTAGATTTCATCCTAGATTTCATACGTAGTTACTATAGGTGCATTCGAATAAGCATTTTAGCAAATATCATATCATAGTATCATAGCATTTCAAGTTCAATTTCATAGCTTAAATCATATAGCAATGAACATGCATTTTCAATCAATCTCATTCTCCCAAGTTGTCATTTCAACAAGCTGCTTCTTACACAACTAAGAGCTAGTAACTTTAATCAAATCCTTGGAGATAGAGGACGATGGGACGAATTTGAAGAAGTTGTTGTTATATAGAGTTTGTTTTATCTTTTTAATCAGTTTCTTTCAATCTAATGTATCATTGGTGTGTTAGTTTACATTTCAATTAATCCACATATACTAACAACACAAAAACCATAAAGGAGAAGCTTGTTTCTACTCCCGTCCTATGTGGGCCAAACTGGAATCTTCCATTCCATATCTATGTCGATGCTTCAAATGATGCAATTGGTCCAGTATTGGGGCAGAAAGATGAGAATGGGGGTAAATATTCCATATACTTTATTAGTAAAAACCTAACATCTGCTGAGAAAAACTACACTACTATGGAGAAATAATTCTTGTTTGTGGTTCATGCCATTAAAAAATTCCACCATTACATGATAGGATATAAAGTTACAATCTATACAAATCACTCAGCTGTAAAATATCTAATGAATGAACCTGTAGTTAATGGTCAAATAATGAGGTGGTTACTACTCTGTCAGGAGTTCAATGTAACAATACTTGAAAAGCTAGGGAGATTTAATGTAGTGGCAGAATTGTTCTCTCGAATGAAACAAGAAGATGGTGATTGTGCACCGGTTCAAGATGAGTTTTTAGATGAAAATATGTTTGCTATTTTTACAAAAACACTTTGGTTCGCTGACATTGCCAACTATTTAGCCACTTCCAAAATACCTCTTGGTTTACAACAAAACAAAGGAAGCAAATTATCAGGGAGAGTGCACCATTTAAATGGATTAATGGGATTTTATTCCATTGTGGACCTGATATGGTCTTGAGAAGATGTGGCAGGCCCAACGAAACTTACTATATTTTGAGGGCCTATAACGATGATCCTTCTGGGGTTCATTAATCTACAAAAAGAACTTCTCATAAAATTCTGGGCGCTGGATATTATTGGCCTTCAATTCATAAAGACGTTAAAAAGTATATTCATTGTTGTGATGAATGTCAAAGAGTAGGAAGACCAACCGCTTCTGCAAAAATGCCCTTGCAGCCCCAAGTGGTCCTTGAACCATTCAAAAAATGGAGATTGGATTTCATTGGTCCCATAGACCCTTCCTCCAAGGGAAATAATATATCCTTGTCTATACTGAATACCTAGCTTAATGGGTAGAATTTCAAGCCTTACGTATTGCTAGAGAGGAACAAGTTGCTGACTTCCTCCATAATAATATTTTTCTTAGATTTGGAGCCCCCCGAACCATCGTTATAGATCAGGGACCCCAATTCATGTCTAAAGTTCTTCTAGAATTTACAAACCACTTTCAAGTAAGTCATAAGAAGTCTTCTCCCTATCACCCTCAAGAAAATGGCCAAGTAGAAGTAATTAATAGGGAGTTAGAAAACATATTGACAAAAATGGTTTCTTCAGGAAGAAAAGATTGGGTTAGAAAATTAACTGAAGTTGTTTGGGCTTACAACACAACATGGAAATCCACAACTAGATTCAACCCCTATGAGCTTGTTTTTGGAAAAAAACCTCTTTTTCCCATTGAGTTTGAACTCCAAACTCTACAAACAGCTATGGAGTTGGGTCTAGATCTAAAACGAGCCCAAGTGGAACGAGTTTTACAGTTAAGTGAGTTGGATGAAATTCGTTTAGATGTCATCCACCAAACTGAGCTGGTTCAACATCAACAAATTTTTTGGCATGAATAACACATTAAAGCGAGAGAGTTCCATAATGGTGACTTGGCTTTGCTATTTGATTCCAGATATAAAGATCACAAAGGGAAACTCAGGACTCATTAGCTAGGGCCTTATGAAATTTTTGAAGTTTTCTCAAATGGCATAGTTCAGCTGAAACCCATTGATGGTGGCACACAAACTCTCTTAGTTAATGTTCATTGCCTATGTATCTACCATAAGCCTGTCAACAAAGAAGAATTTACAAAATTGGTATAAATGCAAGGAGAAATTCAATGCATTGACTCTGCCAAGGTAGAGTCCACCTAATGTTACGTATCATAAAATATAAAATTGAAAAATTGTAATTAAAAGACATGTGTACCAGTTTTTTTTTCATTAGTTCTTCTTTTCAAACTTAACTACTTGTTGTCCCCATTTTGCAAGACTTCTTATGAAGATTGAAACAACTTCTGGAGCACCTTTCCAAGATGCTCCAGAACTTGACGGTCCAAATGCCCAGTGCTCCAGAACTTGTGGAATTTTATGCCTAGATGCTCTAAAACTTGCATCTTAACTCATTACGTTAGATGGTTGTTCCTGTAGAATGGTGATTGGTGGAGAAAAGCTCTTGAAGTTTGAGTTCATTCATACATAGCCATTTTTCTTCTTTCTGGCTGCATGTTTCGACGATGCTTCAAAATCTTCCTTGAGTTGCTACTCTGGCTACATGTTTCGACGATGCTTCAAAATATTCTTACGGTTGCTACTCTAGTTGCATCTTTTGATGATGCTCCAGAATATTCCTTCGGTTGCTACTCCAATTACATATTTTGATGATGCTCTGGAACCTTCTTTCAGTTGCTGATCTACCTGCATCTTTTAGCGATGCTCCAAAACTTTTTAATCTTCTACGTTTCGAATGCATGCCATCAAGCGTGCTCTAGAACTTAGTCATTGATTGTGAGAACATGTTAAAAAACGTTCTTTGGAACTTATCCATCTTCATTTCACTGCCCATTTCCATAAAATTTAAATCTTTCTGATGCTTTAATTGTCAAACCTCAGTACACATGTCTTCTTCCTTTCTTTTTAAAGTTTCTTTCTCCATCATAAATAAAAGCCGCCATATTTTCATCATAAACAAAGCCACCATGATAGTCTGCCCTCATCGATGACTCTATCATTCACAAGCTTCCTCATTCATGTCATAATAAATACGTTGTCACCTCAACCAATACAATTTCATCAACTCGTTAAATTAGTAAAGGTACAAAATCTTCAGGCGATCACAAAATATAAGTATCATTTTTTCTTTAAATAAGTAGTTATTTTTAATGAGGTGTAATTAATTGGCACGAGATCTTCCTTCCTAATTTAGTAACTTGAGCCACTCAACAATTAACTGCTAGTACAACACTCTTTTCTCACACCTCCATGCAAATTATCATCATTGCACAATAAGCTCCGAGCAAAGATAAAATAAATAATAACTTTTTTATTATAATTTCAAAAAAAAAAATTGTGCAAGATTCTCGCACTGTTGAATTCTTCAGCAGAAATAATAGATTGGAGACAAAAAAATGGGGGGTGTAAAGAAGAAATCAAAGCCAGCTTCAACGAAAAAATTATTGGGATTGAGCAATATTTCTAGTTTTTTTGAGGAATTAGGATGGTTATATTTTATCAAAAAGTCTGAGGGATATAATGAGAAGCTGGTGAATGCATTTGCAGAAAATTACTCAAATGGTCAAGTGACACTTCATGGAAAGTGCTTTAAGGTAAGTCCAAGAATAATCTCTCACCTCTCTGGGTTAAATATTTCTGGGATTAAATTATTTGAAACTTCTCAAATTACATACCAAAAATTATCAGAGTTATTTCTTAGAGAGGGAGACCCGCAACCAATGTTAGTTATTAGTACTAGGGGGGAAAATAAAGGGTTTCAAAGAACTTCTATATGAGAATCTTGGGGAATTGCAGTTGCATGTATTATAAAATATTTTACCGGTGAAGGCCAACTCACTACTATGGTAGGACCTGCATTTTTTATGCTAATTCATTTACATGATGGGAAAGAAAACCCTACTCTTGGGGTTAATTTGCCAGAATTTTTGAGTGATTCTGCCAATTCTTCTATAGAAAATATAAAATAGGTTCAGGGCCATTAAAACACCATGGGTTAATTCAAATCATTTGTAAATACCATTTTCAAAAGAAGCCTGAGAGAAAATGGGAAGTTTTTTTGTGGAAATTTGAAAAATCGTTGCCTAAAAGAAAATTGGAACCAAGGGAATCCTCTAGAAAAGTTCTTTCACCTTCCAAAGAAACTTCCCCAGAGGCTTCCAGAGCTCCTGAAGCCCAAATTCCTACAACCCCTGGTGAAGAAGTGCCAAAATTTGTAAATGAGGAATTTAAAACTCCAAATCAACCGAAAGATGTGGAGATTATTCATCCAAGTATAGGAAACATTCCCCTAAAGAAGAGGAAAAGAAGAACAGTTATCACTTGCCAGAATGCTCCTCCCTTAAGGAGAAGAAAAATATTATCCTCTGAGTCTACTGAAACCCCAGTGCTGAGTATAGGAAGTGGATCAAAGAAGAAGAAATCTAAGAAGCAAAAAAACCCTATAGAAGATGTTGATCCTATTGGTGATGAAGAAATGAGGGAAACAGGGGAGAAAATTCATCAGTCCTAGGAAAATGGAACTTTTTTTGAAGAAAGGCCTTCCCATCTAGAATGTGAAAAAGAAACCTCTGTTGAGGGAACACCTTCCCACATAGAGTATGAAGAAGAAGTTTTTGTTGAGGAGATTCAAGAAATAAGAAAGGAGAAATCTCCACCTTCCATGGAGATTGATAACATAATTTTAGGAAGTTTATCCCCCCTTGTAAATGAAGTTTTTGAGGCTATTGAAAATGATAATGTTAAGGCAGAGTTGGAAAAGTTAAGATTAGAAATTGCTGCGTTAAGAAACTAGTTGCACAAAAATCAAGAAAATATGGTACATCAACAAGAGGAAATTACAATACATACTATTGTAATAGGAAAATGAGATTAAGAAATGAAAAAGTTAAAACTACAGATAGAAGAAAAAGATACATTTATTCATGAATTGCAAAGACAAATTCAAAATTTGACTCAAGACAATAGTACATATAATGCTAATCTTTCTGATAAAAATAAATAAATTGAAATATTGAAAAATAATTTTGTGGTTATGTTTCCAGATTTTGAAGAAGAAAAGAAAACACATAAAGAAGAATTAAATGCCTCTCTTAGTAAGATTGTAGAGTTATAACAAAATTTGCAGGAAAGCACCACTAAGCCAATGATGGAATCAAAAGGAATTCAGACCGAGCCAACTATAACTAAATGGTTCCAAGTTTCAATTCCACCATTATTAATGAAGTGGATGAAACGGTGCTATTTCTTAAGAGATGCTAAGATTGAAAACTACAGATTGAAAAAGGAGTTGGTACTACTGAAGGAGTCATTTCATAAGGCTTATAGGGGTAAATAGGATGCATGTCAAATAGTAGAATTTATGTTATCCTGTAGAAGACCATCAAGACTATATTCAATGTTTCTAAATGAACAATGGTTGAGATGGAAATTGTTAATAATTTATAGTGATAAGCCTTATGAACTTGATGATAGAGAATTTGTTAAGGTGTTTATAGAATAAACTCTTGAAGAGAAAGATATGTTGTGTGAATTCTTTGTTCATGATATTTTATTAGAAAATCATGCTGATTTCTTTGTTAACCTTTTTGTCGGACAAGTGCAACCGAGATCTTTCCTATCTACCATGAGAAATAAGATTAATTGGCAAGAGCGCAGCAGGGAATATGATCAAGTAGAGAAAAATGTGGATCTTCAAATAAGATCCCCTAACAGTAGACCTACAAATTTTAAAGCTACCTTTTTAGCTGTAGAATTGGATGAAAAAATGAAAGAAAGATATGGTGAAAGCCTTAAAATCTGTTATAACCATTTCATGGAACATGGGAAGAAATTGATTGGTCCAACTTGCCATGCCTATGAGGAGAGATACACTCCTTTACCTGCATATCTAAAGAAAAGAGAAGTGATATCCCCTCTTAATATCAAATGGTCTTTCATAAGAGAAAATGCCTTGGCTAAAATCCAGAAAAACCCCAAGAAAAATTGGATAGGGATAAGGTATAAACCTCCCTTGTTACTCTTTCCACCTCCTCCTTTTCACATCAATAAAGATTAAAATGATAAAATCTTCAATGAATGGAAAGAGGGAGTTTATTTTCATAGAGGCTTCCTCAATGAACTTATAGAATTTGATAAAACAACAAAGGATCTCTATGATCTTAGTGTTAAATATGAAGAATGGAACAGAGGGCATGGATACAACCAAGGGGAGGGAGGACCTGCTAGAAGTTTGGAAGGGGAGGAAATGATGAGGTAGAAATAACCTCATCATAATAACATAATAAAATCCTATTTCATATATGCAAAACCCTGAGCCTCATCCAATTAATTAAACTTTAGGAGAAATAATTGCTTGTATTTTGAAGAAATTGTACAAAATTTATTTCTTTGTGATTTATTGAAGTATCTTACCAATGCAGATTTAATGGGTTGTTTTAAGTATTTTTTAGGATAATAATCGATCATTATGCAGTAGTTGGAAAGCGTTCCACTAGCATGTGCTCCAAAAAAGGTTAAAGATAGATGTGTGCTTGAATCCTACTCCAAAACTTTAGGATAATGGACCAGAATTTTAGTTGTTGTTAGTTTTAATATCAGTTATGTTTTAAAGTTTAAAGACTTCATGGCTCGACTTGAGCCTCTTTAATATCTATGTAATGGGTTTTAAAGACATAAAAGTTTGTTTGTAATCTGTTATAGAATTTTTCAATGGTCATTTACACCATCTGAAATATAGGACTTAGTTAGAATTTTTTTGTAAAGATGTAATCTCTAGAAGAAAAAGATAACGCAAAATACAGTAATGTTATGTTGTTAACTTGTTTTCTGAATTTCTATGAATAAAGAGATTATTACGTATCATTTTCTGAGTTGTTGAAGTATGGATGGAAAATTTTTTTATGGAAGAACTTTTGAATCAGTTGTGTATTTGACCTGAGGAAAAACTTAGTAACCCACGAGTTGGCCACTCGAGGGAGATTAGATTAAATAGATGAGTATTTCCTTTCTATTGTTTTTATTACATGCATGATAATTATGAGTATAGTTACTTGCATATGTAAAATCTTGTAGGATTCATTAACACTGTTGTTGTAGAGTCTGAAGTTCTAGAGAACTTACCATCTGATATTTCTGTAGTAAGCTAGTTGTTGTGAACCATTTTTTTACTATATTCAATTAGATGTTTCCTAGTTTGTTTACAAGTTTTGCTACTTTTGTAGTTCATACGCTTTTTAGTTTAATTGGTTCTATGCTTTCTTACTTAGTTATCATGTTTTCTAGGTTAGTCATTTTATGCTTTCTAGTTTAATGTTCTCTTAGCTTCCCTTACGATAAAATGTTTTCCAGTTAGATAGTTAAGTGGCCTTAGGTTAAAGACTAACATTAGCTGCTCTAAAAAGATAGAAAATTCTAAGGGAGATAGTTGAGTCTTCTTCTATTGCAAACTGCCTTGGACACTGCCCAATCGACATATTGAAATTTTATCTTCAAATTAATGGGACCTAACGGAAGCCTATCAACTACCACACTCACATCACACACCCACTGATTGACATCTATCTACTCTATTTATTTGCACTTATCTCTCTTTGTAGATCCTTTCACCACTAATTCATCTTGTATTTATACCATCTCCAACTTTGAAACATATCCAAAGTCGGCCATCCAAATTCAAATTCAAATTAGGTCAACGCAAAAATATCCTAGGGTGGAATTAGAACGAGGATGACCAAAACACATGCTTCATAAGGACCCAAATTGATCCAACGTGCTTCATCAACTCTAAGGGTAGTGTTCAAAACAAGGTCGACCAAACTAGTGTAAAACACATAGAACTATTAAGCACGAACCTTCCAGATACCAAAATTATCTTCAATACAATAAAAAAAACTCAACTCTAGAACCACAAGTCATAAGACTTTACCAAAGAGAAATCCAGACCTGCAACATTTTTCCCATACCTCAACCAAAAACATAGAAAACCACAATTCACAACTAGTGAACATAACTTGCACTATACAATGAATCAACAACCATGATCAATATATCTAAATTACTTAAATATATGAGCAAATCCCAAAGCAACCACTGAACACCTGCAATCTTTCTTCAATACAATTTTCTCAATATCCTCGACATATACAATCAACAAAATCTAATTGACCAGTTGACATCAATGGCAACACCTTCATTATTTCCATTCATGCAACACAAGTTGTAGTTTTCAGTCATTTAGAGAGAAGATATTTCAAAAAAAAATTATGAGTTTCAATTGGGTTTTGGATTGCAATTGCATACTCTCTTTTTGGCATGGATTACAAGGATTTTTGGAGTGGTTTTATAATCCAAAAAGGTTAAGGTTTCAATGTGGGTATTATTTATAATGATAGCTCTCATCATGGAACCAACAAAAAGATTTTTTTTGCATTTTTTGAAGCTGATGTGAATTTTTTAGGCCAAGATGTCCTTTTCATCAAGTGCCCTTTTCTGGGTATCTTCATTGATTCTGGTTAGCCTTCTTGTGTGATGCAAAATACAATTTTTGGTGTTTTTGGAGAGGGAAATATGAAAATTTTCCTTGGGTATTGAGAGCTCTTCTCATTGGTGAAAGGAAAGGCTGGAAGGATTCTTGTATCTACTATTGGAATGCTTCAAAATAGGTCTCAAAGTGATTATTTTGAGCTTGTAATGAATTGATAATGACTATAATTTTATGATATTATAAACTAAGCAATAAAGTCTTAAAGTGTTTGATTTCAAGATAGTTTTTATATGTTACCATATTCATATTATTATCTCTCTATTGTCATGTCAAAATGATGTATGGTATATGCAATACCAAGTAAAATCATACACAACAAACACTCAAATAGTATATTAGAACATCAAAAAAATAAAAAAAAATTGGGGTCTTATGTTACATGTAAGTCTAACCATGAGGCAATACTTGACACAATAAAGATAGAGCAGACCCAAATGGTTTGTTGAATTAATTTGTAATTATGCACATTGTTTCTTATTAATTTGTAAGTATGCACATTAATTTATATTAAAATTTAGAGTATGCACATCAAGATTAGTTGATAGTTAGACCTTTCATTTCTATATTTCAAGTTTACATATGTTTTGGTTCCAAGTTTGTACATATGTTTTGGTTCAATACATAGCATAGACAAGGTAGTGAGATAATTGAAAAAATGCCTCAAAGAAATGGGGTATCCTGGTGATGTAGTGAGTTGTTTGAAAAAATGCCTCAAAGAAATGGGGTCTCTTGGTGATGTAGTGAGACCCCATTTCTTTGAGGCATTTTTTCAAACTCACTACATTACTAAGAGACCCCATTTCTTTGAGGCATTTTTTCAAACAGCTCACTACCTTGTATTCAATATTTCAAACAATATTCCTTCTAACCCCACTTATAGATAGGTGACTTTCTCAAAAAATATTCCTTCTAACCCCACTTATAGATAGGTGACTTTGTTATTAATTCATTGGTTGTGAGGTCATTATTTGACTCAATAGAAGTTGGTCCACTTGATTAAGTAGTCGATTTTCAATAATTGATTTTTTATTCATCACCTCATTCTATCATTCATCTTATTGATTTTGGCATACCTTTGTGAGAATGAATATTTTTACTCAATGATTAACCACTAGCAATGCATCCTTTAAAAAATTAGTTTGATTGATCTCTTAAAAAATGTATGTTTTTTCCCTTTCCTCTTACATTTTATACCATTTTAATTAACATCCTAAATTTAGTAATGTGTGAATGCATTATTTTACATTAAAAATCTAAACTCTAACTTTGAGTATATTTTTCTCATATTGGCCTTTTATTAGTTTTCATACAAGGTAGTAATGAAAAGGTGGTGAGCCCTTTGAGGCATTTTTTCCTACAATTATCATTGCCTTGTCAATGCATCCACATTTTAAATGTGTCTACTAAGGCAATTGTAACAATATCACTCATGAAAGTCTCCCCTTTTATGTTTTGATAGATGCTATAGGTACCCCATTCCAAGGTCCCATTGTTGCTATGGCTAAAAGCCTAAAACAGGTAATTTCCAACAAAACTATGGATGCATGGAAAAAATCTATCAAAGCATAATAGTAAGCAAAAGCATAGACAAGGTATTGAGCTTTTTTAAAAAAATCCTTAAAGAAATGTTGTCTCATGGTGATGTCCATTACCATGAGACCACATTTCTTTGAGGCATTTTTCCAAAGAACTCATTGCCTTGTCTATTCTATTTTTCATACGTTTTCCATTTTGGGAATATCCTACAATCATTCCAATCTTTATGAGTAGATTGAAAAATGAAAAAATGATGTCAAAGATTCTTGAACTTAAGACTTCTATGGAGAAAATATAACTACAAATACATGATAAGGAAGAAGCAATATGATAACAATACTTGCAAATGCAAAGGAAATAGTTGGAAGTGTTGAAATTGAATCAAAACAACTAAAATTAACCACTTAGAAAAATAATTAAAAGCACATGACACACCATTTAAGCATTCATTAGACATATAGTATAAAATGAGAGGAATACAACCTCTCCCATGAGCTCAAGTTCACACAACCAATAAATCTTCTTGTTGTACCACAAAATCTAACACTACCTATCTATTAGTAGGATAGTTTTCATCTTTCCTTCAATGGATGATCATCACTTGATTACCAATCGCACTATTAATTGTCATCATCTAAAATTAAGCTTGGACATCTAGAAAGTTTTTCTCTCCACAAAAAGGTGGATATATAGCTCCACCCAAGCCTTAGACTAATCAAAAATATATTTCACTCATGAACTCTTCCTCATCAATGAAAATGAGATTAGTCTACTATAAAAACACTTGAAAAATAAGTAAACCAAATTGAATGAGATACATAATGTATTCAATGAAGAGATTCTTCCTACTCTTGAGAAGTTGAGGAAGTTGCGTGTGTATATTCTTCTCTATTTTTCATATGACCAAACTGACTATTCCAACACATCCATATTGGTGGGTTTATGCTAGGGAAATTCCTCTTTTGCACCCAAACATGCCAAAATGGTCTAAGTCACATTCTACTGACAAAGTCTCTTATGAGACCAAAGTTAAAAAGGGAAACAAACTTCGATGAGCGATTAATCAGAAATTGTGGCACTTGGAAACACTCCAACTAAGGCTACATGATCACATAGGCCCCGTCTATAATAGCCTTAGTTTTGATAGCTCCAAGTCATTTTCCTATGGTGAACAAATTTTAGTTGATGGAAAATAGGTCAGTTGCATGTAGTGTAAAGTTGGAAAGTAGTGTAACTTTTGTTCTGTTTGTCATACGAACGAACCGACTATTTCAAAATGCTTGTATGGGTGGGTTTATGCTAGGAAAGGTCCTCTTTTGCACCCAAACACACCGAAACAGTTCGAGCCACATTCTACCAGTGAAGTCTCTTAAGAGACCAAAGTGCAAAAAGGAAACAAACCTCGATGAGTGATTACTCAGAAATCATGGCACTTGGAAATACTTCGTCTAAGCCTATGAAATCATGTAGGGATCCTCTACAATAACCTATCTCTATTTTTGATAGCTCCAACTCGTTTTCCCATGGTGAAAAAAATTCAGTTGAGGGAAAATGGGTCAATTGCATGTAGTGTAAAGTTGGAAAGTGGTGTAACTTTTGTTTTATTTGTCATACGACTGAACTAACTATTCAAAAACATCCATATGGGTGGGTTTATGTTATTAAATGTCCTCTTTCACAAAACACACTGAAATGGTCTGAGCCACATTCTACAGATGAAGTCTCTTACGAGACCAAAGTGAAAAATGGTAGCAAACTTTAATGAGAAATTAATCAGAAACCATGGCACTTGGAAAAACTCTATTTGAAGCTATGGGATCATGAAGGTCCCCTCTCCAATAACCTCTTTCAGTTTTTTATAGATCCAAGTCATTTTCTAGTGGTGAATATATTTCAGTTGATGGAAAATAGGTTAGTTGCATGTGGTGTAAAGTTGGAAAGTAGTGTAACTTTCATTCTGTTAATCATATGACCAAATATAATATTCCAAAACATCTATATGGGTGGGTTTATGCTAGGAAATGTCCTCTTTTTCACCCAAAGACGTTGAAATGGCCCAAGCCACATTCTACCAACAAAGTCTCTTAAGAGACCAAAGTGTAAAAGGGCAGAAAAATTTGATGAGTGATTACTCAAAAGTTGTAGTAGTTGGAAACATGTCATCCAAGGATATAGGATCACATAGGGCCCCTCTACAATAACCTCTCTCGGTTTTTAATAGCTCCAAGTCGTTTTCCCATGGTGAACAGATTTCAGTTGATGGAAAATAGGTCAGTTGCACGTAGTGTAAAGTTGGAAAGTAGTGCAATTTATTTTCTTTTTGTCATACGACCAAATCGATTGTTCCAACACATTCGTATGGGTGGTTTGATGATAGGAAAGGTCCTCTTTCACGCCCAAAAACACTAAAACAATTTGAGCCAGATTCTACCAGTGAAGTCTATTAAGAGACCAAAGTGCAAAAGGGCATAAAAATTTGACAAGCGATTACTCAGAAATCGTGGCACTTGGAAACACTTTTTCTGAGGCTATAGGACACATAGGGACCCTCTACAATAAACTCTCTCATTTTTTTTTAGCTCCAAGTCATTTTCCCATGGTGAATAGATTTCAATTGATAAAAAACAAGCCAGTTGCATGTAGTGTAAAGTTGCAAGGTAGACTAATTTTTTCTTTTTTTCTTTGTGGGGCTAAATAGTTAGCACCAACACATCTAGGTGGTCACATCTATGCTAGGAATGGTCACCACAATTCAATATAAAAGGTTCGTAGTATTTCCAATGCCCTTATAATCTTTAATAAGACTTGCATGCCTTAAGTTTTTGTTTGTGAGACTTAGTTGTTACTTTCCATTTTATTTTGTCAATAACTTTATGATATTTTCTTTATTTGCATAATACATGAAGCATAAATCATACAAGCGAATGGTAGCATCAAGCATACACATGAATTTCCTCAAATCAAATGAAGCATGAAGAATGAAGCATTACTATATTTATATGATTGATTTACTATTCAATAAACTTACATGACAATAATATTCAAACTTTATTATATATTTACAATTATAAAAAATAAGAGTGCATGGAAAACAATTGGATTTTGAATATTTGAAGTAAAACGTCTTCAAATATCTATTGAAGCATGAATCTATAATGAAAATATGGACACATAAATAAAAAATATTTATAGTAACCAAATAGCCATGTAGGCATACATCAATATATGTTGATATACGTATAAAATATATACAAAATAGCCATATAGAATTACAAGAATGCCATATAGGCATACAATGTCAAGTATATGCAATACAAAATATGTCCAAAACTACCATATAGGCATACAATAAAGGAACACAATCAAAATTCATTTCCCCCCAGGTGAATGAAACAAATGGGTGGCCTTTGGTGGTCGGGTGGATGGCGATATGTATGCCACTCATTTACCTTGAACTCAAGGGTTGCTCCTCCTAGAGTATAGTTCCTCATCAAACTTATCTATTATAGTAACAAGTAAAGACATTAATATATAAAAATTACATTATAAAAAATCATATATTTAACAAAATAACCACTTGCCGCCATTAGACAGTCTCTCTCCTCACATGAAAGATTCACATGCTCATGTTATGGCATTCCCAAGTCCTATTGAAACCATCTAAATGGAAATTAAACTATGAATCAATAATCATTTGATTTTTCACTAACTAACAACTATAAAAATAAATGTAATTTAAAATTTACTAATTTGCCTCATACCCCTATGATAGGCATTGAGTTTTCTATTGTAGAAGAAACACCTTGCTCCATTACCCTATCAACATCTGGAGATGTAAAGTAACAAATTATTCGATCACAAAAAATAGAATAGTGATGTAGGTCATGGCTTATAATGTATGAGATAATCAACAAAATTTTGAGTACTTATTGAACTATATATTTCTTACTATTATGCTTACTATTTTCCCTATCCATAGCTTGTTCAAAAGAACCCGTTTTAGGATTTTATCCATAGTAGCAATGTGGTGAACTGTTTGATAAAATGCTTTGGTATACATGTACAAAAAATGTGGTAGCATAGAGAAGGTAGTGAACTATTTGAAAAATTCCTCAAAGAAATCCGATCTCATGGTGATGGAATGCCATGCCACATTTATTTGTCATGGCATTCCATCACCATGAGACCATATTTATTTGAGGCATTTTTTCAAATGATTCATTGCCTTCTTTATGCTATTATTCTAGGATGGGGTGGATGGTATAGTGTGGTCATGGTTATGAGATGGAGAGGGATCATGAGATGAAGAGGGATGGGTATTTTGATCATGAGGGGAAGAGAATCATTAGCTGGGGTGGAGGGTGTACTTTGAGACCACATTTCAAGAGAAATCATAAAATGGAGTGGAAGAGGTACTTTGATCTGGACACAAAATGATGTCATTAGATGAAATGAGGGAGAGGGGATTGTGAGAGGGGGAATGAAGGGATATGTTGTTCTTGATTGGAAATGGGATCATGAGATGGAAGGGGATCATGTGATGGAGAAGAAGGGTTTCCTTGATCTTTATATGGAGGGGAATCTATGTTATCATTCTTTGGACTAGGAGATGGGCATAATTTATTTGATATGGATGGTGTCATGAGGGAGGGAGGTTTTATAGACTCTTCAAGTTGGATAGATTGATGATAGGGGATTCATTTAATATTTTGTGTATTAGGGTTTATCTTGATGTGGGGGTGATGAAGGTGGATGCATGTTATGGGAATATTGCACCACTTTGTTTTGGCATGGGGAAACAACCACCTTTGCAAATATTCCTTGGAGAAAGTTATTATGGGAGACAAGGAATGAATTTACTTGGTAATAGTGGGGTGATGTGGATTTTAAGGATGTGGGATATGAAAGTGGAATAAGAGGTGGAAGATTCCATGGATTGGTAAATTAAGGATGAGGATGAGGACCTTGAAAAGGATTTGGAGGAGAATTTTGTCTAAAGGCTTGGTTTTTGCTGTCAAAGGAAGGGGAAGGATAAGCAAGAGGAGATGGATTAGGATTGGATGAAGGTAGGGAGAATGGAAGCTTAGCACCAATGCCAAGGAGACATCTAAGAATTCCATCCTTATAATTATGGAAGTAGTAGGTGAGGATAAAATTAGTGGTGGTGGATGGGGATGATATGGATGGGACTTGAGGGGAGATTTGGATGGGGGATTGGTGGAAAATTAGAGAATTATGTCTATTGAAAATGGATTCAAGGTGATCCACAATGCTCTCATTTTCATCATTGGGATTATATTCAGGTTGGTCAAAAAGGATATTCTCGTCATCATCAATATGATTGGGGTTGGTTGGAATGGATGAAGTTGTATTAGAATAGATTAGGTTGGAAGGAGGGTAGATTAGATGGTTAGACATGGTGGAGGATTGATTGGAAGAAAGATTGGTATTGATTTTGGATGAGGATGGAAATTAGGATGATGGATTAGAAATGAACTTGGAGATTGGAAGAATATGATCTAAGGATGAATATGGAGGATGGGATCAGATTTGGGGATCTAATCCAAGACCTTAAAATGATTTGATTTGATTAAAGAGGATTATCTATTCTTAAGGCAACAAGTTGTTTTAAAAAATGCCTCAAAGAAATGTGGTCTCATGGTGATGGAATGGAATTCCATCACCATGAGACCACATTTCTTTGAGGCATTTTTTCAAAAAACTCATTGCCTTGTCTATGCTATTTCTTACTATTATGCTTTGATAGATTTTTTCCAAGCATCCATAGTTTGTTGGAAAGCACCTATTTTAGGCTTTTAGCCATAGCAACAAGGAAGTGAATTTTTTGATAAAATTCTTTGGTAGTCATGTATGGAAAATGTGGTAGCATAGGAAAGGTGGTGAGCTGTTTGAAAAAATGCCTCAAACAAATTGTGACATCACCATGAGACCACATTTCTTTGAGGAATTTTTTCAAACAACTCATTTTCTTGCCTATGCTATTGCTTACTATTATGCTTTTCTATATTTTTTCCAAGCATCCATAGCATAGACAAGGCAATGAATTGTTTGAAAAAATACCTCAATAAAATGCGGTCTCATGGAATGCCATGACAAGAAAATGCAATTGGTAGCTGCTCCTAGTTATTAGTTATGTTATGTGAAGTAATTTCATCACTTCTTATGTTGAATTTCTAAAAAACTATATTGTAATTGAATTTTTTTCATCTATCAACATCTAGTTATTAGTTATGCAACGTGAATTAATTGTTTGAGTTTGAAAGATGTGCAATGCAATGTAATAAACAATATGAATATAAACTAAAAAAAAATATTAAGTACAATTCATTAGTTAAACTCTTTATTCTATTACCCGAGTGAAGGTTTGAACTCCACTGCCACTGGGAGGTGTTGTCATGAAACCTCCAATATTATCCTATTCAACATCCAAAATTAGATATTAGAATACCATTCATATAAAAATTCTATTCACATGTAATATTTATAATTATTTACTAGTTACATACCTCAACAATAGATGTAGTGGAGTAATAAATAGGTTGAGGGCCGAAGAAAATAGTATGAACAGTAGGACCCTAAAAATTTGTTACAATCACTAAATTAAATTAGTTAATCTTGCATTTTAAAAATAAAAAATAAATTAAATTCAATGAACATGCTAACATTTACCTGAGTATCAAGGCTGAAAGCCTCATTCAAGATGAAATCTGCCATCACCAATGAAATAGTTGTAGAGGTATCCTGTGCACCAGCCTCCTAATTATTTATGGGGTGTACAAGCCAAACCGCAAACCTGACAAGTATGGGGTGGAGCCCTACCCCTTAATGAACTCTCCCCTAGCTGATGCTATACTGAAGGACTCACACATTGGATGATACTTTGGGTCAGAGAACTAATAGACTATAGAGTTTCCACCTCAACAATCTCCTTCATGATAGAAGGGATAGCAACGTGCTCATAAGCCAGTCTAGTGAGTACTTGTCTCTCTTGTCATTGAGGATCGAGATGTGCACTTGGTCTATCCTATGCCGACCCACCACCTCTCCCCTGAAATCATGCATATCAAAATAGCTAGGGATTTTTTTGAGGACAAACTCATAGTAGAGTTTCCTCAAGGAATATTGGGGGACCAAGTTGTTATTGTTGCATGAAGGATGGTCAAAAACCATCTAGACCACCTCTTCCAAAAATTGTCCTTTATCCCTTGGTGGTTGCACCAAAGGATAGGAAACCTCTTGCTTGTAATGTCAAGATTTTGATTTGTGTGTGGGTTGGTGAATAGTCAACACAAGTCATATTTTGTAATTTTTTTATTTGTTACTTGTTTGTATGATAGTTTATCTTCATAAAAAATCTCTGCACTCCCACCTCTTATCCCCACAACCACTTAACTACTTGCTAATTGCATCTACATGTGTTAACATAGCTTGAAGTGAATTTACAAGCGTGATTTTTTCCAAGGTTGAACTTATAGGATTGTTCAAACTCACAATTAATTCCTCAATTGCTTTTTGTTGTTTTCAATCTCCCCCATTAAATTTTGTTGAGTTCTGAGAGGATGTTAAAGAATTTCTAGAGAAGTTTGTTGCTACGGTTGTTCATTAGGATTTTGTTGGTGTGTTTGTTCATGATGAAGAGAAGGATTTTGAGGACGAGAATCGAGTGGATTTTTAAATCTTAATAATTAAAGAAAATAACATCAAAAACATATTAAATCTACCTACTTAACAACAAATTCATAAAAAAAAAAAAATCTTACTCCTTGGAGCTTCCCGTCAATGTGGCGGCATTTTGGTGAAGAAATAATAGTGATCGATGGAGAAAATTGATGAATTTGATGTCTCCACAATGCGAGCACACATTGGAAGGGTTTGCAGGCTGCGAATGAAGAACTATGATAGTCTAAAATGATTTGGATTTTCTTTTTTTTCTTATAAAGACTCATAACATGCTCGTGTTATGGATTTTCAATTTTTTCTAAAAAAAGTTGGCCACTTTTTGGCCCCCAAATTTTTGCACCCACCCCTAATCATAAAAACACTCTCAAAGCATGTGCAAGTTATATTTAATGGAAAATTTGAAAATGTGGAACTAGAGGTAGGAGGTAGTAGAATGTATGAAATAAAAATGAATATGCTCTAATATAACACTTGAAAAGAAGTAGACCAAAGTGAATGAGATAGATAATTTTTATTGACTGAAGAGATTCTTCCTGCTCTTGAGAAGTTGAGGAAGGTGTGTATGAAGTATGTGCAATGGGAAAATTGAAATGTAGAAGTGGATTTAAGTCAAGAGGTTTTGTATCGCATATGATTTTGTTTAAGAAAAGAAAGTGAGAGATGATGCTATAAGTGGATTTGAACAAATAAAATCAAAGATTCTTGAACTTAAGAATTCCATGGAACAAATCAAATTGGAAATAGATGATAAGGAAAAGGAAAAATCATATCTAAGTGTAAAAAAGAGAATTAGTTGGTTGGTGACATGATAGTCTTATTTGAAAAGGTAGACTAGTCTTGTAAAGAACTTGTTAAAAGAAACATTTTCATTCTCTAATCATAAGGGTTCTCTCAAAGATGTGCAAGTTATGTGCAATGGCAAATGAAAATGCAAAATTGGAGGCAAGAGGTACTAAAACATGTATGAGATGAGAAAGGAATATGCTCTAATCTAAAACTTGAAAAGAAGTAGACCAAAGTGAATGAGATAGATAATTTGTATCAAGAATAAAGAGATTATTCCTGCTCTTGAGAAGTTGAGGAATGTGTGTGTGAATTATGTGCAATGGGAAAATGGAAATGCAAAAGTGGATTTAAGTCAAGAGGATTTGAATTGCATATGAATTTGTTTAAGAAAAGAAAGTGAGAGATGATGCTATAAGTGGAGTTGAACAAATGAAATTAAAGATTCTTGAACTTAAGAATTCCATAGAACAAATACAATTGGAAATAAATGATAAGGAAAATATTCAACATATATATCGACCTATATCTAGAATTTCAATGAAAATATACATTTAATCCAACAAAAAATCTAAATTTAGATCACCAAATGGAATCAAGATAGATATAGATAAAAAAATGAATTTAATATATATAATAAAAATATTTTCAAAATTAGGCCCAAATGTTACATGTATGTATATATATATATATATATATATATATATATATATATATATAGTACCATATATATCTAGTTATATCTAAAACAAATATACATGTACATATTTAAATAACTTAAAGCTCTTGGTACATATAATCTAGATCCTCTCTAGCTTTAATTATCTCTAAAATCTTTTCATGATCTTCACGTGAAAACCTCCACTTTTGTTTTCCACGTCCTCTTTTAGGTAAAGTTTCAAATTTTATTTTGTTTCTATAACTAAGTGACTATAATGTAGAACCTCTTGTCCTGGAATATAATCAACAAATATAATACCATTTTAATCTATCTTTATTTGTTGATAATATGTTCCTTCAAAAAAAAATCATCTAATGGGATGCTCTTTTCCATCATGAGATCCTTAAGGAAAGATGTCTAGGAATAAAGACATGGATATTAGAGGTTTTGAATGTAAGAGAGAAAATACAATGAGATGTAAAAGAAATATGTTATCTAAGTATAACATCACATGATCTATTATAAAAAGGTAGGGTTAGGTCCTCATCATTTTCTATATGAGATATATAATTCATTATGAATCATGTAGAAAATAAACCAAAAAAACCTCTAAAATGGGTTGAAAGGTGATCTAGAATAAGTTCTATGAAAGATGAAAAAGATAATATGAATTAGTGTATGCATACAACACTTGGGAAAAATTATAGATATGTGTGGTTATATGGAAATAATGCCTTCAAAGTTCCATGCGTAAGACGTACAAAATTGTAAAAAACACATCAAAATCTTCAATATATGAATATACATAGACCAAACTTCTTTACCCTATGATAAGCATACATTATAATGCACTCCTATTTTATCTTTCAAATTAATTAAAAAATGATGTCACAATACATACCTACACTAACCTTTGAATTAATTTTCTTAAAATGTTTAAATAAAACAAGATCAATAGATATTAAAAGAAGCACAAAAGAAGCTGAGTCCAAAATTAGGTGAAGTGAAGCATATGCTTGAAAATTTCATAGTACAAGTTTGTAGGTGCAAGAATGATCCAAAATTTTGGGTCCTTGTATGTGTACACCATAACCTAATAACCCTAGTTCTCAACCATATTCAAATGAAAAATTGTGAAAAATAACTTCAAAATAACCCATGAAAAGAGTGATGTAATCAATTTTGAGTTGAAGATCAATGTACCTTCAAAAATAGCTCTTCTTTTGTTGAAATAAGTCTTCTTTTGTATTTTCCCAAATATCCTTGAATTGGAAAAAAAAGTATTTATATGGATGTTTTCGATCGAACATATTTTGGTTGATAGACTTTCGACCAAATATGTTCCGGTCGAAAGGGTTTTGGTTGAAAACCTTTCGATCGGAATTTTCTCGGTTGGAAACAGTCCAGCCGAAATTGTCTAGCTGGCATCCTACTTGGCAGCCAACTCAACCTTTTTCAGAGTTTTTTGAAACTTTCAACTTCAACTAAATATTTTTGTTACTAAATTTTAGCTACTACTTAAATTAGTAAAGTTTTATCAGGCAGTTATTAAACTGGGGTAAGAAATTTTTGACACTTGAGCAAATTAGATAAGAAAACTAGACATTCAAAGATGATCAGAATATGAAGCTAAACTATTTTTTGTAGTTCTTGTTTCAATTATATTGTTGCTATTATTCATGATTACAAAACATATGCCTCAAATAGTTCAAGTTATTTCATATTTTATAAGTGATTCACAAATGAAAAGTACATAAGTCATTACATGATGTGAAATAGTTGATATATTAAAAAGAAATGTTTTTGAAGTCCCACACAAGCTGTGGGAGTAACTGAGTCTGAATAGATATAAAATAGCAAGAAGATTATAAAAAATAAATGAATAAAATAAGTTATGGGACCCATCATTGCTTGGCGAATGATGAATCTCGTTCTTGAAGATTGTGCTAGCATCATTGAGTTGTCCAGTTACTGCTCCAGGAGATAAATCTGCAAGGGTGGAAAAGAGATGTTAGATCTCGGGGTTCCATACAAATCCTATGCATATCTAATCAAGCAGCACTTTTTACTTTATAATTGATCAAGAAAAGAAAAATGAACAACTTTATCCAAGATATACAAAGCAATCATCAAGAGAGCATTGAACTTTTGATTATTTATCTAACTTTTTTGTTGAATGTGTAGGTACAGGTACAATCATATCATTCATATATTTCTCAAAGGTTATGTGTGGTGGAAAATATGTCTCCCACAAGGGTTGAGCCCATCACATAACAATGACATAAGCAACATGTAAAAGAAAGCAATCATAGTCTTCATGTAACTTTAAAAAGGGCAAGAAATGATGATCATTCACAATGGAATAACAATGCAACTTCAACATCATTTTTAAGAGAGAAATCCAATGTTTGTGACATTCATCAAGGACAGTGTCATCATTAAGGAGTCAACCATCATGCACAAAGAGTATGTTGATGAAGGAGCAAAGGAAATGGCATCACTCAGACCATTCATTGTAAAGGGACAGAGAGAGAAAAGGAAGATGCTACATAAGATTTTAAATAAGTTTTCCTTTTCTTTCCTTTACACGTACAAAACAAGAGGAGTGGTGATCAAAGGTTTTAATTATGAAAAAATCAATCATCAAGAAGAATAGATCTTATGCAAGACAATTATTGAACAAAAATGCATTAATGCATTAATCCTTTGATCACCTCATTGAACAGTACATGGAAGAATATGTCAAAACAAATATGCAAATTACATCTAGTGGAGCTAGAGTTAAGAGAGTCTCTTATTAACTCATAAATAAAACATGAAACTTCAATTTTTAACAGTGCTTGATTCAGGTATCAAGCACTAATCATATACCATGATCATTCATTGCTCATACACAAAGAGAAATTTGATATTTCTATGTTTAAGGAATAGAAAGATAGTGAATATCACAAAGAATATACTGCAGGAGTTTTAAGGAACTATACAAGAGAAATAATAAAAGTAATGTCAAGGCATTTTTTGTGGATATACATGGCAAATAGGAGGAATTGAGACACTATTTTTTGATGGAGAACATGTAATATGCATACCTTCATGCATGATATCTAGTTATCACCAATGATCTTTGTGTTGACAAGGCATTAGAGTTCAAGGTATTGTTAATATATTTATTTTGCCCAACATGCCATTTTATTCTCAAGAAGCTCAAAAATTCAACCAAAGATGTGGGGAGTTCAAATGACTGCATCACAAGAACGAGTTCTGTGTTAATGCTCCCACAAAAAGGATAGAGACAAGAAATAGGTTGGATCGAGAGAGATCTGCATTGCATAGGTGTATGAGCCGGTTGAAGGATATAGAAAATACTAATATTGAACTTCTCCAAACATTAAAGATTTAGGGGATTCACCAAGTCTTTGAAGATATTGAATAATTCATGTTCTCAATTGCATTTGTAAGCTATTCATAATTCATGAGTCAAATGATCAAACTTGCTTATAAAATCTTGAAATCATTTGTTTTTCTATTCACAACTACACTGGAAATAAACAAATGTGGAATGAGCCTCAACCAATAACAAATGCAATACATAATCTAGAGGCCACATCAATATTTGATGGGGATGACAGAATTGTAATACATAGTAAAGAAATGGAGGCCTAGATTAGTTTTATATCCGTGTAGCTACAAAATAAATGGAAATAGAATACAGAAGGAAGCCACGGGGGGTTCAACAAATGTCAGAGAAACAAATAGAATAATGAAGATACCCAATTTTCAGAGGTAACTTACCAACAAAGATGCACATGAAGATTATCGATCCGAGAAGAGCTCGAACAAAACCCTAACACCTGAAGGTTCCCAACCATGGTGGTGCCCAACATGGAATTAAAATTCTAAGTCAAAATGAGAATGGTTGTGAAAGGTTGTGGATTCTTTTATTTTAGGGTTTTCACTTACCCTAGAATATGGATGGTGTTATCTTAAGGCTTTTTGCCTTATGTTTTAATAAAAAACTTTGCATTATTTCAAATTTAATGTATTAGGTATTTCCTATACCTATATATCCATGCACGCATTGCAAAATACAAACTCTTCTTGTAAACTCATTGAAACACCTTGTAGTGTCTTGCATACGCCTTCCTTTCTATTTCAAACTCAAAGTGCCCCTATTCCTTTAAGATTTTCGCATGGTTTTCAAAATGAAAACAATAATGTAAATAATAATAAAGCAATGAATTATAAATTGCTTTAATAGATATCATGTAGAAGCAAAAAAAATAAAAATGAAATCAATTATATAAGACATATTAAAAGTAACTCATAACTGATTACTTTGATATTATTTAAATTGCTTATCTCCACTTTAAATCATCCGAAATATTTGAAGAGGATTGGAACTCAAGACTTGATCAAGTCAACTTATCATGCAAGGAGGTGGAACTGAGGGTTATTTTCATGCATTTAGAGGCTAACTGGAGGCTTTTCATATTGATTTTCAGTTATTTCATGTAGTTTTGAGGTCAACTTCGGTCAAACTGGTTGTGAGAGGGAGTTTGAGTCTATTTTTGCTCAATTTTCTTTAGTTTCGACCCCTTTTTCTGAGGCTTTTCTCTTTTTCTCGTGGATCTTTTGGAGGTGGTGATATTTTTGGACTTCAGTTGCACTTCAGTGTTTTTCATGCACATTGAAGCATGTCTTTTGTATATATAGAGGAAAAGACTTAGTCTTTTTCCTTACTTCTTGATTTTTTCCTTTGCATTCTACAAAGAGATTATCTTGTAACTCATCTTTTATTTTACAATTAATATAATACAACAACTTTTACAGGCTATCATAGTTTGTCTATTCCAAAGTCTTCCTTTCATTTTTCAATATTGTTCAGTTTGTCTTCTAGATTTCATGTGTCATCTTTATGCTTTATTTGATAAGAAATTTATTGTGTTTCAATCTTGAAACCTTTATTTTTTTTTGTCTCACTCATAGGTGTATGTATGCAATTAAATTCAATATCACAGGTTATATTTTGTGCATTTAATTCATAAGTTATCATCTTTATTGTGAAAACATCATTTTTCCTTCAAAAGGATAATTTCATTAAAGACTTTGTACGAAATATTTATGTGATTGAATTGTCCAGATCTAGTTGTGCAGATAGAATATTTGAAAGGTCCTTATGAATTAGTTTGTAAGTTTACCATATTTTAGGTGCATCACCATTATTTCATTACAGTTTTGTATTTCATTCCATTTAGCCTTCTATCCCTTTTCATGTTTAAGTCTTTTAGTTACATATAAAATCAAAAGGGGAACCAACCCATAACTTGGAGGTCTATCCTCATTATAGGGTACCTGTGCAACCTGAGGATATTCCAATGTTTCATAGGATTGCAGAGCTTTGTAGCTTTGAATCATAGGTGCAATCTTGTTGATAACAATTTCTTCAGTCAAAATGATTTAAAAAAAGGAAAATACCTGTCTGTAGAGCTTGGAGTGGTGAATCCAAATATGTAATTTTTTAATATTTTGATTAGTTTTAATATATATTTTTTTAAATAATGCAAGTGCATTTTTAAGGTTAAATAAGAGTTGATCATAAATAAAAAAATAGTAAAACAAAGTAAAATAAAATAAAAAATATATGGTGCAGTCGAGGAGAGAATCCTCTTTAAAAGGGTATAATTTTTTTTGATAGTGATTAAAAAAGTAGAGAATAGTTGAGGTCAATTGAAAATTATCAAATTGTAGAAAGATTGACTTTAACGTTATTACGAGAAAAACATACATCAATTTTTTTATTTTTTTTTTCCATGCACTAGATATTGAAGTTAATTATTTGGAGAAAAAAGTTCAAAGGAAAATGAAGTTTTTTTCAATTTGTTTCTTAACATCAACTAAATGTTACTTTTTTTTGAAATTTTCAGCATTCCAAAATCTACTCTTAAATTGATAAAAAAAATAAAGTTCAAACAATTTTAAAAAAATCTAAAAAATTATAGGAATAAACATCATCAAGAGTTCTACATTTTATTAGTTTACATCATTTTGAAATTCAAAACATAAAGACCACTTTTATGTGGTTGAATTTCATAAAAAAAAAATTGGTGTTGGTTGATTCCTTTATAAAGTGTGACACGGGTTTGTACTTTCACACACCTAGTTCTGCAAGTTTTGCCCTCTTGATTTTGAGGTTTGGATACCTTGCCAGCCTCAATGCACATTCAAATTTGAAGTATTTTTTGAAAGGATAAAACACACTGACATCTAATGGTTGTAGTTTATGTGAAGTGTGTGTTGGCAAAGTTAGTAAATCAATACCCAACATTCCTACTTTTTTGATGGCTGTGAGTGCAACATGGCTTCCATGGCCATCAAAAATGAATTTCTGTAATTGTTTAAAGAGTGAGAGACTATAACTTTGATACCAATTTTTAGAAACATAATATAGAAGACTAGATAAGGAGACAAGTGTTAAATATAGAGAAAACATTTTCTATTTATCAAAATAATAAATAAAATATTTACAAATAGATTATGAAAATGTCTACAAAGTAGTTTTCTTGTTTGTGTGCATGCTCTCTTTAAAGATGTTGTATGTTCTCTTTGGAGCTATTATATATGGGATCTTTTGATTTGTTATGTATTCACCTTTCTAGGGCTATTGTTGTAGCTTCTCTATGATTTTTTTGAGTTTTTGACCTATCTTATTCTCTATAGGTTTTGCTATATTTTCTCTCTAGCTACTACTTCTAGTTTCAACTCTCTTCTATTTTCTCTTTATCAAAACTCTATTCTTCATTTTTTTCTCCTCTTTTTGATTTCCACCTACTGGTAATTGATTTCCATCCATAATTATTTCTATTTAATATTAACATAAATATGGGTGTCAAAATTTTGGCCATGAATGAAGATTGGTGGAAGTTGCAAGATGGGATATCTCCAAATTTGAGAGATCTTGAACATGAATGATGGACATATTAACAATTATTTCTTTGACTCAAGCTTATAATTTTCTATAGTTTGAAGTGCGAAGGGTTCTTGTTTGATAAGAAGTTGGTGGTTATTTAGTTATTTGATCAAGAATTTCAAGATTCATACAAGCATATCATTATCGAATGTAGAATATTGAAACAAATTAGGCACTATAATCTTATCAAAGTCTGGTTTTGTTTTCCTCTTATAGGTTTCAAGGCTTTGGTACTAAAACTAGTAGCTGATAAATTTTTGGATTTGATTTTGTTTTAATTTTTCACATCAACATTTTGAATCATAGAACAATCATATTAGTTTGGTACTAAAACTAGTGTCAAACGAGAGCCTATAATAAAACTTGTGCATGCATGAAATGCAATGTAGCTTGATTTCAAAGATAAGAGTGAATATTGTATTTTATGTGCTACACAAGATAGACGTATTTACACCATGATTGTTCTTCCCATAGTTTATGTCAATTTAGAAGACATGCATTCCTGTAGAATCTGAACCAACAAACACAGTAAAATTTACCAGAATAACTCCAATGCAATTCTACAGCCAAGAATTTCTGTTGAGTGCAAGCAATAGATAGGCCATCCCGATGGCGGCTTTAACTTTTTATTTAGTGATCAAAGCTAGAACACTTAAGCATAAACTTAAAAAAAATGATAAACCATTCACCAGCAACTTCCATTTAAATAAATAAAAAATTACATACAATTAAACTAAATTCTTTTATTAGTAATATTTTTTTTAAATCAATCCACATAGTATTATCAAGATTCAATTTATTAAATTTAAACGAGTTTCAAGTAAGAAGATTAAACCTTAGAGAACTGCAGTATGCAAAATTTCTTTCTTGGAAGAGAAAGCAGTTTTGGAATCTTCCTATTTCTTGGCTTAGAAACTTGCAATTTTTGTGGCCTTGCAGGAACGAGGAGAGCAGAAGGAGAAAGTAAGTGTTCTGATGATTTCTAAAAGAGGAGAGAGCAGACTGGTTAAAAACTTTTGAGGAGGATTACCACAGAGGATTGAATTGTCTTCAATCGAAAGGAATAGATGGTAGACTGGATTGTGATGAATGCTCCGTTATTCCTCAATCAAAATCTAATATAAGTTCTCAATTATTTGTGTCAGATTCCTTAAGTAGTGAATTTGTTTGTCAGCTACCAAGGGACCGTGATGAAACCCCTCAAATTGCTGAAATCAGAAAAGTTGAGGAGATTAGGTTGCCTGATACGGAATTTTTGCCACACTTGAAGTCTGACGGAGTTGTGGAAGTTTTAACTGTTACAGGTTGCATTTCTCATGTTATACTTGATAAGCACAGCAAGATGCACAATGAATATGTAAAGAAAGGGATTCTTTCCACTCCATGAAAAGGAGAGAAGAGGTGAGCTATCTAATTCTCTTTTATCTTTTTCTTCGTATAAAGGATTTTGCATTTTGATCTAGAAACTCCAATTTCCTACAATATAATTTCTTAGGATCTTCAACAGGACTAGTGGTGAGATGGAATCAAAGGTAAATTGCTCCAATAGTGTAGTCTGTCAAGATGAGAGTTGCTGCATGGTTGGTTTCTTAGTTCTTTCATTTATTGCTATATCATTTTTATTTTCACCCAGAAAAAACATATATTGTACGTTAATTAATATTTTTTCTATCAACAGGCATTCTCCACCTGCTAGTTAGCATTGCTAGCTAAAGTTAATGGTACATCTATACCAAGTGCATTTAACCATAAGAAGAATAAATCTACATTGCCTAGACCTTCTCGACTAAGAAATGCATTATGCATAAGTTCTTTTTGGAAGAGAAGCAATTTTGGAGTCTTCCTACTATTTGGCATAGAAACCTACTATTTGTGTGACCTTTCTTGCAGGAAAGAGGAGAGCGTAAGAAAATGGGCCTCAACCAAAAAACACAACAATTTGTAGAGGAAAATGAAAACTCTCCTATGAGGAAAAAAGCTAAACAAAGCACAAGTGAGCCCTTCTTCTTGATAGTTTAGATTCACATTCTAGGTCGCTTAAACTTGGTATAGTTGCGAGAAGAAGATAGCTGTGATTAAATTTTTAAAATCATTGATCTTTTGAATCAGAGTCTGTAAGGTAAATAAGATGCTGAGTGTCTGGCCAAATGAAATTAATATGAGGTCTTTACCGAAGCTTTTTGCTACTAGTTATGGGCTGTAGAAATCTAAAACTCTATAATCTAATAGTTTTCTATTTTTTTTCCATAATAGGGGAACCACTCATAGATTGATCCATTGATCCATCAGAGCAGGGGAATCTTGAAACACCTAAACCTGTGAGTGTTTTGTGTGAAGCATTTGAGGGCTTCATTATGTAAGGTTTCTACTTATATTGATCACTAACACATCCCTATTTTAATTGAATGTTTTTCTGATATGCCAGCATGAAGGGAAACCTAAATCTAGACTTAGGCATACGGAAACTGTCAAAGAAAAAATGGTAACTGATTCTTATACTCTATGTTGCCTTATTGAATAACTAATGTGCTGAAAAGGGAGATTGAAATGCTGATATACTTCAATCTCAAGTTGGAAGAGAAAGAAGATGAAATTAAAAGTACTCTAGAGGAGCCTTCATCATTGACCTGCTGTTAACATGCCAAACATTTTGAAGCCACCTTTTAAACCTATGAGGTCGTGCTCTATCTCTTTATTTTCATTCCAAAGCTTCTAGAGTTTGCATTAGCTGTTAATGTTGACCTCCTCCAATGTACTGATATGGCTAGAAGTTGTGATTTTGGATTCTTGCTCTTGCTCATTCTACTGAAAGCTTTAGGAATTTATATCAATTTTCATTTTGTATTACATCCTCCTCCTCTCCTGTATATATGGCATTCTTTAGGTTGTGGTTGTTATCATTTGAGGTCTAATATGCGTATAATTTGCATGTAGGTCATTAACATTGTGGCATATCCCCGGCATTACAATTTGAATGATACAAATGTTGTTTCTATCTTAACACATTATCTAGAATAGAGTTCTTGGTAAAGAGAAAATAGAAGAGAGTTCAAACTAGAAGTCTCCATTCTACATATAACATACCAAACCGAGACTAAACTGTGTAGTGATCATATGAAGAAATGCCAAGATTAAACCCTGTCATTGTCTAATCAAGCTATGCAACATCCAAGTGTACTATAACATACCAGAATAATGATAACATAACATACCAACCCGAATACAAAACCATTCATTATCATCAATTAGAGGTTGGTGAGGAGCAGGAAGGGTGAAGTCAATCCACTTGAGAGCTTGAATGCTCTCATAGAACTCCTCCTTGTCAAAGTCGACCAATTCTTCCTTCCAACATTCTTGAAAAGCCTCCACTTCCATGTTGTTGACCTTTGTCTTTCAATTTAGACTCCTCTCCAAACCCAAAGAAACGTACGCCTAGCGAATGCTTCACTTCTCTCTCGCCTTGAAATAACTATGCTCACTCATTCTACGCAGCTGATTTTGGTGCAGGCATTTTCTGCTAGTTTATTCACAGCTTGGTAGAACGAGTGGGCCCAATTATTTCAAGGCGAGAGAGAAGTGAAGTGTTCGCTAGGAATACGTTTCATTGGGTTTGGAGAGGAGTCTAAATTGAAAGACAAAGGTCAACAACATGGAAGTGGAGGCTTTTCAAGAATGTTGGAAGGAAGAATTGGTCGACTTTGACAAGGAGGAGTTCTATGAGAGCATTCAAGCTCTCAAGTGGATTGACTTCACCCTTCCTGCTCCTCACCAACCTCTAATTGATGATAATGAATGGTTTTGTATTCGGGTTGGTATGTTATGTTATCATTATTCTGGTATGTTATAGTACACTTGGATGTTGCATAGCTTGATTAGACAATGACTGGGTTTAATCTTAGCATTTCCTCTTATGATCACTGCAGGGTTTAGTCTTGGGTTGGTATGTATAGAATGGAGACTTTTAATGTCGACTGGTTTTCTGTTATGATTCAGGATGTGATCAGAAACACAACACGTCATTGGATCAGACACCTAATCATTCTTACTCGCTGAAGGTTGTGATTTACTTTTGTCTTTTCCATTTACAATATCTCAATAGTTATCTTGTTTATTTTTTATTTAATGACAAATGGTTTTCTAAATTACTTCTCTGTTATCAGGCATTCTCCACCTACCAATCGGCTAAAGTTAACCATAAGAAGATTAAACCTATAGAGCCTAGACCTTTTCAACTGAGAACTATGGTATGCATAAGTTATTCCTGGAAAAGAAAGCAATTTTGGACTCTACCTACTATTTGGCATAGAAAGCTACAGTTTGTGTGGCCTTTCTTGCAGAGGAAAGAGGAAAGCATAAGGGAACATGCTTCAACAAAAAACACAGCAATTTGCAAACGAAAACAAAACCTCACGGTTCCTCACCTATGAGGGGAAAAAGGGTAAACAAAGCACAGGTGAGCCCTTTTTCTTGGTAGTTTAAATTCGCATTATAGGTCGTTTAAACTTAGTACAGTTGTGAGCAGAAGAGAGCTGTCATTAAATTTTTAAAATCATTAATATTTTCACTCTGTAAGGTAAATAAGATGCTGAGAGTGTCTTGCCAAATGAGATTTATAAGAGGTCTTTCCCGAAGCTTTTTTGTACTATTTATGGGCTGTGGAAACCTTAAAACTCTGTAATCTAATTGTTTTCTATTTTTTTTTCCTTAATAGGGGAGCCACTCACAGATTGATTCATCAAAGCGAGGGAATCCTGAAACACCTAAACTTGTGAGTGTTTTGTGTGAAGCAGCATTTGAGTGCTTCATTATGTAAGGTTTCTACTTATATTGGTCACTAACACACCTCTGTTTTAATTGAATGTTTTTCTAATATGCCAACATGAAGGGAAACATAAATCCAGACCTAGGCATACGGAAACTGTCAAAGAAAAAACGGTAATTGATTCTTATACTCTATGTTGCCTTATTTATTGAATAACTAACGTGCTGAAAATGAAGATTGAAATTCTGATATACTTCAATCTCCAGTTGGAAGACAAAGAAGAAGAAACTAAAAGTACTCCAGAGGAACCACTACATCATCGACTTGCTGTTAACATGCAAAACCTATGAGGTCTTGCTCTTTCTCATTCTTTTCATTCCAAAGCTTCTAGATTTTGCATTAGTTGTTAATGTTGACCTCATCTCCTGTACTAATATGGCTAGTGGTTGTAGTTTTGGATTCTTGCTCTTTCCCATTTTACTGAAAGCATTAGAAATTTATATCATTTTTCATTTTTTATTACACCCTCCTCCTCTCCTGCATATATGGCATTCTATAGGTTGTGGTTGTAATCATTTGAGATGTAATATGCGTCTAATTTGCATGCAGGTCACTACCATTGTGGCATATCGCTCTAGTCGATGATTTTGTGCCATTATAATCTGAATGATCCAAATATTGTTTCTATCTTAATACATTATCTAAAATTTGATTTGGGTTATTCCTGAAATAGTTGATTTGGATCATGCTCATTACTATCTAAATATCTTCTCTGATAGAAAAGAAACATTTTGAATGATCCAATGCTATCCTATCCATGGAAGCTTAAGAGCTCAAAACACTTCACTCATCTGTTTGTTGATACTACAGATCAACTAAAAAGTTGACGACACCCAAGAAGCCGTATTTCTAAAAAGTACTGCGCTAAAGGAATGGTGAGCAGACAGAGCTGTGGTCTAAATTTCAATGTGGTTTCCCAACAATTCTGCAATTCTTTTTTTGATCTTACCAAGTGTGTAAAATAAGAGGGTTGATGCTGCTTATGTGACTGGATTTTATTCTTTGTATGTTTATTTGGGTGTATTTCATAAGGGAAGGTCTTATTATTGTATTATTGTGGTACAAACATTATGTAAAAATAATTAACATTAATTTATGAGATGATAATTTACTAATCAGTCTGTGGAAGAATATATATAAGAATTGCAAAAATATTTAATTTAATTTTGATTTATTTTTAATAAAATGAAAAAATGAAATATTGTAAAATATATTATTGTATGAAATAAATTGAATGTTATTTTATAAATTGGAAAAGATCATGTATATGAATTAATTTCGAATTGGGCTATAATGATCTATCAACTTTTCAAATTCCTCCTTGGTGGGGTTAAATTCATAACAATAACAAATGTTTTGTGTTCCTTACAAATTTCTCTTTCCATGAGTATAGCCTAAAATTCTCTCCTACAAGGTATGTAATTGTTGACATTACATCCATAAATATGAGATCAAAAATATGAGATTAAAACTATAAGTGTGGTTTGACATAAAGCATAAAATAGAAAAAAAGGTTCATTGAGACATAATTGATGCAAATATGATTACTGAATACTAAGATGAATCTTCTCCATAGTATTCCTCATTGTTTGTAAACTAAGTACCCTACTATTCTTTGTCATTTTTTATTGCATTAATTAGTATTATTATTGTGCTCAACTATTTAAGTTAAAGGGAAATTTGATTTATTTTCTTATTGATTTTATTTGTCCTTGGTTTATTTGAAAAGAACCAACTTATTTCTTTTCATTTTGGTGAACTCATTTGATCGTATACCCTTAGATATTTCCCTTCTTAGATTTGATACTTCATATTGTCTCTGCCATTCATTTTATATCTATAGTTACTACCTCAATTATTTAATCTATCTAATGTTTGGATTTGGTTTATAATTCCTATCAATCCCTTGTTCATTGATTGATACATCTTTTCTTATGGATTTTTATGGTTTTTTTTACCTTGGGATGAACTTCATGCATATTTCGTGGACTATAAGGTATTTTTATGACTTGTTTATTTGTACCTTTTAATCCTTGATTTTGTTGCAACATTTTTACACATAAATGATGCTACATGTTTGATGATTGAGTTGGTTTCATTCCTATCTTAGAGTAATTTAATTCATCTATCTACTTGATTCAAGATGGTTATAGCCTATGTGTGATTGATGATGCAGACATAGCCCTATTTCTGTTGATACATCTAGTGATGAGGATTTTATGATGCAACTACACTTTCATTGGTATTATTGATTTTGTTGCCCCTAGTGTACTTGTTTATCCTACATCTTAGATAATGTTTCTTCCATATCCTTAGGCTCGTATATTTCAAATGTTTCATCTTATGAGGAGACTAGGTACAGTGATATATGTGATTCATTTTCTTATATAAAAGATGATAATGTGGTTCACAATAATTATACCATTTTATTAATAATGATGATGTTTCCCTATCGCTTGGGTATATATTAGGGTTGATTCTTTGTGTGGTGAGGTTACTATCCCATTGGCTAATCTTGATTTTGTTGCTCTTAGCACACACATATCCATCCTAATCTCATCATAATACTACTTCTATATCATTAGGTTCATATTGTTTGATTTTTCATCTTATAAGGAGCCTGCATATAGTTATATATGTGACTCATTTTCTTTTATACATGATGATGATGTGCTTAACAATGCTATTTTTTATTATTTAATACAAATTCTATAGATATTCATGATGATTCATTGTTTTGTGATACATTATATGATACTTATGCTCTTAGTGAGGAATTCACACTTGATGACTTTGATGGTGCTAATAATTCATCTTTACATGTTATGTATTTTCTTCTAAATTATGCTCTTGTAAAGATGATGAAATATTGCTAATGAATGGATTTAGAAGAACTTAATTAATGAGGAATTGTAATGGTTTGATTTATCTTATATGGATTATCTTTCATTTACTACATTGACAATTATTTTATTGATTACCTTTCTTTCACTAGAGTACTTGTAGATACTATGCACTTGTTTGTGTCTACTCGATTTATGTTTGGATAATTATCTATTTCCTTCACCTAATTTTCATATGGCTTATGATTTCACTTCTCTTGTCAATACATTAGTTTTCCATGCTACTCAACCATGGAGAGGTTTTGTTCCATATTTTCCACCATATTCTAAACTTAGCATAGTTCATTTGACACTTGATCCACACAAGGCTAGACCCTTTTTATTTCATTTAACATCTACTTCACATTTTTATCATGAAGTTAGGCATAATTGTTGAAGAATGTTTAGGAAAAAAAATATATAGATATCATATCAACATATTGTACAACCTACAAATCTTAATCATCCTATAAAATTTAGAACCAAGTCACATAAAGAGTATGGTATAATTGATAAAAAATAGATTACTTAGGTTAAAAAAAATATTTGGGATTTATTACATACATCATCTACATATAGAAATATATTACACCAAGATTTAGAGAATATTCAAGTGGATTAAAATGAGCGACCTCAAGAAAATACTTTTATGTTAAATTTTATTTGTACTAAAAACTTTAAAAAAATGCAGTGTAGAAAATTGTATACCTCTACAATTTCACACTATGTTTGCACGCTTCTTAATTTATTGCACTTAATTAAGCTTTTAATTTTCCAAATTATGCATTTGAAAGCCTTATTCTTACCATTTTCTCAAAAGGAGAACCAACATTAAATAAATGCATTGAATAAATAAATTTCCTTAGATCATGTGTGTTCTAGAAGTATAGGCTAGGACCTATTCACCCATGGGAAAATGGGTCCCCTTTATGATCTAAGACCCAAATTAAAATATGTTTTTGGCGACATTTTAATGATAAAAATTCAAATTGAAAGTATAAGCTTTTGGAATCTATTTTTTGGGAAATTAGATAAACACCTTCAAATACCTAGTAATTTTATCATTTGAAAGGGAACACACACCTTCTAGCATTCAAGAGTGAATATTATTGTCAAGAGCATTTAAGAGTAGAATTATTGGTCATTTGTAGCAACAATCAAGATCCTAACATCGTGTCAAAGTTTATGTGTTTTCATGGTGTCTTGTGAAGGCTAACAAGTGTTGTAGGTCTTTATGTATTCAAGTATTCAAGCAAATCAAGCAAGAACAATCCAATTCCCTTGAAGTGATGTGTATTTTTTCATTCCTTCAAGGAAGTTATTGAAGGGCGGTGAGTTGTAGCATTTGTTCATTCCTCATTTCCTTCCTTTCCATTAATGTTTTTATCATTGACATTACCATTATGAAAGTGGGAACACTATTCATGGGGTTTGACTAAGGCAAACCCCTATATGGCACACATATTTTTCCCTCTTTGTGTATCCATAGGTTACAAGTTGAATAAATATTGAAGAGATATTGAAGATAAATTTTGCATTGTTATATTTCTTTTCATCATTCTTGTCGACCTACAAAAACTAAGTCAAAAAAATTATTTTCAATATTCTGAAAAATTTGTAGGTGAAAAATAACATCTCAAATCTCACACCAAAGGATTGTAAAAATTATTTTTGGAACCCCTAACAAATACCCATTCACCTAGGGGGAAGCCAATCCTTTGCACATGTTAGAATCAACTTTTGGTGATAGGTACATTGTCTCTAATATCTCCCATATCTTCCTGTAAAGTGTTGTTATAGTTTACTTATATTTGAGAATCTCCATTTTACCTATTAGGTCATATAGTTCAATTAGTTTCATTATTTCAAATCATTCCTAATCATCCTAAGGCCCTAAAGAATCACCAACCCAAGTTTGATTGACTCACAATTAATCTTGAAAGTCAATCTCTTGGCTTTGTGATTGGTATTCTAATGAAATCTGGGAAAAGGCCCCTTGAATCCTAGGTTATTTACATTAGGACCTAGGAGCTCCCTACCCTTTTTCCCACCATTTCAGTTTGTTGAGCCCGTCGTTTGACATCATAACTTTATGATTTGGTAGTCTTTCAAACCCTAGATCCAAGTTTTGCATTCTTCATTTATGGTTACATCTTGCATGTTGCATCATTAAAACTCATAAAAAGTCTAAAAATATTGCATACATCTTGCATCATAGTTTACATTAAGGTGTGTTTTAGTTAATTAGATCATAAATTCATTCAAAATTGCACTCAAATTTCACCTTTTCCATATATTTGCACTTGCATTTCATTAGAAAATTCTGGAAAAACATTCATTGTAAGATTTGTTTGTAGATAGGAACAACAATCATAAAAAAAAAAACCTAGCTACTCAATTTTTTATTTTCATAACCCTGTACAAAGACTCATTCACTCCTGGGTGACCCTATCCTTGTATAGGTGCTTCTACAAATTTTTGCACATATTTTTGCCTCTGCCTACTCAAATTCCTTGTAATTGTAGATCTCTATTATAGTTTCAAAATTTGTATATTCTAAATCATTTTACATTTAGTTCATTTGGTCAAGAGAAAGTGCATTGTTTAGAATAAAAAATTGCATTGAAAAGTCATCATTTTTCAAGTCTTTTCATTTTTAAGATAGTCAATTATCATATTTTAGATCTATAAATTGCATCAAAATCTATACAAATATATTTAACATTCTTGCATACTTGCATTTCACATTAAATTTTAATACATTAAGAAAATTCTAGAAATTCAAATTTAGTATTTCAACTATCTACAAGTAGATTTAGGATCCTTAAGTAGTATAGTTCACAACCAAACTTTGATTTCTTAGAACCCCTGAGTAAGACCCATTCACCTCTAGGCAACCCTGTCCTGCTTGTCAAGGCTAAAGAAACTTTTTTTCAGACCTTTTTTACCATGTTTGTTGTTTGATCATACTTGCTACTTCCTATTTTTGGAGGTTTGTTGTCTTTATTTAGTCTATTGGATCTTTTAGCTTTTATAATTTCAGTTATGTTAATATATGCAAAACTTTGAATCATGTCTAATACTCTTTTGAAATTCTACATAAACTGGTCTAACTAAGATTTTAATATACTACATCTTGCTTGAAATATTGTGAAAGCTTTGAGATGTTGTAAAATCTTGTAAAATCACCTTAATTTAAAGTCCATTTCATGTTTTTATCTCTCCCCTTTTCCTAAAATAAAATGAAGAGCAAGCTTCTAAAATATTAGAGGTCATTCTACATAACGCATTCTAGTCCCTCCATTTATAGAATTTCTCATAACTATAGCTCCTAAGCATCAAATTTAGAGATCAACAGTTCCTTTTTGTTGTCGATTGTCACTTAGCCTTAAGCAAGCAAATATGAGAATCTATTGGTTGGTTTCTTCCTACCAGTCAACTCTTAACCAACATCATCAAAATTTTAAAAAATCTCTAAATTTTTTAAAATAACCTCAATTGCAAAATTTAGGTGGCTCAAAAATTTATGAACCTATCCAGGATTTTTTTTCTCTTAACCACACATTTGCATAAATGGATTAATTGTACCTATATTGTGTACAAACCTTTATGGCCATATGGATCCATATGGTTGTATGGAAATTTGTTCTTTGAAACTTGTGTCTAAAAAGGGCCCTAAAATTCAAAGTCATGTGTACATATTTTTTCAAAATGACAATTGATTCTTAAGTTTTTGACTACTTTAGATGCAATGGTGAGGTTCATTTTTCTCCAATATGCACCAAAAAAATTGGTCAAGGCTAAATCCCTCAAATTTTGAATAGGAGGCTACAAATCTAGAGTTTTGATACCATGTTAGAGTTAATGTTTGAACTCCACACCTTTGAGAAATCATCTTTCTTTGATTTCACTTTTGTGATAGGATAATTGTTTGCAAGTGACTTTTGGGAGTTGTAGGCTCCAATGATCAACACTAGCACCTATTTATGCTCTTAGGTCATCCCACAATAATGGGTTACACTTTTTGGCCAAACTTGACATTGAATAAACATTTTAAACATCTTCACTTTCTAACACCTATAGTAGCTAAACAGTTAGGAATTTGAGGAAAACTAGTGATTTATGAGATTTTCTTTGTAGATTTTAAATGTATTTAAAAAATAAAATAAAATTGTAAATTTTTGTGTGTCTCCTTTGATAAATAGTTTGTAATAGTAAACGACATTTTTAAAAAGTGATGTGTACTATGTTGCACATAAAAAAATTTCTACGAAGGATAATATTCTTATTCCTTTGAATTTGGGTTGGTAACACCGATATTCCTTTCATAATATTTTGTTCAATATTTTTCTTTTAATTAATTTTTGAAGTCCAAACAACTATAATTTAGACATAGGTGTACTAAGTCTCGCATAACTTGTTTTGTATGTATTGAAATTCTTTTTTTTTGTTGGAACAAAGACATCAATACCTAGTGCATAAATAATTTTCAATTTTTTTGACTAATTTACTATTTTCCACATGTGTAGAACAAAGAACTTGATGTTCAATGAAAAAACTATGTTCAGTAAAACTAAAAAAAATCATATTAAAATCAAAATATATTAAAATAATAGTTGTTGGAAAGATCGTTTCAAGGACTATGATCTTACAATTTGGTTTGTCAAGTTGATTCCATTTCAACCTTAAAACTAGGTTTTGAAAGTTAAAAAATTGCAAAAAAATCCATACGGAGGGTGTAAGGTCAAGAAAAGGGATCTTCATTTGATGACCCCTTCGAAGGAAGGGGACCCATTTGTTCGAAGGTGTCTTCAAATGAAGACCCTAATATGGCATTTACAAAGGCAAACAAATATATTTTGGCATAAAACATTTCATTGAACACCTTCAAACGAAGTTTTAGGCTATTAGAATTTAGTACATGGCATAATATAGTTAAATAAATAAATTAACATGCTAATGTTAATTTAATAAATAAATTTAGTTTTGGTAGTTACTTTCCCGTAAATAGTTTTATATGGGAATAATGGCCTTTTAAAGGCAATACAATGTAATTTATTTTTTAGTTGAATGTGATTGACATTATTTTAATTTGAGAGCAATCTCGATTTTTCTCTCATTTCATTATGGTATCAAAACAAGTTTCTTCTTGGACCTCTCTTTGATCTCCTTTCATTCATTTTTTTCATCCAAAGTGGTGTTTACAATGGTACTGTAGTGAGGACCGCGTGCAACTACTATTGTTTTCTTCCATTCTTGCATTCGTCAACAAGTGAGCAATGTAGACCATATGCAAAACCCTTTTGACTCCATCATTCATCTGCATTTCTTCTTTTTCTCTCTAGTGTGTTCATTCTTTCCATTGTTTGACATTCCATTCTATCCATTTTTATCATCCCAAAAAAAAATAAAATTATATACCTTGATCTGCTGCAAGAATATGCATTGAAAATCATGCTTCTCCATGTTCTTTTTAGGCACATTATTCATTAGTAGTGCCAACCATTTGAGAGGCATTTTTTTGATATACAACAAGCTTCAATTCAGCGGCAACAGACATACCTGGAAGGCAAGGAAAATACAATGAAGGTCAATTTTCATATCCTTTGCAAGATTGCACGAGTGTAAAGGGTGTGATCTCCATTTGCTCTGGCACGTTTCCAACTGGAATAAGGTGAAAATGACAAGTTGGGTGGACCTATTTATAGCATTAAGTTCATTAATTACTTGCATTGAATGTGTGTACGGCGACCAACAAGGTAGTTGGGCATGAAGTTCAATGGGTCAGCGATGGGAAAGGCGGAGCCGGCAAGGTGGATAGACCTCGAGACTTCGTCGTTCAGGAGCAACGGAGAGATAACAATTGGGAAGAATATGGGACCCGCCATGCAAGTGGACGTCCCGGGTTGACCGTCGATGAAATGGCGAAGAGAAGACAACTTCGTGCAAAGGGGAAGCCTGCAGTTGCGGACCCACACGAGATGGTGGACACCAAAGCAAAACACTAAGGGAAGTCTGCATGGAAACCTCCGCAGGAGCCAAGGACTTAGAAATTTTTTGGGTGGTGAATTTTGGTCAACAAAAGATTATGACTTTAGGGTCCATGACCACTTGGAGCTCAAAATTAGGGGCACGTAGAATGAGGCGAAGGAAAAAATTGACCTGATGAATCTGAAAGGAGAGGGTCCCTATTCCAAACAGGGTGTGTGTGCTATAGGCACAACAATTGGTAGCATTGAAAACATAGTATTTGAATAATTGGTAGACAAGCTGAAAATGAAGAGAACCAAGCATCCTAGCCCATACTGAGCTTCATGGTTGCAAAAGAAGCATCAATTGTTGGTTAATGAACAATGTTTTGTGAGTTTTCAAATTGGTAATTACAAAGATGAAATTATGTGTGATTTGATGCCAGTGAATGTGTGTCATATTATTTTGTGAAGACTGTGGAAATTCAATATACAAGTTGTTCATGATGGTAAATTAAATACATATGCCATAAAAATGGATGAAAAAGAGTACATTTTAAATCTATTGAAGCATACAAAAGAGGAAGTGGGGAGTAGCCCCAATATTTGTTTTTTTTCTAAGAATTTATATTTGAAGGACTTGGAAGGAGAGAAAACATGCTTTGCAATCATGCCAAAGCTTGCAATAGTTTGGACAGTGAAGGATGGGGATAAGGAAGAATAAACTAAAGAGTTTGCAGCCAGAACATGTCTTTTTAAAGGCATAACAGTGAGAAAATTGGAAGTTGCAACTGAAAGTGTATGAGAAAAACTTGCAACAACTAAAAAAGATATCGATATGTGTGCAAGAATGGTGGTAAGGAATTGGAAGAAGAATTTTGGTGGAGGTGGTCGAGATATGGTGGGATAGATCCCATAAGAGAAGAAGAAGAAATAAGCATTGGGTGGAGGTGGGCAATTCATGGTGAGTTGAATCCCACAAGATGAAGAATCTGAGGAAGTCACTATTGGATATAGAGTTCAGTTCATGGTGGGAGAGATTCCACAAAGGGAAATAAAAATGAAGGGTGGATTTGGCAGAGAAATATGACAAATATCTTGGCCAAGTGCTAGAAAAGACGAAGAAAGAAACTTTGTGGGGTACTTGTCATAACATGGGAGTGTTCTGCAAGTTGTTTGCAACTTGGTAGAGTAGTCCTACTACTCAACTCCATTTTGTGGAGCATCTAGGTGAACTAGTTATCTACATCACCTAAAAAAAAATTAGTTTTGATTTCATTTGTTTTGGTCTGATTTTAGCTCGATGTATTTTGGAGTTTGTGGTCAATTTTGGTGTGCAGTTTAATTTTGATATATGATTTTTAGAGGTTGAGAGAGCAACATTATTGTCATTTTATTTAACAAAATGTCATTTTTTCGATTTAAAACTTCAAGTTTGATTGTTCATTGCAATGAATTTTGGTTGTTTTCGAATGATCAATTATGGCGGTGAAATGAACAATTGATCTTTATTTTTTTGTCGGGTGTAATTTCTTCCTCTAATTTGATTGAAGGTTTGACTTCAATGATATCAAATAACTATAAATTTTATGGTCAATAATAATAAATAAAAGCTAATTTTAAATTTCAGTATATGGGAATAGAAGAACTACAGTTCTAGAAGGTGAAGAGCTCGATGATAAATTATAGTGTGTAGAGATTGAAGCGTTTTTCATAGTCAAAGGAAGAGGCACTGAGGAAAATAAGACATTAGCAATTTTAAATAAAGTCAGTGCCAAAAGGAAAGGAAAAGACCAAGAGGTTGCTGCATATTGGGAATATGAAAAGAATGTATGCAAAAAGATGATTGGATGGGTCACATATGGAGAAAGAGAGAGTATGCCAAATAAAATATATACCATAGATTGGAAATTTATAGAGGGAAGATCGTGCCATATGCTAGAGAAGGAATAATTAAAAAGGAAATTCCATGTAGCATTTTAAATACATAAAGGTTTGTGCAAAAGCAAACACCGGGTCATACCACGTTTAGTAGAGGAAAATGAATAGAAATTAAAAGTCACTCAAAAAAGAGATAACAAGTGCCACACACTCAAAAGAAAAGAGATGGAATAGGTGCAGCAAAGGAGAGTTGTTGTGAAGTGAATATGATAAAAGAGGATTGACGTAGTCACACATATGAAAGGAGGAGAAACAAATGGTAGAAGCTACACAGCTGAAGAAAGAAATAAAGATGTACAAATATAAAGAAGTTTCTATGAGAAATCAAAACAAAGGCATCAAATTTCAGAATAAAGAGGGGTGTGGATATTGAATGGATAGATAAGGAGATTGGAGAGTAGAGCTACAAATGGGGGTGTTTGAACAAAGAATTTGACAAAGTACAAATTGTACAAATGTATGTAAGACTGTGAAATTAGATTTGAATTTCTACCATTGTTTTTGTGCAAATTTAGAATTGAATTTTAATTGACAAATGAAATTCTCAAGTTAAGTCAATATTGGTTGCAAATTTTGTGATTTACATCAGAGTTGTAATTTTTTATTGTCTAACATATAATTTCAGAGATTCCTTGTTGGTGGCTTGAGCCTTCTTGAGCAAGAGGGTTTTTGTGTATCCTTTTTCTATCCTCAGAATTTTATTTATTTAGAGTATTTTAATATTTATACTTTAGTATAGCTCATCATTCACTAGAATTAGCCTACTAAAGTGGTGACAAAATTTAATGTTAAAAATTACATACCTTGCAATTATCACTTTATGTTTTGAATTCAATTTAGTGTCCTTCTGCATAGCACATTCTAGGATCATTTCAGCCCAACCCTAGCCTTTTCCTTTACTAATTAGACAATTTATATCACATTCAAATATTTCTCATTAATTTTGAGTTGTTTATCCAAGTTTTGAGCATTTCTCCAAGATGCCAATGCAATGCACCAGTGTACCATAAATTTTTAAATTTGAACTATTGGTTTCTCACCCAACTGCCTACTCTTATATACTATAATGCTCTTTTTTGAAAACATATTTTCTTTATTTGCACATTACTTTCAACTTCCTCATGAGCCTCTTGTAACATTAGTTTTGATTTTGGCAATGCATACAACCTCTTCTTTGTCTTGGTTGCACTTTTCTAATTACATCTCCATTGTTGAATCTTGTCATGGCTAGATACTAGTACACTTTTGTTGACATCCTCAAATGCTCATTCATCTCTTCATTAACATTCTAATAAGATTGATGTATATTTGTGTTTGGTTGTATTGCAACTACTTGTTTATCATTTAACTTATCTATTTCTCTTCGCATATCTCTTGGTGATCATTACCACCTTTTGTTCAATTGCATACACACTAGGGTGTTTATCCATGTAGACTAAGGAATTAGCATCAATAGATTTATTTCAATATCATTGTTCTTAAATCCCTAAAAACACATAGATTAAGAGCACACACATTCCAATTTCTTGTAAGGAAACTTGCAGCCATCTAATGACAATTTCCACATAACCCAAAAGAGATATTCATGCAAATAAGTGCTCAAAATCCACATGCAAGAGAATAGACAACATACCCATCAAAGATGACACAAGATATACCCTGGGAAAACCCTCAAGAGGGAAAAAGCCCAGCCTCCAAAATCATCCATACTCCATCATATTAATCAACCATGAAGCAAATACAAGAGTTACAATGAACACTTCTAAAGCATCAAGCCCTCCAATACATTCCCATGTGTCCAAGCATGAATCCACACATCACATGCCATGCTTCACAAATGCACTCCTCAAGAAGACTCAATAATGACAACCAAACCACTCAGCCAACCTAAACCACTACACATGTGTTTGCTTTTATAGACACAAGTTCACACAAAATACAACTAGTGGTAAGGTAAAACCATGTGAATACAAAACCACTAACCCCTTATTTAATATTGGGTACTAAGACATCACATTATTTAATATTTCCCCAATATTAAATTATTATCACATGTCTCCCACACATTAAATAATAATACAATGTTACAGTACAACATCAAATGGTCCCCAAATTATAACCTAGTGTGATTATCCACACCACCAAGATGCATCACAACTAAATAATTATTTAATTAAAATATTAAGATAAATCAATTTATGCAATGGTGTGCAACACCATGTCCCAACATTTCTCCTCAATTCATGAGTTGCCCATGGATGCCAAAAGATTAAAATCATGGGCTTGGCCTAAATTCAAGCTCCTAAGCAACCACCCCTCCATTCTCCCTATCTCAACTTGCATACACTAAAAGCCTCTCAAATGCTCAATGGTTTTGCATTCTTTCTCTTTCTATTATTTTTTGAATATCTTGCTTAAAATTATTAGTTTAAATTGATTTTGTTGGCAAGGTAGAGTTGACTTGTAACAACATACGTCCACCGCAAAAGAGATGTGATATTAACACATCCAACGGATGTGGTATTCAAGAGGCACACTCCTTGAGAAACTTATAATTGGGTATAATTATAGTATCAAAACATGTAATATAAGCAAAGAGAAAGATACAAAGATGGAGAGCTATAGACATAGCTAGCTAAGAGATACATGTATAGTAGTTGTGTAAAACATAAAAAGATATACAATTGAGTACATGTAGATAGTGTAATGAGAATAAATGAATGGGTATAATGCAATGAAATAGATTGTATGATGTAATAGAGTTATAAATGAATATTATCTATGAAATGGTGAGGAATGGGTCCCTTAATCAATAAGGGGTATTTTCTCTATTTATTCCTCTCCCTAGGGCATTTCATTAGGAAAGATATCACAAGGAGTAGAGATTGAATTTCAACCTCAAAGGTGGATCTCAGTCCTTAAGACAATAGGACAGATCTAAAACCAAATTGAATTGATATGCAATGCTTAAACTAAATGCACAATAAGACCTAGAACATGAAATGCAAATTCTTGGTAGTACAAAAATGGAAATCATGGTTTGCAAGAAGATCTAAGAAGGGTAAGGACACATGTACCAGTCACCAAAGGTAGGTTTTGAGCTCTACTAAAGGACAGGTTTTCCCTAGGGCGAATGGGTCTTGGTAAGGGCTTTTGAAAATTCTTTCTGCAATCCTCTGAGGAAAGATCTTAGCTTTTGTTTTGTATAGGTTCCACTATCGGAAAGCCAAAAATAAATTTTGAATTTGAGTTTTTGTGGCTTGAAAACAATGATGACAACTTGTGCAATAATGCAAAATTTCTCTTCAAGATCTTTAATCCTTCTTTAACCTATAATCTATACATACAAAGAGAGAAAAATTATTGTGTTTGAATGGGGGTTTGCCTTAGGCGAACCCCATGTTTGGTCATTAAACCTTGATAGAAATATAATGACAATGGAGAAGGAAATGATGAATGAACACTTGCTTGCTACAACTCACCAAACCTTCAATGGATTTCCTTAGAGGACTAAAAACAAACATATCACTCCAAGGAACTTGATCTTGCTTTGCTTGATGGATTTGGACACTTGAAAATGCTTGGATGCTTTAGGATCAACAATGCATGTTAGCCTTCACAAGATGACATGAACACACATAAGCTTGAACATGATAACAAGATCTTGATTGTTGCAACAAATGACTGATAAATTTTCTCTCGAATGCTCTTGACAATAATATTTTCTCATATGAAGTCTCCAAAATGTGTGTTAGATTTGAATTGATAAGAAGACTGTGTATTTATAGGTGTATCTAATTTCTCAAAAATTAGATTCTAAAAGCCGGCAATTGCATATTGAATTTGAATCATTAAAAGACTACCAAAATCATATTCAAAAATAGGTCCTAAGACTTAAAGGGGACTCATTTTCCCTAGCCTAAAAGTATAGGACACTCATGATCCAAGGTGATTAAAATATTTATTTCATTAATTAAATGTCGGTTTCTCTTTCAGAAAATGGGAATAATAAGGCTTTGGAATGCATAATTTGGAAAATTAGAAGCTTAATTAAGTCCAATAAATTAAGTGACCCAAACAAAGTGTGAAATTGTAAAGGGTATACAATTTCCTACACTACAATCTACCACCAGTAAGTTTCGCTCATATGTATTATGTTATGATACTATTATGTATGTTGATAAATAGATTTTTGTTAATTTTAAATATAATTTCTTACCACAACCTTCTATAACTTAGGGCATAAGCTATGCTCATCTTGGCTCAAATTCCTTATCTAAGCCTATTTATGCTAACAAATTTGTAGTCTCGTGTTTTTTTGGTATTTCTAATACTCTATTGTTCTCACATTTATATTTATGTATCCCTATCCTTCACATCGAGGTATAAATACAACATTCAAACAACTTAGGCTCAAATTCCTTATCTATGCCTATTTATGCTAACAAATTTTTGGTCTCATGTTTTTTTGGTATTTCTAATACTCTATTGTTCTCATATTTATATTTATGTGTACAAAACCATATAGATTCTAGAGGCATGTTTGAGTTTGGCATCAATTGTGAACAACAATGCAAAATTTGCATAAAAATGTGTCAATTGGATGTAATTGTATCATGCTTGCATCTTGGCCAATGAGCCTCTCATTCCATTTTTTAAAATCCTCATGCTTTATTAATTTCATTTCTATTAGATGTTTTCAATTCTAGTACCTCTATATTATATTGTTTCATTACTTTTATTTCCTACCTCAATTAATAAGTTAAACAATAGCTTAAATTTTATCTCACAATGTATTTGAACCTCATGCAATTTTTGGATGATTAATATTTGCCTACAATAATCTAGAGAATGTGGTGATAAATAACATTGAGTATATTATGTTAAGAAATAAAGAAGAGTAGTTTCTCGCCCCTTACTATAGTCTAACACTTGATCAATTCAATGATATGGTGTTCACAAACACACCAAGCAAATGTAATGCAAATATTTGTTCTTATGAGTGTACAAGTTGATGCTATAATGTTCTAATGCAATGTATCCTCTTGATGATTCTTGAATGATCAAAGGACCTAGGGCTTTATCTTTTTATACAACAACTTAGCATGTAATTTGAATATTTCACACAAATTGACAATGTAATGAGCCAAACTAGATCTAACTCAAAAACCCCCAATTTCTTGCCCTAAATTTTCAGTTTTAAAATAAAAAGTTTTGTAGAATCTATTTTGAAGATATGAAATTCCATCACAATAATGAACTACAAAAATAATCCAACTTTTGCATTTATTCAGAAGTAGTTGCAATAATACATCAACTATGGCAACTCACATATACAAATATTTTTTGCAACAATACAACAACTACTACAAATCTGACAACCCCTCAGAAATAGCTTGAATCTGAAGCATGGAGTGAGATATTTGAATAATATCTCCAACAGACAATAGGTTTACGTCCACTATCTCAAAGCTCGAGGGTTTTCGTCCTCAAACTTGTTGAAAAGCCAAAGCTTCCCTGAATTCTTCAAGAGAATATATTAACCAAGCATATCTTCCCATTTACCCCAACCTCCTTTAAATAAGACCTTAAGGCAAGGCCGCCCTAGGGTCTAGTTTCTAGAAGGTTCTGGCCCTTCTAGAAGGTTCTAGTTCTTCTAGAAACATCTTCTAACTTTTCTAGAAGATTCTAGTCCTTCTAGAAAGATCTTCTAACCTTTCTAGACAATCTTATTCCTTAACATTCCCCCCTAAGATTGGATAGAATATTACAAACAAGATACAAAGAAGAGTCTGATTGTGTTTGTCTTTTTGCCTTTTTTTTTTTTTTTTGAGATTATAAAATGTTTCTTGGAAGCTTCCTCCTTGCTTGCTTGTCCTCCTTGTTTGCTTGGTGTGGCAAAGAGACCTCCTTGTTGCCTTCTAACCCACAGGAATGCTGAATGGGCTAGAATCGTGCCACCATGATGTTATACCGAACTAGTTGGAACTAAGTTAATGGTTTGGAACCAAGTTAAGGTGGGGACATTACAGTCAAGTAATGACTAGTCGGAACTAAGTCAACTCAAGCCTAGCATTAATTTTTTTGAAATTTGAGGGTCGAAAAAGCATGCATGGTTTGGAACCAAGTTAATGATTGCAAATTTGGGTCAAATCCCAATATTTGAATGGAGTCAAACCTAGTTGAGGCTCGAGTAAAAATGCCAACTTTCACACATAAATGTGTATTAGAGTGTTGCATCGAGAAAAAAAAAAAGTTGAAGTGAGTCTCGCACGAACGAAAAAAAAAAACCGTTGAGCATACTTTTTCACTCTTACAATTATATTTTAAATATTAAATACTCCAATATAAGGAAAAACATTCAAATCATCCCTTGGCTCTATTCATTTGTGCCTACTACAATCCTGCAATCATTTACCTCCATTCTATTGATAGAACCACATAATTCAAACAAAATTTACACAATTTTTAAAACAATCTTAGTATCATTTTAATGGACACTGAAAACCTAATATGTACTAATATTCAATTATATTAAATGGACAATGAAAACTTAAAACGTTAAATATACTTTTTCACCCTTACAATTATATTTTAAATATTAAATACTCCAATATAAAGAAAAACATCCAAATCATCCCTTGGCTCTATTCATTTGTGCCTACTACAATCCTACAATTATTTAAATCCATTCCATTGATAGAACCACATAGTTCAAACAAAATTACATAATTTTTAAAACAATCTTAGTATCATTTTAATGGACAATGAAAACTAATATGTAGTAATGTTCAATTCATTTAATACAATACTAAATTTTTCAATATTTTTTATCTATTTTATTAAAATAAAGCAAAATTTAATAAAATAAATTTACAATTATTGTAAAATTATTATCTTTATAGTATATACTTCCCTGGGCTAATTATTAAGATCTACGAATTGTCATTATTCTCATAAAAAAATATTAATTATTTATTTAATTTTATATTATAGTTACACTAATACAATAGTAAGGCAGGGGACTCGATGTTAATACAAACTGTTTTGCATCAGCAGAGTACGACACCCCTCGCTTGTGGTAAAATTGCTTGTCGTAAAAAGCCTTATCTGAATGATATACACTCAAATAAACATACATGGAATAAAATCTCAGTCATATAAGCTACAACAGCCGCATATAAGCCTCTTATTTTACACACTTGGTAAGACTAAATAAAGAATCGCAGAATTATTGGGAATTCAACACTGATTGAACAAACACCACATTGAAATTCAGACTACAGCTCTGTCCGATGATTCCACTCCTTTAGTGCAGTGCTTTTTGGAGTGCATTGGATGGAAATTTGGTTCCTTAGGTGTTGTCAGCTTTTTAGTTGATCTGCAACATCAACAGACAGATCAAGGAAGTAAGTTTTTAGAGCTCTGAAGCTTCCATGGATCACATTGGATCATTTCAAATGCTTTTTTGTTCTATTAGAGAAGTTATTTAGATAATACTGAGCAAGATCCAAATCAGCTATTTCAGAAATAACCCGACACAAAGTCTAGATAATGTATTAAGACAGAAGCAACATTTGAAACATTGAGATTATAATGGAACAAGATCTCATCAACTAGGGGGATATGCCACAATGTTAGTGACCTGCATGCAAATTAGACGCGTATTACGTTTCACATGATAACAACCACAACCTATAGATGCCATAGACAGGAGAGGAGGAGGATGTAATAAAAAATCGAAGATCAATGTTAGGAAACTAATATAAATTACAAAAGCTTTTAGTAGAATGAGCAAGAGCAAGACTCCAAAACCACTAGCCATGTTTAGTAAAGGAGAGGAGGTTCTATAGAGAATCTGAGGTCAACATCAACAGCTAATGCAAACTCTAGAAGTTTTGGAAAGAAAAGAATGAGAAAGAGCAAGACCTCATAGGTTTAAAAGGTGGTTTCCAAAAGTTTGGCATCTTAACAGGCCGATGATGTAGTGGCTCCTCTGGAGTACTTTTTATTTCTTCTCCTTTGTCTTCCAACTGGAGATTGAAGTATATCAGCATTTCAGTCTTCATTTTCAGTACGTTAGTTACTCAATAAATAACTAAATAAGTCGACATAGAGAATAAGAATCAGTTACCGTCTTTGCTTTGACAGTTTCAGTATGCCTAGGTCTGGATTTAGGTTTCCCTTCATCCTACCATATAAAAAAACATTCAAATAAAACAGGGGTGTGTTAGTGATCAATATAAGGAGAAACCCTAAATAATGAAGCCCTCAAATGTTGCTTCACACAAAACACTCACAGGTTTAGGTGTTTCAGGTTTCCCACGCTTTGATGGATCAATATGTGAGTGATTCCCCTGTTATGGAAAAAATTTGAAAGAGCAATTAGATTACAGAGTTTTAAGGCTTCCACAGCTCATAATTATTAGAAAACAGCTTCAGGAAGGACCTCTTATTAATCTCATTTGGCCGGACACTCTCAGCATCTTATCTACCTTGCAGATTTTTCTATTTAAGGAGCTTTATTTTGATCCAAAACATCAATGGTTTCAAATATTTAATCATATCTGTCTTCTGCTTGAAGCTAGACAAAGTTTAAGCTACCTACCATGTAGATTTAAACTACCAAGGAAAATGGCTAACCTGTGCTTTGTTTGCCCTTTTTTCCCTCATAGGCGAGGTTTCATTTTCCTCGGCAAGTTGTGTTTTTTTGTTGAGGTCCGTCTCCTTACGCTCTCCTCTTTCCTACAAGAAAGGCCACACGAATTGTAGGTTTATGTGCCAAGTAATAGAAAGATTCAAAATTGTTTCTCCTCCAAAAAGAACATTTGCATACCGCAGTTCTCAGTCGAAAAGGTCTAGGCAATGTAGGTTTAATCTTCTTATGGTTAGATGTGCGTGGTATAGATGTACCATTAACTTTAGCTGGCAGTGCTGAATGGCAGGTGGAGAAAGCCTGTTAACAGAGAAATTATTAATTAACATAGCACAGAGAAATTATTAATTAACATAACATGTATGTTTTTTCTGGGAGAAAATAAAATGATATAGCAATAAATAAAAGAATTGAGAAACCAACCATGCAGCAACTCTCATCTTGACAGACAACACCATTGGAACAATTTATCCTTGAATTCATCTCACCACTAGTCCTGTTGAAGATCCTAAGAAATTATATCAATTTTGTAGGAAATTGGAGTTTCTAAATCAAAATTCAAAATCCTTTGTCCAAAGAAAAAGATGTAGAGAATTAGGTAGCTCACCTCTTCTCTCCTTTTGATGGAGTCGAGAGAATCTCTTTCTTTACATGTTTAATGTGCATCTCGCTGTGCTCATAACATATTTCATCAGGTACAACATGAGCAATGCAACCCACAACAGCTAAAACTTCATCAGCTCCATCAGTCTTCGAATGTGGCAAACAATCCCTTTCAGGCAACGTAATCTCCTCGTTTTTTTTTAGTTCAGCAACTCGAGGGGTTTCATCACATTCCCTTGGTAGCTGACAAACAACTTCACTACTTAAGGAATCTGACACAAATAATTGAGAACTGCTATCCGATTTTGATTGAGGAATAACAGAGCATTCATCAAAATCCAGTCCACCATCTATTCCTTTCGATTGAAGACAATTCAATCCTCCATGGTGGTCCTCATCAAAAGTTTCCAAGTGTGTGTGGCCCCAAACATCAGATTTAATCATCTCATTTCCTGCAAGATGAGACTGGTGATTAACCTCTGAAAGACTAGTACTTGAGTCAGAAATATCAACCTCAATAGTATGGTCTATTAGCTCATTGCACTGCTTTGATTCAAGTTCAATTGCAGATTTTACGAATATTTTTGCATCATCCCTCAAATCCTGAGAGAAGTATTGAGAATCATTGCATCTACTAGTAGGCCAAGAAAAGCCTGTGTTCTCAACATTTTCAGTTGCTGAGTCATCTGTATTTATCTTTTGCATTGAATCCCTATTATCTTCATTCACATATTTAACTTCAACATTCACAGTAACCTCCAAACACTCCCCAGAATCTGAACTTGTGTCTTTCTGGAGTATCTTGCTCTGAAATTCCAAATCAGACTCCAACTGAATGATTTCCCCTGCTTTCCGTTCTTTTGCTCCTCTGATAGCATGCTCTTCATCAAATATAACATGATCTTCATTCTCCTTTGAATTTTGCTTGTTCTTCAGATAAAAATCATCCTTTTCTCCCACATGTCTAACCTGGGACACAGCCTTGGAAGGCTCAACTTCAATTCCAGTTTCTAGTAGAGCTCTTTTATTCACACAATCCGAAATTGTCAGAACTTCACCCACTTTCTCCTTTATAAATATATTGTTGGAATCTATGTCAATATCGCATTTTAGAGCTCTGATTGCTTTCCCCTCCATGTGTTTATCCTTACCTTCAGACTCAGAAGCAAGCTGCTTTTTTATTGAATCTTCTCCAGCTCCTCTGCTTTCAGCAGCAGATTCCTTAATAACTGTATTTGCTCTCTCTAAAGAATTATGAGTCTTACATTCCACGTCCAATGAACTCTGAACATCATTCCTTCCATCTTCAAGGATTGATATACCAGTGATCCCATCAACATCAATTTGAAGATTGGACTTTGCCCCAGACGCAAACTGAAAGTTGATTGAAATTTCTTCCCTAGCTCTTTCGTTTTCAGGACCAGAATTCATCAGAACTTTAGTTTCCCTCTCTTTTAGATTGTTGTCATTATGTCTGGCATCCAATGCATCCTGAGCATCATGTTTTCCATCTTCAATAATTGTTATCTCAGCTCTCCCATCAGAATCAACTTCAAGAATGGACTCAGATTCAGACCCCATCCAAATTATGATTGAATTTTCAGCATCAGACCCTTTGTTTTCAGCATTTGAATGCATAATAACTTTATTTGCTCTCTCTTCTAAATTTTGTTCATTATGCTTCACATCAAATTCACTTTTCAGAACTTTAGTTTTTGTCACTCTCATATTTCTACCATTGAACACTGACTGAGAAGCAGAACCATCCTTGTTTTCTGTCTCTTGTAGACTTCCATCAATAGGTTTCACATATAGAGTACTCTCATCATCATTCCTTCTGTCTTTAAGAATTGCTATATCATTTTTCCCATCACAATCATTTTGAAGGTTGGACACTAATTCAGAAGGAAACCAATTTTTGATCAATGTCATTTCTCCAGCTACTCTATTTTTAGCAGCAGAATTCATCTCAGCTTCATTGTCTCTCCTTTCTAGATTACTATCATCAGCTTCCACATCAAATTTATTCTGTTCGTCATTTTCTCCAACTTCAAGGATTGTTATCTCAGCTTTCCCATCAGAATGATTTTGCTTCTTGTTTTCTGTGTCCTTTCTCAAACCTGTAAAGAATTGCACCCCATTTGCTTCATCTTGATCAGCAGTAGATTCCCCTGCACCATAACTCTCAGATTCTTTATGGCTTTGTATCTCACTAATGCCATAGGTTAATCGCTTACCAGAAATTATAGTAACAAGCTGTGCCGCATATTGTTCTTCCATTCCAGATTCACGCTTCATGATTTCTTTGGAATTTTTCTCTTTACTACTTTCTCCATGATATGTAGGAGGATTCTGTTCATCACCATTGCCAGTGTGTGGCTGTTTAATTGATGATTGATTCTCACTCCACCCTCCATCCTTATGAGTGCTTCCAACCTTCCCCTGTGCCAAATCCATTTCCTGTAAATTGGCCCTTATTAAACTTTCTTTCTCATTACTTTGTTCAGAGAAGAGGACTTTTCTATGTGAGGAAGGAGGGTGATTTGACACTTTTCTAGAATCCTTTGGTCTTGAAGAACTTGGGAAATTATGAGCCCTCGAGAAAGGAGACTCACTAGGCTGGAGACTACAGGGAGTAAAACACGCCCTAGGAGCTTTTGCAGGTAAAGAGCATTTGTTATCATTTGCAGAAAACTGTACGTGTTTCCTAGGGTTAGCAAAGTGTTTTGTGACAGGTGTAAGGTCTTTTGATGGAATCCTTTTTACAGATTTAGTTGGAGTTTCAAATAATATGCGCCTTGGTGCAACTGCTTTACTTCTAGCCATAGTGTTCATCCCCTTTGACAAAGCTGGGTTACTTCTGAAGGGTTCTCGTTTTACAGAGTGATTTTTTTTAATCCGAGGTGTGGAAAAGGCTGTAGTGACTTTTATAGATTGATTTTGTGGAGTTAAATTGATATCAGATACTGCAACTATCTGTTTCCCTGTCAAGATATCTGGTGGATTCTCTTCTAAACTATCCAGCCCATCTGCATTGGATGATGGTTTTGGAGATGAAAAGCCCTCAGCACCAATGGCATCCATTTTGAAATTAAGGGTTCCAATATTTTTTGAGTTTGGATCCTCATTCTCCTCGCATTGTTTCTGTCTAAGTTTACTAGCAGACATAACAGGAGGTTTTGCTTTCCCTGGTGTTCCGTCCTTGCCCTTTGATGTTGGGGTAGATAGCTGAGCTCGTCTTGGTCTGACACTGATAGCAGCATTCAAGGCCAAAGTCAGCAAGGGAACTAATGGTTAGTGCCTCCAGAGAATAAGTGTACGAATTTACGAAATGATGATAGACCTCACCTAGATTTACCCTCCATTGTTGGCGACTTGGAAATACAACTAATAGATTTGGATGCTTTAGACTGCATAAAATGTAGAAAATCATCAGTCATCCTTCCAGTCAAAATCGTCAAATAACAAGTACATATAACTACTGAGATATTGTATACGGAAAGGACAAACATAATCACAACCTTCATGGAGTATGAAGGATTAGGTGTTTGATCCAACAGCGTGCCGTGTTTCTGATCACATCCTGAATCACAACAGAAAACCATTCAACGTCAAAAGTTTCCGTTCTACACCTAACATAAAATTGAATAATTTAATTTTGAAAACAATCACAAGCAAATTTTTTTTGACCTAAATGAATTCCAAACAAAAAGTAGCATCTCCTAAAATATTTACAAATAGATATTAGTCATTATGGACTTGAAAAATCAAATAAACTTAGTCAATACACGTTTAAATTTCAGAAATTTTCTAGTCGAGAATTCATGAACCACAGTTTAGTCCCATGAATAACATGATATTCAGTACAAATTGCAGATCCAGGCAAACTACGCTAGCTCTCTGAAGAAGAGACAATAAGGATAAATCAGAAAATCTCTGGTAAATCGGAATTCTATTGTTAAACCCATCACATGAAGTTCCTAATTCAATATACAGAATGCTCTTGAATATAAAATCAGACCAACTAGCCTATGACATTGAGTTCTACAAACTTTATTTTCTTTATTTTAATTCTGAAGCTAAGAGACACCATCGGCCTTCGCAACAAGCTACAGTGATCACAGGGGAGGATACCAAGCTTGAACCCTGTCATTGTTTAATCAAGCAATGCAACATCCAAGAGTAAAATTTGATAGTTTCTATCTTTAGTTCGAGATGAGGTTCATCCACTTGAGAAATGTGATGTAGTCTTTCCCTCTTGGGAAAGGTGAAATACTTTGTGATTCCCATAGTGAGTATTGCCCTGAATCTCTTTAAAATGCATACCTATATCCTACAATAGGAGTAGAATTCCATTTTTTTCTTTCTCTTACACAATATCATAAGCGCGCCCTCCTCTCTACCCAGGTGGAGGACGAAGAATTCTCTTGCTCCAGAAACGTACAGAGCTATAATTTATCGGGGGATGAAAATTATGATTTCCATTGGTGTAAAAATGCAAATCCAATCACCTTGATGTGGGATAAATAACAATTCCTCAGCTATCAATCCATTGAGGACTGAAATAATGCAAATTGAAAAAGAAAATAAAACCTACAAAGAGTACAAACAATCCCCAATGGTAATACCAATGACTACTCTAGAGAGAACTTCCAAAAAAGATTTTCCGAATCACGATCGATTCCTACTGCTTTCATTTTGGGCTTCTGTGTACAAGAATACAATTCCCTATGTGATATTTTAGATCTGTTGTGCTCCTTGTATAATCTGAACTCTACGGGTGTCCGTGGTCCCACCTTTGAAAATCCCCTTTATGTATGCTCTGTGTCTCTATGTGACGAGGTACCTCTGTGTTTGAAGTATGACCTTTAATGAATAACAACCTTAATGCCCGGTTTCTACTTTTAAGAGTAGTATGTGTGTCAAATCGTAATGCTCTCCTGGAATAAGCTGCCTAGTTTGATTAGTTTCTGACATCTGGAGTCTCTCTAGTGGCCCCATCATCAAGGAAAAAGATCATCCAGGTCTCTAACTCATTGCAGTAATTTCAAATCTTAAATTTTCATCTAGAAGGTACGTGCTTGATAAATAAACTATCATGCATCCTCCACCATAAGATCATGTACTCCCTCTTCCAACGATGGACTCGACCAATAAAAAACCATTAGATTGTGCGTCTTAGAATTGTTTTTACGAGTGAAAAAATCTTCACGAATGATAAATAAGGAGAAAGGCATGTGGGCACTCAACTCCTCTCCCCACAAAAGACATGGAAGAACATTAACCCAGTAGGTTGCGGCAAACTTCAGGAGGCCAAAGAATGAGTTTGCCCAAACCCCTCAGATCGCCGGAAGCCTGTGGAATGCCTAAATGACCTGGACCTAATAACCTTAAAAGCCATTAAAGATAGGCAGAGGATGAAATTCAGAGTGGGTATGGCGGAAATCTATGACAAGCTACTGAAACAATGATAGGAACAAAAATTTATGAAATCACAATGAGGGGATGTAATAGAGCATACCCGCTCGAACACAAAACCATGCATTGTCGTCAATTAGAGGTTGCTGAAGGACAGGAAGGCTGAAGTCAATCCACTTGGGAGCTTGAATGCTCTCATAAAACTCCTCCTTGACGAAGGTGAGAGATTCTTCCTTCCAACATTCTTGAAAAGCCTCCACTTCCATGTTGTTCACCTCTGCCTCTCAATTTCAACTCCTCTCCAAACCCAAAGAAACGCAGGCCTGGCGGATGCTTCACTTCTCTCTCGCCATGAGTGACAAGGAATGCAAAAAAACCACCATTTCCATGTTGGTAGACCAAACGAGCCGCTGTTACTCGTTGAAATAATTGTTTAATAGAATAAGGATGGGACCGGGCGGGAAGAACAGCTGTATCACGTAGATAGCCGTTGGAGCCGCGGTCGAACGTACAGAGTGTCAATAGCCCTCTTCTAACACTCAAAATCATGGCCGTTGAGACATAGGAATGCTGTCATTGGACAGATTAATTGCTGCAGTTTTTTGTTTAAATAGATTCAATCGAATAAAACCGATACAGTGTACCTGCCTTTAAGTAGCTGATTACAATCTACGTATTTAAGTAGCTGATTAGGATATCAATATTTCAGTTAAATTGTTAGGATTAGGGGAATCAAATTTTCAAAATAGCTGATTATAACTTGAACTTTAAGCGTTCTCAATCAGGGGGAGTTTATATTCATAACATTTATTTTCTGGAAATTATTTTGAAAATGGTTTTTATTATATCCTCAAGATTAATATCTTGATAGATAATGTGACACAACATCATAATTGCAATTGTAATCTTTAATATTTACTATGTAATTTCACATTGGATATGTCAAAAAAATCAAGATAGCTTGATTGGGAGGAAAATCAAAATAAATATTTTCAATTTTCAAGTAAGTGTTTTAACAAGTATGAAATTATGTGGTGCCTCTCGTTTGTAGTTTGTAGTTGCAAGATTGATGGTGCGGTTCCGTGTTGTTTACTAATGATTTTTGTGGTGATTGTATTTTGATTATGAATGGTGTATATGAACCACCACACATTCAAGATGAGGTTCATCAACTTGTTGGTTGTTGGCATTTTGTACGTTTACATGCTTAGCTTATCATTATGCTTCAATTCAGTGATGTGCATTATACATGTGATGATTAAATGTGATCTTGAATATTGATGATTCAAGAAATTATTTATGTGATAGTTGTATGGATATTATTTTATACTTTATGCTATTGAACCTCGTTGGGTGATTAAGTTGTGTTTTTTACTATATATACATTGAGCAGGTACCCTTGACATGTGTTGAATGGCTATAGATACAAGGTTATTTCTCCACCTAGCTATATGGGTTTGAGTTATTCCCCAACGATGGTTAATTCGAAGGTATGTGCCATGTTTGACCTTATGTGAACCTGAATCCAAGTTATGAATTATCCTGGAATTCCAATGTGTCACGAATGACCAATAAATATTTGATTAAATTAATGGTTTAAATTATGTGTTTTCCACAAATGAGATATTAGGAATTTAAATGATTTTTATAGTGGTTATTAAAATGTTTTATGTGTTTTGGGAATGGGGAAAAATATAATGAAAGCATAAATGAAGTTATTGATTAATTAAATTGCAAAACTTCCTTGAGTTGGTAATTGCAGGTTATATTTGATTTAGTTATCCTATTTGAATTATGAATATATGCTTATATGGATCTAAAACTTGAATTTAAATGATATATGATATTTACGAATGAATTTAAATGCATATTTGGATTTGGGGAAAATGAACAAAACTGAAATTTAAGAATGAGAAAATGTATTTTATATTGATTTTATTGGAAAGTTGAAAAGAGTAAATAGGAAAAAGTGTTTTTATTTTTTATTATGTAAATTTTTATTTGAGGAGAATATTGGAGAGGAGAAAATCCTCTTTTGGGAGAAATTTGATTTGTGGATTGGGAGAGACTTTAGAAGGGGAATTTGACAAGGCTGGATTTTCTAGATTAGAAATGGGAAGGGGAATGTGCTTGTAAATGATCTCATGTGTTCTTTTGGCATGCTTGAGGTATTCTTCATTTAAACTGTCAACATGTTTTGAAGTGTTTTTGTTTATTTCTTTTAAATTAAATCAATTTATTTCAATTCAAAAGGTTGGAATAGGATTAGGGGAGTGTAGACACCTCCTAGCATAATTCAATTTATAAAATATTATGCTTGTTTCATTATTTTGTTATTTTTTTGAAAAATTCCAAATTGTGTGGTTATAATGTCGACATTTTTAGGAAATGTGTGTGTTATCCTCAAATTCAACTGTGCTCAAATCGTGGGATAACCCCTATGAAACTTGTCAGTTTCATAGCCTACGTCCTCTAAGTAGGCAAAATGAAGCAAATCATACTTGCTCTCATGTGTGGTCTCAAGCCTAGAAAAGTCATTTTGAGCATTAACCTCTTTCAGTTTTTCAAAATTTGGAAAAATCAAGAAGTTGAAAATTTTCATTTTTGGGAGTTAGTACTTCTCTCACTCATGCAGGAGCGTCGAATTTCAATGCCCCTGCACATTCAATGCAAAAATTAAAAAAGAAGAAGCACTCAATTTCAACGCCCATGCATATATTTCACTGAGCTTAGAAAAAAGTGCATGTGCATTAAATTTTGTCGACTATGCAACTTGCAGTTCACATGAGTTGCATTAATGAGCATTTTTAATGCAAGTTTTAATGTTATTTCAAATCGGGTTTTAAATCATTTTACTCCCATTTTATCTTCATTTTAGTTTTCCTTCTTGATCGCGTGAATCTCCCATGTGCTTGAGGTTTTTGGGTTTCTTCGTGCGAGGTTTTTGCTAGATTTCTTTAGGGTTTCACATTGTTTCTCTCCATTTTTGGGTATTTATTGTTATTGTGTTTTCATCGTTTTAATTGAGTCTTTAGAGTTAATAATATGTTTTTTGTATTATTGAATCCAACTTTGTGTTAGGGTTTTTGTTAATCGATGTTTTATTTTCCATGTTTTGTTTCTTATTTTCTCTATTTACTTTAAATCTTGTTTGTCTTCATCTATTGGTTGTCTTATTTTTTTCATGTCTTTGTGAACCCATTAGGGTTTTCCTTCCTTTAGGTTCTTTGTTTTTCCAAAGCAAGTTTTTAACTCCACAAGTTGTTAACCTGCCCCTTAGGATTTGATATCTTCCACATTGTGTGCTTTAGTGAGGTCGATGTTTTTGAATTCATGAATAAACCAAAGCATTTAGGTTTGTGCATTGCAAGTTTCAAGCCCCGCATTGCATAGGTTTGTATGAAAATTGTCAAACCTTCTCATTATATGACTTGGCAGCTATTTTTACTGCTTATACATATGCAACTCAAACCTTACACGCTTTCGCATTAAAATTTAGCAAGCATACTCGTTAGGGTTTTTTTGTGCAAAGGATTGGTTTTTTATGCAAAGTCGATATTTTTCACCGATGATGCATAAAATTTTCCACTTTACAATATGTTGAAGTGCTAAATTTATTCGCTCCAACATTTAATAAACCCTAAGCTCACCTGCAAGCGCAATGATTTTTACCACTTAAACATGAAAATGCTCAACCCATCAAACATCCATGAGTAGTAATTTTTGCCACTACTACATGTGAAGTCCTACCTTGACTAAGTGCAAGGTCAAAAAAAATTGTCAACTATGAACTTAGACTCAAAATTTAAGTGTAAGGGTGGAGAATTTTCACACCTTAACACTTAGTCAGTATTACCCCATGCAAGGTCAGCAAAATTTGCCTGTGTATTCAAAAAAAAAAATTCCCCTTGTAGGGGCAAAGGATTTCTCCACCCTTGCAAATTTTTGTCCAATGTGTAGGAGCGTTGATTTATAGTGTAACTACATGAAAATGGAAAAATACTTATAGAGGCATCAAATTACAATGCTCTTACATCCAAAATGCAAATTTCTTGCTAACGCTTAGAAAACTTCCACCTTCACATCCAACTTGCCAGTTTGCCTGCATTTGCTTCATTTTTCACCACCATCATGCCTAAGCTCTTCAAATTCATGCAACTGCTTAAAATTTCTCCATCGTTGCACATAAACCATCCATTTTCCTACAGTTTCTCAATTTATTCCCACTACTACATTTTCAACCTTGCAAGTTTTTCTAATGCTGGAAATCACTAAACTTCTTACTGTAGCTATTTGTGCAGGTCATTTCAGACTTTCACATTTACATTCTCGAGAGGATACAGTCTTCTGCTAGTTGCTCCTCAGATGTCAAATCCTTCTCCGAGCAAAGCCAAAGCCATGAAGTACAAATATTACCAAGATGTTTTCATTGTGACTTGAGTATCTCCAAACATTGATGAGATAAAGGATACCAAGATTTGACATGTTGATATGTCTGAATTTGTGGAAAGAACACAGAGGAAACAATTGGATGGTGTCATGAAGTGTAAAGTTGAGAGCAACATTTATAAGGTAGGTGCATTCCCTGTAGCTGCACATAATCCTGAATTTGTTCTCCAAGTTGCGGTACACTACAATAGGGATGATCAAAGTGCTAGGGATGCTAATGGAAATGTGGTCATGAAGCTATATGTGGATTTTCTTAACAAAGTTTTCATGTGTCCCAGTATTGACACATATGCAAATATCACTATGGAACATGCACAAGAAAAGTATGGTCAAGATCCAGACACTTGTAAGGAAGTGATTAATAGTAAGTGGTTGAAAAACCCAAGGCCAAGCATTTCAAGATGCCCCAAGAGCTTTCCATGCAATGAATTCATTGAAGAAGTGAATGATTTGATCACTCTTCTTAGCAGAGTGAAAGAATTGCCCACTTCATCCACCTTACAAGATTGGATGTATTTGTACATCAAGATCATAATGAGGATGAAGCAACAAATATTTTGTGGTTAGTAGATCAGTGACACAATTCACGATCAATTGATAAAGGTGCATACTTCACTAAAGTTCTACATGACATCATATTTGGTGTATGTTGTTGCTACAATGAGGAATTTTCCAGGGTTAACATCAGAAAGAGAGAAGATTAATTTGAGTATATGAGTATTATCCCTAGATAACTCTAGATGGAATTATTCATCATTTCATAAGAGTTAATGATGCTTTCTTCGCTCCTTTCCTGTGTATGTTTGATCTTGAGCTTGAAAAGAAAAGGGTTTCTGATGAAGCATGGATAGTGGTCAGCAAATATGGATTTTGTATATTTGTAGTCTCCTACATTCACCTACTTAATAGTTGGTTGCTTCATGGGTTATCCTTATATGCTCTTGAGATACCCAAGTGACAAGATTATCCTAATGGAGCTTTGTAGGTGAATAATGGCCATCCACAACAAGCAAATGGAATCACACAAACCAAGCTTCAAGTTCCCCCTTACAATTGCCAGGTATTCCATCCTAACATCTCCAAAAGCTAAGGCTATCGAATCTAAGATGCAATGGATCACCATGAAGACCTACAAAAGGAGGCCCAATTTCAACTATCAGGGGATAAAATACAAAATAAAAAAATTCCACTCCCATGTACATAGGATTAAAGATGTGTGGGTAGAGTGTCCTAGATAGAAGAGGAAATAAGAAAACTGGACTACTATCAGTTAGCTTTAGAGAAAATTAAAAATATTGATTTGGCAGATATTCCAAAAGGTGTGGAGGATGATGAAGACATCCTCTACTCAACCTATGAAAGGAATCATGTTGCAGGAACTCCTATGTTGGATATCCAATGGTAAAAATTGGACATAAAATTAATTAGAGAAAGGTTTCAACCTATCCTGGCAAACACAAAAGTATGGTTATAGGAAAAAGGGATAAGATTGAAAGACTTTATCACTAGATCGGAGGAAGAGGAATCTAAAGGTCATGCAAGTAGTAAATTTGAGCTAAGGACAAAGAACAAAGGATATGTACCTAGTTTGAGTAGGACCTCTAAGCCAAAATTTAAGTTTGTGGTAATAGAAAGTAAGAGTCAAATTGCAGAGGGGTCGTCTACAATGATAGAAGATGCATCAAGATAGGAGGAAGAGCAAGAAGAGGAAGAAGGAAAACATGAGGAAACATAAATGAATCCTCATGAGAATATCCTAGAGGATCCACCTGTCTTGTCTTCTCCCTTTTCTACTACCATGTCTACCCCTATTCCTCCCAGTGTTTTTGTTGAACAATCTTTACCAACCATTGTGGTTACCACTCCAATGTTGTCATTCCTACTATTACTGTTACTACTCCTCCTACCATGTCTATCCGGTCAATTCATTCATCCCCATCTTTGGGGTCAATTTTTGATAGTCCTAAACATGGTTTAGAATTTTTTTTGAGGTCTCCCACATCTTTGTCAAAAAAATTATCATCTTATTTTGATATAACCTCACAATCTAATCTGGAACAGTTTATGAATGAGTATGCTCAAGTTACAAGTGTGGAAATTTCTTGTGCAATTTTGATTAATACTTCACCAATTGTAACAAAAACTTTCATGAGTGTAGCTACATCAACCCAAGTCATGGTTGCTGGTCCAAAAGGAAGCTCCTCTCCACTTCCTCATTGGATTTCATCCCAGACACCAAAAAGGAAGAAACAAGTCGTGTCTCTAGATAACTTCAACTTTGGACACTTAGCACCTATAAAGACAAAATCCAAGAATAAGCCAAAGACTCTTTCTAGGTTGTTGGTGGATAAAGTAGGATACAAGTATGCAGAGGTGGCACAACCTCCTCCTAATAAGTCTATTAAGGAAGTGAATATTTCTGAATATACCATTACAAGGGCTGATTTAGGAAAAATAACTCATGAAAGTGCCAAGGAAGTTGCACAATATACTTTGAATTCTCTCATTAAGAATTTTGATGAGGTAAAGAAGGTTAAATATCAGTACAAGTCCAAAGATGAGCAATTAACTCCAGTGCTCCAAAATATTACCCAATCTTTAGAGTCAATAGATCCTATAGTCGTGAGTATTAAGGTTCTGATTATTTAGAAGGTTGAAAAGGTGCATTCAAGAGGCAGGGTAGTCAATGAGTTTCTTGTTGGGATGATAGCCTAAGGGACACAACTTTTGAGGTCTTCTATAGAAAGAATAGGGAAAATGGAAAAGATAAGATTAGAGTTGGACAAAACTATTGATACATTTTCCCAAGAGTAGCAAGAAATAAAGAGTGGTGATGAGCCCAGTTTTTGGCATATTTAGATTATGTTTTTAAAACACTTTTCTACTTTTTTATTATGCAGAGAAAAACATTTAATGGTAGTTATGGGAACAAGACTAGACTTTTATGCTTAAATACAATAAGTTTATTATGACAAGTCTTTCCATGATTATTGCCTGAATGTTTTATTAGTTTGATAGAATAGGTATGCCTTGTGACTTTTTGTGATGACATGCCTTTCCTGCAGCCATATCTAAAATATTGTGTGTTATGTATTAATGCTTAATGAATGTATAAATGAGGTGATGGATCGTCTTAAAGGTTGAATGTGTTGAGCTAACTTTCTGCCACAGGAGTAGTTGTTAAGTTATTTGTAGGTACCACGTCTTAGGGAGGAAATTCAGTTTCCACTTGATTGTTGGAAGATTGATTAAATGAAGACTGATTCAACATCAAAGATTAAGGAGGAAGCTTCAAGTCGTCCACCATACAAAGAGAGTGTTCCAAGAATCCAGCTTAGGCATCTTGATGGCACATAAATCTAGGATGGTGGTGCTTTAAATCTTCAAAACTGATTTGATCCAGTTCTTCCTTTTTGTATCTATCTCTTCACTTAGTTAGTTATGATGTAATAAAGACTTCCCATCTTCTGAGGGAAGGGTTAGTTAGTCGTTAGATTCAGTTTTGAATAAATAGCCCATTCTCCTTCAGAGAAAGGGTCAGAAGATTACTATTGTAATACATTTTATTTTTCAGAAATATAGTTGAAGGTTGTGAACCATGTACTTGTTCATCTCAAATCAATAAAGGTGTTTATGAAGTTTATAGTCTAATTTTTTGTTTATCTTTGGCACTACCTCAAGGGGCCCACTTAGGGAGTTGTCTATCTTTTTATTCTGCAAGTTAAAATAGATGCACTTCCTTTTATAGAGCTTAGTGTGACTGTTCTTGCAATTGGCAGAAACATAGAACTGTCAACTGTTCCTGTAGCCACTAGATGAAGAATAGTTTTGTCTTTCAATTTTCATTCCAAGCAAGTTTAGTCAGTTAGAATTTGTTCCAATAATTCCAATTCCAGCATAATATTTTCAATAGATAATACATGTCTGAAATAGGTGATTAGTGCATATACTTTGCAGACCCATTTCATGTCTTACGTCCCTAGGTTGATAATTAAATGAGGTCCTTTAGCAGGTTATGACTGTTGGTTGTGATGTTCAATCCCTGAGTATAAGAATTCATGTTCCTAGTTATTAAGCTAATTAAAGGACACTACATTTTTGGCGTCGTTGTCGGGGATGGTGTCAAACTGAGAATCTGTTGCAGACATGCTAGTGGAAAGTTTGAAATTTCATTCCTAGTATTTAGCTTAACATTCATCATTCTAGAATTTTTCCATAGTTTAAAATTAATTTTTGTTGTATGCTTAGAAGAAGAGACCAATTTGGAAGATTCCTTCCTAGAAGATTAAATATCCAAGAAATTGACCCATAAATTATCCCAGAAGAACCATATTTGGATGCTGGTCAGGACCTAGTTACCTCATCTTCTTCCTTAGAGATAAGTTTAAACCTGTTTGATGAGCCTGACAACCTTGATCCACTTACCGAGCAATTGAATAATCTGCACACTTCCAATAACCGGGACCCCCATAATAACTCACTTGTCCTTGTAGTCTATCAGCTAGGAGCTAACCCACAAACACCACCAAGGATGGCAAGACCTAATTTTCCATTCCCACTCCCTGAACTCCATGACAATAATAACCTCAAGAATATCCCTGCCTCATTACTCCCAAAATTCTATGGACTTATTACAGAGGACCCTCATACCTTCTTTTTTGAGTTTGACATTCTATGTAGGAGTTATGATTACAATACTGAAGCACATAAGATGAAATTTTTTCCCTCTACCTTAAAGGAGTCAGCCTTAAGATGGTTCATGGGATTAGGGGTAATGCAACCACCACTTGGGATGAATTAAAGGAGTTATTCTTGGGAAAGTATAAAGAATATTGTAGAGGGAATGATATGAGAGGAGATGACATCTTCAAGATGTCACAAAAAGAGGATGAAACCTTGGAAGACTATGTGTCCAGGTTTTTGTTCAGTGTGCAGAAAAACACACAACATCAGTTGAATGAGGAGTCTAGAAAACTTCTCTTTCTAAGAGGAGTTAATGATACTTGTATGGATGCACTAGACCTCATGGCTGGAGGGGATATCACCCAAATTGATTGGGATGATATCAAGAAGATCTGTCTCAATTACTCTAGAGCAAATGTGAAGAAAGGCAGAGCGTTTAAACCCTCCATTGCAAAAGGAAGTGGTTCAGGTGTGTCCAAGGGGGAGATTTCTAATCTCTTGTCCAACTTCAAGCAAGATATTATCAATGATGTAGCTACTCAATTGGACACTATGCAAGCTAGGAGGAAGACAGATGAAGCTGAGGCAATGCTAGCTAAATATTGTCCCCACTACAGAAAAAGGAAGAAGGATTGTAGATGCAAGGCGGTGGCTAATTTGGAGGTGTAACACCTTCCCACTGAGTTCAAACCAATAGAAGGAGATGAAGAAGTGTTCTTCGTTGCTCAACGCAGGCCTTGGGCCCCAAGACAAGGTATGCCTCAGGAACCTTTGCAAAATTTTGGTTCATACAATAATCAGTGGCAAAACCAGTACCCTCCAAATTATGGCCCATATTCTCAACCTCAATGGAATAATCCTTGGCCAAATGCTCAAAAAAACCGTTGGCAACCCCCACAAGGGAATTGGCAGTCACCACAGCAAAATCAGTGGCAGCCTCTGCAAGGGAATTGGCAACAGTCTAACCAGTGGAGAGGAGGCCAACAATGGTCAAATCAACCCATTAGTTTCCTGCAGCAACCCCAGCAGTAGTCAATCATGCCGCCTCCTGCAGCTAATTAGAGCCAAAATCCTAAGCCAACCCAATTACCTACTCAAGCAACACCTAATCCCAATAATCAGCCTCAACAACATTAACAAGTTTATTTCACTAATCCCAATCAATAGCCTACATATGCTCTCAACTTGAACAATATTAACTTACGGTTAGGAACAATGTTACCTACACCATCTCCTCCCATAATCTCAGAATTGCCATCTGGGGAGAATGAGCAAGAAGATATTAATGGCCAAGTTCAATCCAATGAGCCCATGCAAAATCCATCATTGCCTAAAGTATCCAATAAGCCCCCACCTCCTTTTCCACAAAGGTTGGAAGGTGAAGTTTTTCAAAAGAAAGAAGAGCCTACCTTTGACATTCTTAACTAGCTAAAGCACATATGTGTAAAAATTCCTTTGTTCCAAGCAATTAAAGAAGTACCAATTTATAGCAAAGCTATCAAAGAAGCATGTTTGAAGAAGCCAGGTAGGAAGAAGAAAGACCCTCAGACTGTTCATGTCTTAGGTCAATTCTCTGATTTGATGCTAGGGAAGCTTACCATCCCAAAATATTCAGACCCTGGCAACCTTGTTGTTGAAATCATTATTAATGGGGTTCAGATCAAAAATGCTTTAGTAGATCTTGGAGCAGTTATCAATGTCATGACAAAAGACCTTGTACTAAAGCTAAGTATATCAGACCTAAGGCCTACACCTACAATCTTGCAAATCATTGATAGCTCAACTGTCAAACCTGATGGAGTAGTTGAAGACCTAGTAGTCACCTTAGATTAATGGGAATATCTTGCTGATTTTATGATTTTATCTCCAAAAGCATCATTAGGAGGTTATCCTGTAATTCTAGGAAGGCCTTGGCTAGCCACTATAGATGCTTATATAGGATGTAGGTCTGGTAACATGACTATCTCTAATGGGTATAGCACTAAGAAGCTCACCCTTTATGCTCCAACCCAACCTCAACTTGAGTTAGGACAAGCAGTCTGGCCAGATTTGAGAGAAGATGTGGAAGATATGAATTATGTGATAAATCTGATGATGATCATAAGAGAGAATTTTATTGCAAAACAAGAAGAGGAAGAGATACTGTCTAATGTCGTTCTGAACTATTATTGTATTGAATACCCCCTTTGTGAAAAAGTTCCATGTTCTTTATAGACAATTCTTCCTTTTCCCACTTCAGCTCATTATCCTGCAGCAACTGACTGTTTGCACACCTTATTGCCCCATGAGGTAGAAATGTCTTTTTTGTTCGAAGTATCCATGCTTGAATTGACTTCCCAAGTAGAAGTGGTTGCAGCAAAAACTTTGAATATCAATAACAAACTTACCAGTAAGCAAGAAGAGTCAATGGTCCAAATGCTTACTACCCACAAGCCATCTTTTTCCTGGGATTATAGTGACATGAAAGGACTTGATCCAAAGCTATGTACACACTGAATTTTCATCAATAGTGAGTTCAAACCTATTAGGCAGCCCCAAAGGAGAATCAACCCAACCTTGAGAGAAATTGTTAAAGAGGAATTGAAGAAGATGTTGAATGTTGGCTTTATCTACCCAATCTCAGATAGCCAAGGGGTTTCTCCACTAGTTATTGTCCCTAAGAAAGGAGGAAAATGGAGAGTGTGTGTGGATTATAGGGATCTCAACTCGGCAACAAAGAAAGATTACTTTCCTCTTCCCTTCATTGATCAAGTCCTAGATAATTTATCAGGGAAAAAGTATTTCTCCTTCCTTGATGGGTTCAGTGGATATAATCAAATAAACATTGCTCCTGAGGACCAGAAAAGACTACTTTCACATGCCCCTAGGGAACATTTGCCTATTCAGTCTTGCCTTTCGGTCTCTATAATGCACCTACAACCTTCCAAAGGGTTATTATTAGTATTTTCTCAGATATCTCTTATGACTGTATGGAAATATACATGAATGACTTTACTGTGTATGGTGCAACATTTGAGGAGGCCCATGAAAATTTGAAAAAGGTACTACAGAGGTGTGAAGATCATAACTTGTCACTAAATAGTCAAAAGTGCTTCATGATGATGCAAGAAGGAATTGTGCTTGGTCACTCTATTTTTGTTGCAGGAATACAGGTAGGTCCCTCTAAAATCGAAGTCATCTCTAATCTACCCTTTCCTACCAAGCAAAAGGAACTTAGAAGCTTTCTAGGACATGCTGACTATTATAGAAGATTCATTAAGGATTTCAGTCAGACAATAGGGCCCCTATACAGCTTACTAAAGAAAGATGCAGAGTTTGCCTGGACAACAAAATGTGAAAAAGCATTCCTTGATCTGAAAATTTCCCTTACACAAGCACCTATTTTGAAAGAACCTGATTGGTCAGTTCTATTCCATATTCATATAGATGCATCAAATTATGCTATTAGTGTTGTCCTAGGACAAAAGGGTGGTTCGACTAAGCATGCACTGTATTACATCAACAAGAACTTGCAAGGAGTTGAACTCAACTACACTATTACAAAAAAATAAATGTTAGCAATCATCTATGCCCTCAATAAGTTCAGGCATTATATCACAGGCTATCGGATATTTGTCCATACTGATCATGCAGCAATCAGGTATCTCATGAACAAGAGTTCCATTATAGGGAGATTGGCTAGGTGGTTGTTGTTGATGCAAGAATTTGATATTACAATTGTGGACAAGCCAAGTAAAGCCAATGTGGTTGCTGATTTCCTATCTAGAATTCAAAGACAAGATGATTCTGCACTCATAGAGGACTCCTTTCCTGATGAATATTTGTTTTCCATCAAATTCATTCACCCATGGTATGCAGATATAGAAAATTATCTAGCTACAGGAAGAACTCCTCCTCACCTCTCACCTAAGGAAAGGAGATTGTTAGTAGAGAAAAGCTTTAACTTCTCTTGGATTGCAGATTGCATGTTTTATACAGAGCCAGATCAGGTAATGAGGAGATGTGTACGAGAAGAGGACACTCATGACATACTGCATGCAAGCCATGATGAACCTTGCGGAGGACATTTTGTTGCTAAGAGGACAACAATGAAAATTTTAAATACTGGCTATTATTGGCCAACGTTACATAGAGTTGCAACCAAATATACCAGTAGGTGTGACAGATGCCAAAGGATGTGGAGACCGACTAGATCAGATGAAATGCCTCTATTTCCACAAGTTATTGTTACACCCTTTGACAAATGGGGATTGGACTTTGTAGGCCCAATTGATCTGCCTTCAAATGGTAAGTCTTACATTCTTGTATGCACAAATTATGTAACAAAATGGGTAGAGGCTAGACCTATGAACCATGCTAGGGATAATAAGGTAGCAAAGTTCCTCTATGAAGAAATCTTCACCAGATTTGGTGTTCCTAGGGAAATAGTGACAGATCAAGGAGCACAGTTTACCTCTACTTTGATTACAACCTTAGTCAATCAATATAACATAAGGCATAGAAAATCAACTCCTTATCATCCACAGGCTAATGGCCAAGTAAAGATCACTAACAAAGGCATAGAGGCAATTTTGACAAAAACTGTAGATTTGCATAGAAAGGATTGGGCTGCAAGGTTATCTAAGGCTATATGGGCCTATATAACTACATGGAAGACTACTATAGGATATACACCTTTTGAAATGGTGTATGGTAAGAAAGTTGTGATGCTAATAGAGTTTGAACATAAGACTCTCAGAACAGCTTTGGATATGAACATGGAGTTAACCATTGCATAGAGGGAAAGAGTCATGTAGTTGAATACCTTGGATGAGCTCAGGAAGAATGCCTTGCAGCATACTGAAATGATACAAAACTAACAAATCAGGTGGCATGATAAGTATATCAAGGAGAAGAAATTCAAAGCAGGAGATTGGACTTTGCTTTATGACTCAAGGTATAAAGACATTCAAGGAAAATTGTAGACTAGATGGTTGGGCCCATATGAAATAGAAGAGGTATTTAACAATGGTGTCGTATAGTTGAGGACCATTGATGAGGTCAGATTTAAGTTATTGGTTAATGGGCATCGCCTAAAGATTTACTTCAAGCCCATTGACAAGGGAGAATTTCTGAAACAATTTCAATTTGAGCAGGAAACTATTGATCCTGCAGCCGAAGGAATTGAGTCTCGGCTCAATTCCCTAGGCCATGTATGAAAGTGCATAAAAATATCATAATAAAGGCGTTATCCACAAGGGTCCCCATTCCATCGAATCATCTCATCCGCAATCCGTACAATCTCTTTTTCTGCCACCTCATCCACCTGTCATACACCGCACCATCCACGTTTCTCAGGATCACCAATTACAATCAGGAAGATGGGTCACATCAAGCAATCACGATGAATCATCCCAGGTAAGCTCTACTTCACTTAAAGATTGATTAGTTATTTCATTCATTACATTTATTTAAGTATTAATTATGAGAAACAAAATTTCCTATATGGTTGCAATATCCTTCGGCTTTTTCCACACGTTTGAGCATATTTTCTAATTCATGACTGTTAGCCATGTCATTGTTTCCACCGCCACAATGCCTTGTCACATCAATTATTACTATCCTTTCGACATAAGCTCTGTATTTTTGAAAATCTACAATAAATAAAAAAAACCCATTACATCCTGCAATAATGACCAGGCATATCTTTCACTCTACCATGATTAAACTTTTATTTCTATTTTACCACTTAAGTTAAGGTGTTTGAATTCATTGTTTCTATTTTTCTGCATCTTTTGAAAGTGGTTCAAAAGTTTCGGTTGAGGGGAGAGAAAGCAGAGAGGTTCATTTGAAGTTGCAGAAAGTCAATTTGGGGGTATAAATTGAAATAGCCAAGTTGAATTCTTGCTTGAAACGTTGAGTTGCAGAAACAATAAGCAAAATGGGAGGCCAACCAATTCGGCATGAACCAACAGACCATAACATCATGCTACAGGATGTACAACACTTGCCGTTGTTTAGACAATACAGGTGGCTTAATTATTTTCTTAAGCTTGAAAAGTTTGATGAGAACATTACAAAAGAGTTCATAAGGACATTTCATGAAGGAAAGGAAAAAGTTAGGGGAGTAAAATTTGATGCATCAGTAGATAGAATTGCAAAAATCATAGGTTGCCACAGGTTGGTGAGTTGTTTCCTTGAGCAAGGGACGCACAAAATGCGAGGGAAGAGTTTACTTTGCATGATGATCCTCCTTTACATGTGGATAAGCAAGGCACCCAAAGAATGAGTTTGCCATAGGACTAGATACCACGGGCAGGTTATATAATTAAATATATAACATGTGAAGGTTGGTTTTCCATGTTACATTCTCATCATTTTAAACTCTTATCTCATTTACGCCATGGTTTTTAATGAACATTCCTGATTTCCTGTACAATCTACTTTCTAATAGTGTTGTTGAGTTTAAAAAGGGTAGAATTAACTCTATCTCCCATCATTTCCTTATAAAGTTGCTTGTTGAAAAATCTATTAAGGATGTATCAGGGATGACTTGGGAAGAGTTTGTTGTTAACTTTAACCCTAGGGTTCGAAATGTTGGACCCAGAGGGTTGCCTCTCACCTTCAAACAATGAGCCTCTCAGTCCATAGGTTAGTCCTTTGTTGCCGCATCTCCTATTCCATAGTCATCTGATTCACAGGACGGAGTTCCTCTTTCTGAGAAATTTTCCAAACAACCAGTACAAACCCCTATTTTAGACCCTGAGCCTTCCTCCAAAAATATAAAGGGGAAGTCACCCATGGTGGCACCTACTCCTAAATCTATTAAAAGGAAGCAAACAGGGGAATCACCTATTCTTGCAACCAAAACCCCAAAGAAACATAAAGCAATTCCCACTCCCTTGCGAAGAAGCTCTAGACTCCATAATTAGGGAGCTCAACAATCACTCGATGCCTCTCAGGTCACACCATCAACTTCAGACCCTTATATTCCTGTACTTGTGGAGGAGGAACCTATTGTTGATGAGACTAAGAGTATTCCTCAAGAAACTAGCCTTGATGAGCTAGGGGCCATTGTGGAACAAATGCAAGAGGGGATGGCATATCAGCTGCAGGAAGAAGAGGAATGTACTGAGAAGGAGGAAATAATAATTGTAATTCAATCAGAAGGAGAGAGTGAAAATAATGAAATGATAGATGCAATGCCTACTATTTAGGAGGACATACTGGAGCATCATGTGCCTCAGGAAGAACAAGAAAACTTGCAACTGGATGATGAAATAGAACAAGAAATCTCTAGGCAATCCAATAACACAAAAATAATTGAGGAAGCAGAGTAGGAAAAAGTTCATACACCTAAGGAAATTCAGAGGCCACCTAAAACAAACTATAACCATAGGCCTCCCCTCCATGTTACAAATTTTTCTGCAAGAATGACATGTTTTACAGAACTTCAACATCAACGGACTACTTATGAACTGAAAATTGAGAGATTGCAAAGGATAATCCAGAACAAGAATCTAGAAATTTCTAATTTAACAAACACTCTCAACCAAGTAGTCAAACTTGTTCCACAACTAATGCAATGCAGACCACCCTCACTTGTTTACACAATGTACCTGAAAGAGTTATATTTGAATTTCCAATTGATCAAGATCTGGCAAGGTAAAATCCCTTCCTTGAATACCCCAGAAGAATTTTATGATGCATATAGGGACTCACCTCAGCATGTCATATATCTTTTATGTGAATTTTATTTACACAGTTTAGCTGTCCCTCATGATAAAGAATGGAATTCCCTATGCTATGTTGGGGACATACACATTAGTGCTCTTATCTCCTGGATCATAAATGAAATAAGCAGGGGAGAGCATTTTGATGGATACAAGCATGATGAGGTTAACATGCCACTGACAGTGAGGAATGAATCCAAAAGTGGGATGGGTATCTATTTTGATTAGAAGAAGCTCTGGGAAGATGAGAGGGCTAGGCCACTAATTGAACCATTGAGACAAGAGGTATTTACTCAGTACTCCCAGATTGCAAACAAGAATCTTGATGCTGCCACCCAACATATTCAAACAAGATGGGAGCACTTACCATTTCAGTTGAGAAAGGAAAAACCGCACACCCCGAATACCCTGCATGCAGCCACTTGGAGGGCAGAAAGATATATGAGAAATGCCAGAACAAAGAAAAAGAATTGGTTGTCGTTAGTCATGCACCCACCCATTCTCTTATGGCCACTGTTGGCCATGTAGGGGGAAAACAACAGTTACAACAAGAACTCTGAGGATAGCAGATGGCAGTGACTGGAAGCTATGAGAGCTCACTTTTGGAGTTTTTAGCATGGGGAATGTGGACAGTAGCAGAATGCTGATTTGAGGGAATTTTCTCGAAGAAAGAATGCCATACTTGCTGAAGGGTCCAACAAGTAGTCGGTTGAGGGGAAATGATGAGCCTAGTTTTTGGCATATTTAGATTATGTTTTAAAAACACTTTTCTACTTTTTTTATTATGTTGAGACAAACATTTAGTGGTAGTTATGGGAACAAGACTGGACTTTTATGCTTAAATACAATAAGTTTATTATGACAAGTATTTCCATGATTATTGCCTGAATGTCTTATTAGTTTGATAAAATAGGTATGCCTTGTGACTTTTTGTGATGACATGCCTTTCCTGTAGCCTCTACTGTTGAACCTCCTACAACCATATCTGAAATATTGTTTGTTCTGTATTAATGCTTAATGAATGTATAAATGAGGTGATGGATCGTCTTAAAGATTGAATGTGTTGAGGTAACTTTCTGCCACAAGATTAGTTGTTAAGTTATTTGTAGGTACCACGTCTTAGGGAGGAAATTCAGTTTCCACTTGATTGTTGGAAGACTTATTCAATGAAGACTGGTTCAACAACAAAGATTAAGGAGAGAGCTTCAAGTCATCCACCATGCAAGGAGAGTGTTCCAAGAATCCAACTTAGGCATCTTGGTGGTGCATAAATCTAGGATGGTGGTGCTTTAAATCTTCAAAACTGATTTGACTCAGTTCTTCCTTTTTGTATATATCTCTTCACTTAGTTAGTTATGATGTAATAAAGACTTCCCATCTTATGAGGGAAGGGTTAGTTAGTCGTTAGATTTAGTTTTTAATAAATAGCCCATTCTCCTTCAGAGAAAGGACCGAAAGATTATTGTTGTAATACATTTTATTTTTCAGAAATACAGTTGAAGGTTGTGAGCCATGTACTTGTTCATCTCAAATCAATAAAGGTGTTTATGAAGTTTACAGTCTAATTTGTTGTTTATCTTTGGCACTACCTAAGGGGGCCCACTTAGGGAGTTGTCTATCTTTTTATTCTGCAAGTTAAAATAGTTGCACTCCCTTTTATAGAGCTTAGTGTGACTATTCCTGCAGCTGGCAGAAACAAAAAACTATCAACTGTTCTTGCAGCCACTAGATGCAAAATAGTTTTGTCTTCCAGTTTTCATTCCAGGCAAGTTTAGTCAGTTAGAATTTGTTCCAGTAATTGTAATTCCAGCATAATATTTTCAATAGATAATACATGTCTAAAATAGGTGATTAGTGCATATACTTTGCAAACCCATTTCAAGTCCTACATCCCTAGGTTGATAATTAAATGAGGTCCTTTAGTAGGTTATGACTGTCGGTTGTGATGTTCAAACCCTGAGTATAGGAATTCATGTTCCTAGTTATTAAGCTGATTAAAGGACACTACAAGCGGTTTGGAAGCTTGGATTGAAATGAAGAAACCCAAGCTTGATGCATTGGTTGAAATTGGGATAATTTCTAATAGAGAGGTGTTTTTTGAGGTAAAAGGAAACAATGATACACAAGATAAATGGTATCAAAGAGCTATTCAAAGACATGCAAGATACTCAAGAAGTCAGCGAAGATAATGATTTACGTCTTGTCAACAAAATTGAGGAGCTTCCTTGCAAGTTACTTGATGACAACTAGAAAATACTTTCCTCTGATGAAGTTGTTCAGGAATTTACATCCATGATCCAAAAAGAATTTGAATATCAAGTCTTCTCAGTGACTTCGATGGACAAATTTCTAGATATTTGATTAACCCGAGACAATCTCAAGGAATTTTAAAAAAAGGCACGAGAAGGCTTACAAAACTATTAAGGATTCAATCACAAGAGTCCTTGTTATCTCGAAGCATTCTACAGGTCCTAATGACAAAGAGTTTAAGCAGTCTTGAATAAGTATGATGATTTCTTGGAGAAGGACAATGGAGAAAGTTGAATGTACCTTAGTTCCCTTAGTTTATTTTTCAATATTTGTCATACTTTATGTAAATAGTTTTTGACATTTTACATATCATTTGCCAAAATGTAATACATGTAAAAACAACACAAGTCCTTAATCAATTTGGACTGTGTTGTTGGATAAGTCAAAGTAGGTTATCTTTTCCTAGATTTTCTCTCAAGATCTCCTCTATATATATGAAGGATTTTTTTTATACAAGAAACCTTTTAGCTATTGAAGTGTTATGTTGCCAAATTGAAGAGCATATTAAAACTTTATTTTTGAACTATAAATTAAGATTCAAAAAATATAAAGAAAACAAGTTGGAATTCAATCTCTGTCTTGAATCAAGCTTGTGGTGTTTTAGAATTGTTCTTACGTCCTTTCTATTGCTTCCTTCTATGTATGAAATTGAATCGTGGTGCAGAATCAAATATTCTAGAAGGCACTCTAAATTTGATATTGATAGACTTTGAGCTATAATATTGTGTTTGGAGATTTGTGTGCTTGTGTATGAATTTGGTTAATAACTCGAAGCCTATGTGCTACGATTATTGGCTACATTCTTGTGGATCTTTTGGTTTTGTTCATTGATAGTCCTTGAGCTACAACTTGCTACACTTGTTACCTTTTGGAATCATATTTGGGAATAACTTTGAGATGTGATATGTTCCCATTGTTTGTTTGATCTTATCATGGAATGCATTGAGAGAATTTGAGCTGCAAAAAATATCACTCTTGTTGTGTTTGAATGATCATGGAAAGCAATAGAAGACTTTTTGATTTCGTGGGTTTTCTTGTTACTATCATTTGTTGGTATTGTTCTAGTTATTCTTATATCTAACTGAATTGGATATTGGCCATTATTGCTCCAACTAGTGTTTTGTAGTTTGTTACAAATTTTAAACATCAAGGGAATATCATTATAGTAAAAGGAAACATTTATTCTAAAAGAAGAGAATATGATGATGGAAACACCCATATGGATAGTTGTAGTGTACAAAATCTTAGTTTAATTACTAGTTGATTTAGTTAGCAATAAGAAGGGAGCCTCCCCTTTATGAGAGGAGAGATTGATTTCTCATCATAACTATGGCTAAAACTACCATTTTGTAATTATTTAAGGAATTACAAAATATTCACCCAACAGTTTTTTAGTGACTCTGCTGGGGATATGAGCATGCAACCAAAGCCTCATGCTTTCAATTGAATTATACAAGTATACCAATGTCTTATTTTAATTTGTAAATATCTTTCTATTGCTAATTTTTTGTTCTTTACCAAGACTGCACTCTGGCAGACAAAAGCTAGACACAGTCTAAGAGTGCAAGGTCAAATTGATTATATTTTTGAGTTGTTACATAAACATAACTTTGATCCTTTTTATCCATGGACAAGGTCACCACTTCAATGCACAAGGAGTTTTCCTCCTTGAAGAGTAAGATCACCACTCCCAAGCGAAGCTTCTAGCATTTGAAGATTTGTACCTGTAACACCAAGTCAAAGATTTGTCATTCCCCCTTTTAATCAAGATGCTATGGCAACTCAACCACCTCAAGGTCCTTGAGGTAATGCCTTTAATCCTTTAAGATTGGCGACACCTTTACATGAACCTCCTTAGACTTCATGTAAGAACATGCCCAAGTTCTATGGAGATGGTAAGCAACATCCTAGTGAACATATCATTTCTTTCTATATTACATGTGATGTTCTTGGCATAGAACATGAGGATGTTTCAGTAAGGTCATTCATTGAGACTCTACAAGGAGTAGTGGTTGATTGTTTCTACAATATTTCTCTTGGTACTATCACAAATTGGGCCGCTCTTCACACCAAGTTCGAAGAAATTTTTAAACCCGCTAAAGATGCCCAGGCTTTGTTGGCTCAACTTACAACAATGAGGAAAAAATCACATGAGCCCATGCATGAGTTCGTGGAAAATTTTAATATTTTGACAACAAGGATTCCAGTTGATGCTTAGCTAACACATCATAATATTAAGTTCTTTTTCTTTAACACACAATTGCCTAAGGTAAGTTTCTTACTACAAAGGGCTAATCCAGCTAATCTTGCAACAACTGAATCATTGGCTATAGAGGTTGAAGATGATTTGATTCTTGCTAGAAAGATGAGAAAATAATCAAATAGGAATAAAGGACAAATGTCTTCAACTCCATCTTCCACAAGCACCACAGATCCTATGGTGCAGAGGTTAGAAAATTAGTTACTAGCTTTGAAGAAGCAAGTTTCTCAAGGCCCATCCATTCCTCCATATAAGGATGTTCCAAGGAGGAATTTTCCAAATTCTTCAAATTTTTTCAACAATGTTGCAAGAAACCAAAACAAACTTCCTACACTGCAAGGAAGACTCACTCTCAAGGCACCACCCATGAATGCAATAATGGGATACTATGAAGCTGAGCAAGAGGATTTTTTCACAGCCAAAATATCCCTTTGAAGATAATGTTGATCCCTTCCAGAGGAGGAAGCACATGCAATTGGAAACTCTAATATTTGTTTCTTAAATATGAAGAAGAACCTAAAGAAGAAGATATTGTGACTAATGCTTATGATGTATTTACTCATTCGCAACAAAATCGGCTTGATCACCCTCAAGGTGATGTAGCGAAAACAAAGGATAACTCACAACCACCAGTTAATATTTCTAAAAGAGGATCTCCTTTATTGGTCCAATTGAAAGATACAATAGGAAGCAAGCAAGTAAGTACCACTCATCCTCCTACATCTTCTTTAATGCCTAATGCCAATGCTCTAGTTCCTAAGACTAGTATTATGATTCCTAAGATTACCAATGAAACTACCCCATCTTCTTTGATGAGTTCCTTTCAAGCTTTTGATATAATTTACCATGCAAAGAGGACCAAGATTCAGATGTCAAAAGAAAAATATCTAAAGGTTAATCTTGATCAATTTGACAGACTTGTTAAGTTTTTCAAAGATAAGGGAACCCATCCAAGCTAAGATTCTTTCCAAGACATACCAGTTGTTCCCAAGCCTAGGCCTCTACAAATTAACTTGGTTTCAACTCCCTCATTCATCCCTAGAAAGAGATCCATTTTACATCTCCTTGTTGGTTAATGGTTACAAGTTAAGTAATTTTGTAATTGATTATGGTGCCTCTGACAATGTTATACCTGCCAAAGTAGTTCATAAGTTTTTGCCTCAATCTCTTGTGTTAAAACATATCTTTTATTTGATGAAGGACAAGTATGATCATGCCAAAAACTTGAGATTAAATTCCTAACACCATATTCAATCTTGTCAAAATGAGGATCCCTATACATCATTGCCCAATTTCCTTCTACAGTACTATCATCCAAAATATTTCTCACTTTCACATATCTTGTTAGTGTATTTCTAATTAAGCCAATTTCAATTGAAAGTGAAGAGATTTGATGCTTTCTTGGAATTTTTGGACTTACAATAGATGTCAACATCACTCTTCTTGAAATGTTGTTATCTTTTGATCAATATTTTTTCTAGTGAAACCCAAAACTTTTTTAACAATATCTTTTTCTAGGCATATTTTCCTCTTTTTTTTGAAACCTACATACAACAATTGTAATGGTTCTTTTAGCTCATCAAGAAGAAGTATATATTTGATAACACTTGGGTTAGACCTCTTAGTAGTTTGACTAGGTTGTTCAATATAAAATTTCAATTTCTCATATCCGTTTCAATTAAATGATCTATATTTTGTAATTTTCTCTCTCTTCACCTCTTTAATTAGATTCATATGCATATCCATAGGAAGAATCAATCCTGACCCCTCTCCCATATTAAAGTGTGGATGATCCTCCTCTCTAACATCAATTGTTTGTGCTTGTGTCTCCTCCTTGACATCACCTATGTGTGCTTCAACCTCCTTTGCTCCAATAACTAAATTAGCCTTGACTTCTAGTCCAATTTTCATATGTTGAGCCCCTACACATCATATAAAAGAGAAGGTTTTAGAATATATTAAAGGGGTGGATATATATTTAGTTCTCATGTTTTAAAAAAACTATATTAAAATTTTTAGTTCATTTTAATTTATTTTATTATGTTCTCTATTAAATATATATTTAATAAATTTACATCAAAATATTAAACTTAATTTATGTATTTAAATTTTTGTAAACCCAATTCTCTAAATTGACATTTTCTTATAAAGGTCACAAGGGGGATCCATTAAGGGAGGATAAGAGAGGGTTTATCATTTGCAAGGTAGGTATGTTCTAAAGGGTTTTAATCAAATTTAATGGAACATATAAAGGAAATTAAAAATGAAATTATTGAGATGGAGTAGAGTCCATTGAATATCCAAGGTAAAGGGTTTGCTATGAAAAGAGGTATGAGAAGGTTGAAAGGAGTAAATTATACAAGCAAGAGATGAAATCCTTAATTTCTTAATTGAATTATTGTTTAGATTACAATAAGTGAGGGTGATTTGAGGGATAAAACTATACTAAAAATGAGAGATAAAGGGCATAGAAAATATAAGAAAAGGAGTATAGGGAACCAAGGATAAGGGTGATCCCACAATAATGGGTTACACTTTTTGGCCAAACTTGACATTGAAATCAACATTTTTCACCAGTTCTTCATTTTCTCACATCTATAACACCTAAACCATTAAGAATTTGAAGATGAAGAAAACTAGTGATATGTGAGAATTTTGTGTAGATTCTAATTATATTTAAAAAGATTTAAAATAAATTATGAATCCTTTTATGTAATTTTTAATAACTTATTTTTTCTACTAAACAACATTTTTAAAAAGTGATGTTTATTGTGTACCACATAACTTTTTTATAGAAAGGATACAATTCTAATTTTTAAAATACAGATTTTTCACACCAATATATAGGGCATGGATAATTTTTCATAATTTTGTGTTGCATATTTTTTAATTAATTTTCTAAGTTAGAGTAATTATAATCTAGATAGAGGTGTATTGTGTAAAACATAACCTTTTTTTGTATGCATTTGAATTAATGTATTCTTTTTTTTGTTGGAATGAGGACATCAATACCTAGGGGACATTTATTTTTAGAATTTTTTTCTCTATTTTCCTACTTTTTTCATGTGTGTGAAACAAAGACCTTGATGTTTGTTGAAAAACCTACATTCACAAGAAATAGAAAATAAATATAATAGTTAAATTAAATATATTTAAAATTATACTTTTTTGAAAGCTTATAATAAGGGCTACATACTTACAAAACATAAATTTTAAAGGAATTCATTTGATCCCCCAAAAGGTAAATTAAAAGTGTTTTTTTATCAACATTTTGATAGGTGTAGAGAGGACTCCATTATAGGTATGGTTTAAAACTAGCAAGGTTATATCCAAGAGGGTTTGATCAAACCATTTTTACTTAAATCCTTTAAATGGAACCTTTCTAGGCTTAAATCATTATATTTTCTAAAAATATGCGATTTTAGGCAAAAATTAGGATGTCTTAGAAAGTGTAACCCATTATTGTGGCAACACCCATAAGGTGAAAAACTAGTCCAAGGAATGATCGGTTAATTTAGTTAGAGAGAATTTCTCCAATACATAGTCATCATAATTTAGCTCGATAATATTTAGGGTTTAGGTTTTGAGGTTTAGGGTTTAGGGTTACTAGGGTGAATAGAATTTAGGACTTATGGTATTAGTTATAGGATTAGGGAACATAGTGGTTTTAGTATAGGAATTATAAATAGTGATGGGATCCACACAAAAAATAAGTTAATATAAGGATTTTATGGAAGAAATTGAAGTATTTTTTATTGAAGTTTATTAATCAAATAGTTGATAAGAATATATGAAGGATAATATTTATGGGACCTTGTCTAAATGGAATAGTTGGAAGAACTATAAGGTTATATTCTAAAAGAACATGTCTCTAGGATGTTTTGAGGATGGGACCAATGAGATATATCTAATATATTTCACCATATTTTCTTGGTTGATTAGAATGTTTAGGTAAGTATATAAAGGTCGCAATAAAGATCCATTGGAGGAGGGTGGGATAGGGTTTATCATAAATGCAAGCTAGGTATATTAAAAATGTTTTTAATCAAATTTAATGGAACATAAATAAAATGATATAGATGGAGTATCTATCTCATTGGATATCCAAGGTAAAGAGCTCACTAAGAAAAGAGGTATGCGAAGGTTGAAAGGAGTAAAATATAGAAATAAGAGGGTAAAATCCTTATTTTTTTATGGGATTATTATTTATATTACACTAAGTGGGGGTGATTTGAGGAATAAAACTATACTAAAATGGGAAATAAAGGGAATAGAAAAAATAAGAAAAGGAGTATAAGGAACCAAGAGTAAAGTAAAAAACTATTCTAAGAAATGATTAGTTAGTTTAGTCAAAGCAAATTTGGCCAAGACATAGTCATCATAGATTTACATCAATACTATTTAGGGTTCAGGGTTTATGATTTAGGGTTTCTAGAGAAAATAGGGTTTAGAGTTTAGGGTATTAGTTATAGGAGTAAGGAGCATATTGGTTTTAGTAGAGGCCTTAGGAATAGTAATGGGATCCACAACAAAAAATAAGTGAATATAAGGATTTTATTGAAGGAATATAAGTATTTTTAATTGAAGTTTATTTATAAAAGAGTGGATAAGAATATATAAAGGATAATATTTATGAGACCTTGTCTAAATGAAATAGGTGGGAGGATGACAAGGTTAGATTCTAAGGGGACAAAGTGTCTAGGATGTTTTGAGGATGGGGCGAATGAGATTTATCTAGGATCTTTCATCATATATTTTTAGGTGGTTAGAGTCTTTAGGTAGGTATATAAAGGTTGCATGGAGGATCTATTGGGGGAGGGTAGTAGATTATTTATCATAGATTCAATGTGCATGTATATTTTTATTTATCAAAGAGTGGATAAGAATATATAAAGGATAATATTTATGAGACCTTGTCTAAATGAAATAGGTGGGAGGATGACAAGGTTAGATTCTAAGGGGACAAAGTGTCTAGGATGTTTTGAGGATGGGCCAATGAGATATATCTAGGATTTTTCATCATATATTGTTAGGTGGTTAGAATCTTTAGGTAGGTATATAAAGGTTGCATGGAGGATCCGTTGGGGGAAGGTAGTAGAGTATTTATCATAGATTCAATGTGCATGTATATTCAAAAAGGTTTTAATCAACTTTAATGGAGCATAAAGGAAATTAAAAATGAAATGATAGATATGGAGTAGAGCTCATTGGATATCCAAGGTAAAGGGTGTGATAAGAAAATAGGCATGAGAAGGTTGAAAGGAGTAAATTATAGAAACAAGAGTTAAAATCCTTAAATATTTATGGGGTTATTGTTTATATTATGATAAGTGTGTGTGATTTGAGGGATAAAACTATACTAAAAATGAGAGATGAAGGGGATGGAGAACATAAGAAAAGGAGTATAGGGAACCAAGGTTAAAGTACAAAACTATTCTAAGGAATTCTTTTTTAATTTAGTTATAGAAATTTTGGACAAGACATAGTCATCATAGATTTAGCTCAATAATGTTTAGGTTTTAGGGTTTAGGGTTTAGGGTTTAGAGTTTGGGGTTTAGGGTTTAAATTCTAGGATTTAGGGTTTGGGGTATTAGTTATAAGAGTAGGGAGAATAGTAGTTTTAGTAAAGAGGTCTTAGGAATGGTAATATGATCCACACAAAAATAAGTGAATCTAAGGATTTCTTGGAAGAAATTTAAGTATATAATTGAAGTTTATTTATAAAGAGTGGATAAGAATATATGAAGGAAAATATTTATGATACCTTGTCTAAATGGAATAGGTGGAAGGATGATAAGGTTAGATTCTAGGGGAACATGTCTATAATGTTTCAAGGATAGGACCAACAATACATGCCTAATAATGAGAGATAAAGGGCATGGAAAACTTACAAAAATGAGTATAGTGAACCAAGGGTAAGGTACAAAACTAGTCTAATGAATGATCAGTTAATTAAGTAAGAGATAATTTGGCCAAGACATAGTCATCATAGATTTAGCTCAATAAAATTTAGGATTTAGGGTTTAGGGTTTATGGTACTAGTTATAGGTGTAGGGAACATAGAGGTTTTAGTAGAGGCCTTAGGAATGGTGATGGGATCCACAAAATAAATAAGTAAATATAATACACACTTCAATTGAAAATAAATTGGTCCTGTTTTTCTTGATCTTATAGAAGATGATTTAGTTGAAATAAATTTACATGATTTATAAATTGTGGTAATGGAAAAAGTATCCCTTTTTCCTTAGCTTGGTAATAATTAATATTAATATGAACTTAATGTTAGATGTTGAAGTTGTATTGCTGATATGTGGTTGTCATTGATGTCAACACTATTAGCATTGATGATTCTAAAGGTTGTATATGTCAAGGATATTGAGAAAATTGTAATAAATATATTGCAGGCAACCAGTGAAGCTGAGAAGGTCAGAGTGATGGAAAATTTTGTTTGTAGATGATCAGGTGGCGTGCACTAAAGGGTTTTTTTATGAGCTTATCTAGTATGTTTTTCGAAAGTTTCAGTGGTACACATCAAGAATTGAGAAATTTACGAAGATATGTGTTCCTACAATTATTCAATTACTGTAGCAAGTGTTTCTGGAAGATGAGATTGCATTTTTGGTGAATTTGATTGTTGTGTATGTTCCTGAGATGTTCTGTAATGTTTCTAGATCATGCTCTATCAATTCAGTACATCCGCATTGATCGACGTGTTTGTGATTGAAGATTTTTCCTATGTGTGCTCGAGTTTTCATGTTCTTGGCTGACATGATGGTGGTAACGTGTTGTGGATTCATGAGGATTAATAATTTATTGTTTAGCATGCTTGAGGATGTTGATTTAGGTCTTTGGTATGTTGTGACTAACTTAGGTTGGTGCTCATTAAGAATTGTTCATGTATTGAGGCCGACAAGTTGTAATTCATTTATTCTGTGGCCGACAGAGTTGATGTAAATATGTGTAGCAGATATATAAGAGTGATTTTCTCTTCATTTTAAGTGTGTGTATTCTCAAAGTATGCTTCGTGTATGTGTGTGTATGTGCGAATAAAGATCAGATCATCTAAATGCAGAGAAGAGTGTGAAGAAGGTTGAGCGAAGTGTATTTGTGCCTAACCAGAACTGTAATTAGGGTTGTGAAGAAGCTAATTTCTCAGTTCATCTTCAACAAATGGATTTAATTTGATTTTCTTATGTAAGGCAGTGAGCCTTCCCTTTGATTAGTGAGCTCTAGGCAGTGTGCCTGAATGCAAGTGCATTCTTTATTCATTCTTCATTATACTTTTAATAGGGTATAATCTTGTGGACTAACATCCACCATGGTTTTTCCCCTAACAGGGTTTCCACGTATAAAATCTTGGTGTTCATGTGTCTCTGATGTGTTATTGATTTATTCTTGCACTATTATTTATTAGATATGAGATTAAAGGTTGATTAATGTTGAATAAGTTTGATTTTGGTAACAACTAATTCACCCCCCCTCTCAGTTGTCTATCCTTGTTTTTCCAACAATTGGTATCATAGTAGGTTCCTCTGAAGAAGTTTAATAACTTGAGGTGATCCAAGATGACATCATATAAGAAGGTTAGTCCTAGATTCGATGGTACAAACTACTCTCTATGGAAATTCAAAATGGAGTGTCATTTGAAGTGCGTTGGTGAGCTTTTCTGGAAGATTACACATAATGCATATACTATTCCTCATAATGGTCCCTCCTCTGAAGATGAGATCAAGAAAGTAGAAGTTAATACTAGGGCTATAGAAGCATTGTTGAGTGCTTTGACAAATTGAAAGATGACAAATGTGATAGGATTGAAGACTGGTTGGAAACATTGTATGAAGGACATGCACTAGTGAAAAGTGTTAAGCTGTAAAGTCTGAAAGGAAAGTGGGAGAACATGAAGATGAGTGAAGATGAAAACATCTTTTCTTTCTCGCAAAAGGTAAATGAATTAGTGATGGACATTAGATGTGCTGGTGGAACCTTGTATGAAGAAGAGATTGTGGCTAAGATACTCAAATTTGTGCCTACTTCTTACAAAACAAAAGCTCATGCTATTGACGAGCTCAGGATAGTAACAAATGTGACAAGAGACATGTTGATTGGAAAATTAGTTGCCTTTGAGTTGAGTGAATTTGGTGAATCTTCACCTAAGACAAAGTCTGCATTCAAAGCTATTGTATCCAAAAAAAGCCAACATAAATACAATCTAGGAGAGAGTTTCAAGAAGACATTCAATTATGAAGAGGAAATGAAATTGATTGAAGATGAAGAAAGAGAGCTAGAAGAACTAGAAGCATTGATTGTGAAAAGAGAAGCCAAAGGACAAGTTAAGTACAAAGGAAAGCTACCTATTAAATGTTTCTCTTGTAGTAAAATAGGTCATTTTGCATCAAGATGTCCCGAAAGAGTTTCCAAGTACAAACCTGAGAAGACTAGATTTCAAAAGAAATGCTACTATGTTGAAGAAGGTGTAGCTGATGATGAATTTGATAAAGAAAATGGAAATGAGGATGAATGGGTATTCATTGCTATCAAGGAAAATAGTCTGGTGTCCACTGAATCAGCTAGTAGTCACATTATTGAGAAAGCTCTTGCAACCAAGATTGATGAGAAGGATGAATGGGTGATTGGCAACAAATGCTCACATCATATGTCTGGTGACAAAAGAAAATTTATAAGTCTGGAAAAATATGACAGTGGTGTTGTGAGATTTGGAGATAAAAATGCTAGTGTGATTTGTGGCAGAGGCACTATTTCTCTTGGAGTTAAATGCAATACTGATGATGTTCTATATGTTGAAGATTTGAAACACAATTTATTGAGTGTTGGACAGATGGTTTATAAAGGTTACTATCTTCAGTTCAAGGATGGTAAGTGCAGAATTTCAGGAAGCTTGGGAAATGTGATTGCTTTAGGAACAAAGACAAGAGGTAATATTTTTCACTTGAATGCTACTAGTGAATTTTTTTTGATTGCTCAAGTTGATGTAATTTGGTTGTGGCATAGAAGGTTGTGTCATGTGAACTTTGATAACATTGTCAAAATAAGCTCCACACAAGCAGTCAGAGATCTACCTAAGTTAGTAAATCCTACTAACATTATATGCAAGGAATGTTAGATGGGAAAACAGAAAAGAATTTCATTTTGGAGCAAACAATATCTTTCAAATGGAATACTAGATTTGGTATATACTAATTTATGTGGTCCATCCAGAATCAAAATTCTACAAGGAGAAAGGTACTTTATGTTGCTTATTGATGATTATTATAGAATGGTTTGGGTTGCTTTCTTAAGAGAAAAACATGAGGCATTAGAGAAATTCAAAAGCTTTAAGGCTACGGCAGAAACTGAGACAAGTTTGAAGATCAAATGTTTAAGATCAGACATAGGTGGTGAATTTACTTCTTGGGAGTTCAATTCATTTTGTGAAGAGCATGGAATAAAAAGATAGTTATCTACTCCTTGGACCCCACAACAGAACGAAGTTGTTGAGAGAAAGAAAAAAACAATCTTAAATGTTGCTAGAACTATGATGTTGGAAGGAAACGTTCCTTATTCCTACTGGAGATAAGTTGTAAGCACTACAATATATACTATCAACCGGGTGAATGTAAATGACAATTTTGGTAAGAATCCTTTTGAGCTATGGTTTGGTTATAAGCCTACTATTAAGTATTTAAAAATATTTGGAAGTAGATGTTATATTAAGAGAGATGAAGATATTGGAAAGTTTGAAGCTAGAAGTGATGAAGGAATATTTTTGGGTTAATCTACTAAGAGCAAAGCCTACCGGTGCTACAATAAAAGATTGAAGAAGATGGTTGAAAGTGAAAATGTCAGAGTTGATGAGGATATTGAAAAATCATTTAGATACTGTGGATATTATTCAAATGACCAACAAGATAATACTGAAAGTGGAAAGGATGCACAAACACATAATCAAGTTAAAATTGTTCCGATGAATCAAGAAAATCAAGAAGAAGAAGATAGTGGAAATGCAGAAAGAAAAACAAAAGAACTCAAAACTCCAAAATATGTAAAGAGAATTCATTCTGCAAGTTGGATCATAGGAGACAAGAACAAAGGTGTACAAACCAAAAGAAGAATTGCGGAAGAATATTGTCTGATATCCAAGACTAAACATTGAAATATCAATGAAGCATGTACAGATAAAAATTGGATGGAAGAAATGAAGGAAGAACTGATGCAGATGGAAAAGAATGAAAAATGGATTCTTGTTCCTAGACCTCAAGACAAAAATGTTATTGGAACTAAATGGGTCTTTTGGAATAAACTGAATGAACAAGGTGAAGTCGTCAGGAACAAAGCAAGACTGGTATGTAAAGGATACTCACATATGGAAGGTATTGATTTTGAAGAAACATTTGCCCCTGTTGCTAGAATTGAAGTTGTAAGGTTATTTCTTGCTTAGGCTACATTCAAGAATTATAAAGTCTATCAAATGGATATGAAGTCAACATTTTTGAATGGTGAACTAGAAGAAGTTTATGTTGAGCAACCAGATGGATTTCAATTGACTGATGAAAAGGACATGGTGTGTCGGTTGAAGAAGGCATTATGTGGACTCAAACAAGAACCTAGAGATTGGTATGCTAGATTGGATAAATAATTGTTAAAGCTTGGATTCAATAAAGGTACTGCTGACAACAATTTCTATTTCAAGTTAGATCAAGATAAAGAGTCGATCATTGAAGTCTTTGTTGATGATAGTATTTTTGAAGGTGATGATGACTTATGCATGAATTTTGCTAATGAAATGAAAAGTGAATTTTAGATTTCAATGATAGGAGAGCTGAAATTCTTTTTAGGATTGCAAATTACTTAGTTAAATGATGAAATCTTTATATCTTAGTCCAAGTATGTGAAAGAGTTATTGAAATTTTTTGGTATGGAAGATTCAAAGCCAATTGGTAAACCCATGATAACCAGATGTAAGCTAACACTAAATGATGATTCTCCTAAAGCTAATCAAATAAGATATAAGTCAATGATTGGTGGATTTCTATATTTAACTCAGACAAGACCAGATATTATGAAGGTTGTGTGCATGGTTGTTAGATATCAAGTAGATCCAAAAAAATCACATGTGATGGCAATAAAGAGAATATTTAGATACTTGAAAGGAACAGTTGACTTTGGATTATGTTATCCAAAGGATGATGATCTTACTCTGAATTCTTTTACAAATGCAGATTGGGCAGGTGATGTTAATGAAAAGAAAAGTACAAGTGGTGGTGCATTCTTCTTAGGGAAGAAGTTGGTGTGTTGGTTAAGTAAAAAGCAGAATTCCATTTCCTTATCTACTGTTGAGGCAAAAATTATTGTTGTTGCAAATAACTGTACCCAAATATTGTGGATGAAGTAGATGCTGAGAGATATCAGAATAGAATATGATGACCCTATTGCTATATTATGTGACAACTCAAGTGCCATAAAAATTTCTAAGAATCTGGTGCTACATTAAAAAACAAAGCATATATCTATTAAGTATCACGTTTTGAGAGACAAAGTGAGTGAGAAAGAGGTCAGACTAGAGTATGTGCTTACAAAGGAACAGATTGCAGATATTTCACTAAACCATTGCCTAAAGATACTTTCGAGTACCTTAGAGGCAAGTTAGGGGTAATTTCCCCTCCTAATCCGAACTAAGATGTAAGTCTTTGCATCAATCCGTGGACTCACAGTCAAATCTTGTTTCAGATTGATGTTGTGGTGGCTACTACTCAAGGGGAGTAGTCAGATGATTCAGATATGTGGTTTAGAGCATGTGTACCTTTTCCATTGATGTCAAAGGGGAAGAGCAATGTGAAAAACATGGGAGAAGAGTAAAGTGGAAGAAGAAAATAGGAAAAGAGTGTACAATCTAAGGGGGAGATTGTTGAAGAAGAGCTAGTTGGGTTGATGGTATTTTTGACATCATGTGTTGCCATCAATGCCAAAGGGGGAGATTGTTAGATGTTGAAGTTGTATTGTTGATATGTGGTTGTCATTGATGTCAACACTATTAGCATTGGTGATTTTGAAGGCTATATATGTTGAGGATATTGAGAAAATTGTAATAAATATATTGCAAGAAACTGATGAAGCTGAGAAGGTCAGAGTGATGGAAAGTTGTGTTCGTAGATGATCAGGTGGCGCACACTAAAGGGTTTGTTTTTTTATCTTAGATGAGATTGAAATTTTGGTGAATTTGGTTGTTGCGTATGTTTTTGAGATGTTCAGTAATGTTTCTAGACCATGCTCTACTAGTTCAGTACGTCCGCATTGATCAACATGTTCGTGATTGAAGATTTTTCTGATATGTGCTCGAGTTTTCATGTTCTTGGTCGACATGATGGTGGAAACGTGTTGTGGATCCATGAGGATTAATACTTTATTTTTTAGCATGCTCGAGGATGTTGATTTAGTTCTTTGCTATGTTGTGACTGGCTTAGGTTGGTGCACATTAAGAATTGTTCATGTATTGAGGCCGTCAAGTTGTAATTCATTGCTTTTGTGGTTGACAGAGTTGTTGATGTAAATCTGTGTAGTGGATATATAAGAGCAATTGTATCTTCATTTTAAGTGTGTTTATGCTTGAAGTATGCTCCGTGTATATGTGTGTATGTGAAAAAAAATATCAGATCATCTGAATGTAGAGCAGAGTTTGAAAAATGTTGAGTGAAGTGTATTTGTGCCTAACCGGAATTGTAATCAGGGTTGTGAAGAAGCTAATTTCTCAGTTCATATTTCATCAAATGGATTTAATTTGATTGTCTTATGTAAGGCAGTGATCCTTCCCTTTGAGAAGTGAGCTCTAGGCAGTGTGCCTGAATGCAAGTGCATCCTTTATTCATTATTCATTATACTTTTAACAGGGTATAATCTTGTGGACTAACATCCACTGTGGTTTTTCCCCTAACAGGGTTTCCACGTATAAAATCTTGGTGTTCATGTGTCTCTGATGTGTTATTGATTTATGCTTGCACTATTATTTATTAGATCTGAAATTAAAGGTTGATTAATGTTGAATAAGTTTGATTTTGATAACAACTGTTTCACCCCCCTCTCAGTTGTCTATCCTTGTTTTGCCAACACTTAATGTTGCCTTCGTTTAGTGTTGTAATGTTTTTTACACGTTCACACTAAGTTTAGGGCCCTTTTTAATTAAATGGACTTAATGGTGCCTTAATTAGGGTTTTGTAAAGTGTATCTTTACACTTTCACACTAATCTAGGTCTTTATTAATTAATTGAAGTTAATTTTCCTTAATTGGACCCTTTAATTCAAATCCAAGCCTAATTAAATATAAATTATGAGGGATAAAACCTGACATTCATAAATATCATTACATAACACTTAATTTTAGAAGGTGTGTGTCTTAGGTTAGTGACCTAGGACCCATTCACCACTTGGTGAATGGGTCCTCACCAGGTCCTAGGACCCTATTTTCACATTAAATTTCATATTTCCTGAAGTGTGTCCTAGATAAGTGAGCTAGGACCCATTCGCCACATGGCGAATGGGTCCTCACTTAGACCTAGGACCCCCCTTGGGATATGTTTTTGGCAGTATTTTAATGATTTCAAATCTTAGATTTGATGTTGGCTTGTGTTATTTTAATTTTGAGAATTAATGATAAGATATGTATAAATACAAGGCTATTTCACTTAGTTTCACCTAGAATTTTTATGAGCAATCAAGAGTACTTTCAAAAGAGAATTGATAGAGCACTCAAGAGAATTTATAAGGAATTCAAGGGAAGATTATTGAAGTATTTTTGCAACAATCAAGGTCATTTCATCATGTAAAATATGTAGTGCATCATGCATGTTGTTGAGCTAATATGTTGATGTAGCATTTCAAGATCCATTCAAGCATATTCAAAGGCATAGTTCTAATCAAGTGTTATGATCAAGATCTACTTTCATTGAGGCCATTTCATGCTAGTTTGTATATTTATCCAAGGTTTCAAATAAGGATTGGTGAGTTGTGGCATTGTATTTGTTCATTCATCTTTCCTTTCATTATTTCATTCATTTCAGGGTTTTATTACCAAAACAGGGTTTGACTAAGGAAAACCCTTATTCCCTAACAAACAAAAAATTTCTCCTCTTTGATGTGTGATTGTAAGTTTTAGGTTGAAGATTATTTAGAGAGAAAAATTGCAAAAGTTGTCAAAGTTGTCAAATTATGAAAACAGAGCTACAAGATTTATTTTTGGCTTTCTGATAGTGCCCGACTACGATTTGGAAGTGCAAACTGAGAAGAATAGTACCCAAAAACCATTTTTCCAAAGCCCTAACTAGGACCCATTTGCCATAGGGTGAATGAGTCCTCAATGAGGTTTGAAAAAGAACTTTTTGCAACAAGTACACAATATTTGACCCTCTTAAATTTTTTCTTTTGATTGTTATATCGGATAGGTTTAATTTGTGTTACTCATTTACACATCATAACCCTCATATTGAATTAAATTACAACTGAAAATATATGCACCATCCTGATTCCATTTTGGTTCACCCCTCTATTTTCCTTTGTTTCATTATGGTGAACCCAACCTTTTTAGCATTGTAGCTTTCTAATTTTTGGAGTTCCTTTTCATCCTTGGTTTAGATCTTGCATTCATTTGCATTGAATTAGGTCTCATTTAGGGTGTCTAGTTTGCATTCAAAATTGCATCTCATTAAAGGGTTTTGCATACTTTACATCCTTTAAATTTGAAAAATATAAAAAAAATCAGTCATATTGCATATCATTTACATCATATAAATTTTCATTAGAAATTTGAAACAAAATTACATATCAAACTAGGTGTTTTAAGTCATTATTTTGTCACATTTTCAACTTTCATTTCACATTGCATTCTACAAAAAATTAAACTGAAACTTGTTGTAGTAGACTTGAATCTGAAAACCATTGGAAAACATCTAAAATTTTGTAAAAAATCAGTTTCAAAAACCGCATCTAGGACCCATTCGCCATAGGGTGGATGAGTCCCTGATCAAGCCCTAATCTGCATTTATGAAAATTAAAATCTTTAATTATGTGCTTCTATTTGTTTCTTTCAGATTTTTGTTTCAATTTTTTGAGTTTTATAAATTTCATCATATTTAGCTTAATTTGGTACATTTAGTGTATTGTGTGATTTCAAAATTTCATTTACAAGATTTAATTTTCAGATTGTTGCATAGTGTAATTATCAAATTACCTTGTTTAGAATCTAAAGCTTGTATTTACACATTTCCTTCTAGGTCATTGCATTGCATTATAAGCCTCTTTCCATTTTGTGTTTGTACACTAAGTTTGTGAACCTTGTATGAACTTTACAACTTGGTGTCCTATTAGCAATACTATTGTGAGATTTAGTTTGAGACTCATGTCATCCCACGATACACCATTTGTCATGGATCTTGGGTTTTCTAACTCTGTTTCTAATAGTGTTGATAATCAACCCCCTATGGATCATAGAATAAATACCTCATTTCCCATGACTTCCCTTCCTACAACCAATGTGCAAGATGTTGTTCATTTCTTACAAGAAGACATAAAAAGACTAGATGAAGGCCTAGAAAAGTTACAATACACTATCCTTATTGAAAGCATTGACATTAGCATGATTCCCACTTTACAAAATCTAAGGAAAATGCTTAAAACTGGAAACGAAACACAAATTGTCAATAGCCTTAGCTCCTTCCTTCATGAGAACTTAAAAAAACAAGAGAATAGTAACTTACATGCCTTGGTCAACTTTATTGAAGCTAAACCTCATAAAGGCTCAACCAAAATTCCTCTTGATATTGCTTTCTCACAAAAAGACATACTTAAACAGGCACTCAATGGTCCTCTTTACATAACTGGAAGAATCAATGACAAGCCTAGTAATGGAATATTAATTGATCTCATCTGTGTAGAGAATATGATTATTAAAGAATTCATATTTGTGCATGAACTTTATCAAGATACATATGACAAACCGAAAGCATGGATCAAAACATATAATGTTTTTTCTTGTCCTATGATGGGCTTGATAAATCTCCCTTTAAAAGCTGGACCAAAAAAATTAAATGTCTCATTCACTATCATCTCATCGTCAGACCAATTTCATGTGAAGTTAGGATACCCATGCCTTTGATCCATGAATGTTGTCCTGTCAGTTGTGTATAAATGTTTAAAGTTTCCCTTTAGCAATGAAATCTTTACTGTGCATCATAGTGGCTTTAATCTTGTGTCTTCCTGTGGGAAATTTTCATTAGATTTCTTTTGAACTGAGCCCATTGAACCTATTAGATCTCATGAGGACTACATTTTCAAATCATGTCAAAAGTTTAAGGAAAAGCACATAGCAAAATTATCCCTTAGAAACATGTTACAACCCATGATTGAGCCACCTATCATTGACAAAACCATGAAAAATCCCTTCCAAATATCCAAGAGAAACCTATAACAAATCCTCCTACCATTTCCTATAAGAGACCACGAGATAATCAAAACAATCCCATTGTGCTTCCTAAAGTCAAACAAGTTTGCAAAGCTAAAGAGAAAGTGGTTGAACAATCTCCTATGGTTCTGTCCATTCCTCCTCTAAGGGAAGAAAAGAAACCTATGGTTGATAAACCCACTCCTACACAAACACAAATTGATAATAGATTGAAAAGAAACTAAAATGCTAGAGAGTGTAGGCATATATGACGTGTTATTGCTTGTATGTTACAAACTAAAGAAGAAAAGAACAACATATAAAATAAAATCTGAACTTACTTGAAGTAATGCATGATGATTATGTACCTTTATCACAACATAAACAAGAAATTTTTGGAGACATTATCATTCAACCTTCTATTGTGATTAATTTAAATGATGGCATTGCTATTGCAAAGATTGATGAACAAGTGCATAATTAGTTGAATTCATTGTTCTCCTCTTCCACGAGATTAAATGATAATTCTCCTAACAAGAGTGTTGAACTTGGTATGTGTCCTAGTTTGACACTTGATCTTGTCCCTTTGGCTAGTTTTTTGCCTTCTGTATATATCGACCGAGATTGGGATGTAGACGACCTGCTATAGGTTGACTCACATGTGCCTTAATAGTCTTTTTCTTTCATGTTTCTTTATGTGATTGCATGTTCATAATGTGATCCCCCATGTTGTTTCATTTGATGTATCTCTCTCTCTCTCTCTTTGTGAATTCCTCTATATGTATCTACATTCTTCTATATGTCAAACATTTTATCTTTTTCGCTTGTCTTGTGTTTTCCTTTTAGGGATGATGCAAGGTGTCAAGACATTTAGGTCTCTTCCACGTTAACCCGAAAGGCCTTTTTTTTCGCTATTTTTATGTCATTCTTACAGTTCTATGAGTATTCGGGGAATGATGACATTTCCAAGCTCTATGATAACATTGTAGCATAGATATATTGACCTTGAAACCATATATCTCTTATGTATTCCTGGGGGAAATCCCTCCCTCCTTTTTCAGGATGTAGCTTTATTTTAGAAACATATGACTTGGAATAGGGCTTTATGAGTAAAGCTCTCATGTCTTAGGATTAAACATTGGCTACTTTAAAGCAATTTCTCACAAAAATGGTGTTAGCAACCACTTTAAAGTGGGGACATACATCGATGATATCTTTCGACATTGTTTTTGCATGTTTCATGACCTGTGATTTTCTTTTTTCTTGTGATGCATCCTTTTCTTGGTGGTCTCTAGGGGAACATGTCTACGATGCTTGGAGGATAGGGCCAATAAGACATACCTAAGAATGAGAGATAAATGGCATGGAAAACTTATGTTAAGGAGAATAGTGAACCAAGGGTAAGATACAAAACTAGTCTAATGAATGATTAGTTAATTTAGTCAAAGATAATTTGGCCAAGACATAGTCATCATAGATTTAGCTCAATAAAATTTAGTATTTAGGGTTTAGGATTTTGTGGTACTAGTTATAGGTGTTGGGCACACAAAGGTTTTAGTAGAGGCCTTAGGAATGGTGATGCGATCCACAACAAAAATAAGTAAATATAATACACACTTCAATTGAAAATAAATTGGTCTTATTCTTCTTGATCTTATAGAAGATGATTTAATTAAAACAATTTTACATGATTTATAAATTGTAGTAATGGAAAAAGTATCCTTTTTCCTTAGCTTTGGAATAATTAATATTAATATAAACTTAATGTTGCCTTGATTTAGTGTTGTGATGTGTTTTACACATTCACACTAAGTTTAGGGCCCTTTTTAATTAAATGGAATTAATGGTGCCTTATTTAGGGTGTTGTAAAATGTATCTTTACACTTTCACACTAATCTAGGTCTTTATTAATTAATTGAGGTTAATTTGTCTTAATTGGCCCCTTTAATTCAAATCCAAGCCTAATTAAATACAAATTCCAAGGAATAAAACTCGACATTCATAAATACCATTACACAACACTTAATTTTAGGTGCGTGTCCTAGGTTAGTGATCTAAGACCCATTCACCACCTACCGAATGAGATATGTTCTTGGCAATATTTTAATGATTTCAAATCTTAGATTTGATGTTGGCTTGTGTTATTTTAATTTTGAGAATTAATGATAAGATATGTATAAATACAAGGCTATTTCACTTAGTTTCACCTAGAATTTTTATGAGCAATCGAGAGTACTTTCACAAGAGAATTGATAGAGCACTCAAAAGCATTTCTAAGGAATTCAAAGGAAGATTATTGCAGCAGTCAAGGTCATTTTATCGTGTCAAATATTTAGTGCATCATGCATGTTGTTGAGCTAATATGTTGATGTAGCATTTCAAGATCCATTCAAGCATATTCAAAGGCATTGTTCTAATCAAGTGTTATGATCAAGATCTACTTTCATTGAGGCCACTTCATGCTAATTTGTAGATTTATCTAAGGTTTCAAATAAGGATTGGTGAGTTGTGACATTGCATTTGTTCATTCATCTTTCCTTTCATGATTTCATTCATTTCAAGGTTTAATTACCAAAATGGGGTTTGACCAAGGCAAACCCCTAGTCCCTAACAAACAACATTTTTCTTCTCTTTGATGTGTGATTGTGGGTTTTAGGTTGAAGGTCATTTGGAGATAAAAATTGAAAAAGTTATTAAATTTGATAAGAAAGTTGTCAAATCATGGAAACCTAGCTACAAGATTTATTTTTGGCTTTCTGATAGTGCCCGAATAGGATCTAGAAGTGCAGACTGAGAAGAAAAAAACCTAGAAACCATTTTTCTAGAGCCCTAGTGAAGACCCATTCGCCATAGGGTGAATGAGTCCTCGGTGAGGTTTGAAAAATCACTTTTTACAACAAGTACACAACATTTGACCCTCTTAAAACTTGCCTTTTGATTGTTATATTAGTTAGGTTTAATTTTTGTTACTCATTTACAAATCATAACCCTCATATTAAATGAAATTACAAGAGAATTTAGGTGCATCATTTCATTGTTCCATTTTGGTGCACCTATTTTATTTTGTTTCATAAATACATACTTTAATTAAAATATACATACTTTCTCTTTCATTGTAATATCTTTGCATCCTTTGTTCACGTAAATTTTGTTCCTTTTTTGTTGAATATGACCATGAAATCTTATTTTTCTTTTCCTTTTATTTCATGTCCACTTCTTTGCAAAATACCACTTGATAATTCCTTTGCCAAATATTTTATTGTCCAATGTCTCTTGAAATCACAAATGGAAATTTTCTAATTCCACATTCCAAATGTTTCACTTGCAAATAAATCAGAACAAAAAAGTGACTTTTCTTATTTTTTAATCTAAAAAACATAAAAAATTACCTCATATATATATAATTTGTATAAATATTTAATTGGTAAAAGTCAGCTGAAATTTTTCTTTGTTCAAAGTTTGACAATTATTTTTTTAATATTATTTTGTTAGTGGCCCCTTCATTCGAAGGTTAATTTTTACAAATATTTAATATTATTTTGGCCACCCAAAGGGACCTTCATTTGAAGGTACCTTCGAATGAAGGAAAAGCCTTTGATCAAAGGTACCTTTGAATGAAGGAAAAAAATTCAATCAAAGGTACCTTTTGACGAAGGCGAAACCTTCAATAAAACTTACCTTCAAATGAAGGAAAAACCTTCAATTGAAGGTACCTTGTAATGAAGGAAAAAACTTTGATTAAAGGTGCCTGTGGAAAAAGAAAAAACCTTCAATAGAAGTTACTTTCATTCTAAGGACCTTCAAGCAAAGGTCCTTGGCTAGCCAATTTCAATATTTGCTTCAAAAGTTTCTCAAAATTTATAGTTTCAAACCTAAATTTAGACCTTCAAATGGAACTAACTGGACAAGATAATTTGCAAGCTAATAGTCCTCAAAATGAGCTTTCCAACAAGAATAATTTTAATATATTTCTTATTTTATTATATATTTATTTTGTACGTTTTACTAAACATAGATTTTTCACCAAACATTAAGTTCTTTGTTCTACACATGTGGATAAATAGTACAATACTAAAAAATATTTGTGTATTTTTTATAGATGTCCTTGTTTCAGCCAAAAAAGTTGAATTTTGATATATACGAAACAATTTATATGTTTTTGATAATATAAGTTGCATTTACAGGGTGCAGTACCCTCAACACATGAAGCCTGAAGGGCCAAAGTCAGGTCAAAAAATAAAAACTAGAACAACATAATGTCTAGTTACAAAAACAACAAAAAGACCACCCACCCAACAACAAAATACACCCCACCCATCACCTAGCTAAACCCTCCCACTCCTCAATGAGGAGTTTTAACATAGTATCCCCAACCCACTTGTTGTTGGTGTAGACACTAAAAAAAGTTCTGAATAATATCATGCACTCGAAACAAATACTAACATCATTTCCTCTTAAAACCCATCCTCTTTTCACTTTAATTAATTATGTCATTTTCGTCTATTAACCTAATTTATTAAATCGGGTTAATTCACCCTCTTTCACACTAACACTTCATCTTATTAAATTAAATAAATCAAACTATTTAATTTAATTCCCTAAGTCATCTTATTTAGTTAAATAACCCTAAGTTATTTAATTAAATATCATTTCATTCCCCCCCATTCATTAAATTATTTAATTTAATGAAAATCACTTTATTCCTCCAAATCCCCTAATTGTGTGATTAAACCTTGTTTAATTAACAATTAAACTAATTTTTCTCTAAAAAGGGAATATTTCCATGGAATATTCCTTATCTCCTTGTTTTGCACAATTAAAATTTTATTTTAATTTGTAAAATATCTTTATCCTCACTCATGAGAATATTCCAAAGAATATTCTCTCTCCTCCAATAATCTCACTTGGCTTCAAATGCAAGTTATTTTGTAACCTCTTGAGCAAGTCACCTTGTGACCTATGTGTGCAGGTCAAAAGTGTGTTTTTTTGAAACAAATGTGAGCCCTTGATTAATTATCATCTTGCATTCTCATCCATTGATGATAATCCATGATCCACGCCTCTTCTTCCTTCCATCTTTGACCGTTGATTAATCTTTTCAATATCAACCCTCCATTTTTCATTTGCTTTCCTATAAATAAAACCCTATTTAGAGACAAATGGATCCATCTTTCAATTGCAAACTTATGTTGTTGAATTCACTTGTACTCACACTCATACTTTACTCTCTTTTAGCTTGTTTTAGTTCATTTTTAGTTGCATATTAGCTTTAAGCTTCCATTTTAATGGCCATACATCCATATTAGCTTGTTTATAAATTAGGGTTTCCATCTTTTAGATTAGAATTAGCTTAGATTAGCTTAGAAATTGCATAGTTAAATCATTTTTAGCATAAAATCATGTTAATATAGCTATCATGTTCATTTAAGCATAAATCAAGTTTTCATCCATTTATCACAATGGTTTCATCGATTATCTTCCATAGAATCGATTAAAACAGGCTCACTGATCACAATATTGGGAAAGGGTCGTTGTTCCACATCAACACAACACCAATTCCAAAAAGGATAAGTTTCAAATGGGTTAGTAGTAGCCATTTAATTGCTTTCGTATTTTGTAGTTTTTAGTTTCAATAAATGCTTAGTTTAAACTTTCAATTTGAATGATCGTGTTTGTAAGATTGAAGTTTAGTAGATAAATTATGCTTTGATTCATCATGGATCAAGTGTAATCGACCCACCCTGTCAATCCTCATCTCACATTCTAGCGCTAGAAGGAGGGAAAACCAATAATTTAATCAATTGTTAGCTTGAATTTTGTTCATTTGTTTTGTTGCAGGTTACAGCGAAACCCAAATCACAAACAACAATGATTTTTGAAGAGTGTCACCATATAGCAACGCTATTGCAATTTGAAACATCAAAATTTATTAAATTCACTACCATTGATTTAAATCTGGTGATGCTGATTTAATATAGAGGTATCAAAAATTTCAAATGACAACGCTCCCAGAGTTCAAATCGTGATGCTACCAAATCCCAATGCTATCGTGTCTCTATTTTTGTTGCAGAGCTACGCCCATTTTTATCAAAGCGATGCTCCCAAACTTCAAATTGTGATGCTATCATGTGTAGCGATGCCCAACTTTGGTAAGAAGTTTTAGAAGCATTTTTTGACATGTGCTTTAATTTCCTTGATTTATCTGATCACTAATGTGCTTCTAACCGTGGTCTAGTTGTTAGAATAACAAGGTTTTGTAGGTTGAACGACATGGAGCTAAAGTGAAGAAATCCTTCTTATCTTGAAATTCTATGATTGTAACAAGCGTTTAACGCTTTGGGGTAATTATAATCCAACTTTTCATGCTTTCTACTTTATGCTTTAGGACCTCACTAAATTTCAATTGGGTTTAAAATGAACACTCAAATGAGACTAAAATTGAACCCTCATTTCATCACCTTCTTTTGGGTTTAAAATTGAACAAGGAAACTTCATATTTCATTTGGTGCTTAAAATGAACTCATCACTACTTTTAGGTATTAAAATTTACAACTGTTTGCTATATTTTGTGATTTACAACATTGTTAGTGAATGTGTATTCAATTCTCTCATGCGATTTGGTGACCTTGAGAAACAAAAAAATTCTTTAACACTTTTCCAAGACTAAACCCCTTTGCGAGTGTGAGAAAAAGACACATCATGTGTTCTCTCTTTGTTTATGCAAGGAAAGATGACTAAACTACAAACATACTTCCTTGCTATTGTTTATCTTTAGAGGGCTTTCCTCCCCACTTCAAAAGGAGGGAATGAGCCAAGCGGTAATGAACTAAAGCCAAGTTCTTCCAAACTACGATATAAATGTGTGGTTGCAATGAAAATTGTGATCAATGGGATGTGGTACATGATAAATCTCCCCCAGTATCTTTTTGATGCGTAAAGCCTTTATTCTAAGGGTTGGGAGACCTCTTGACGAAGTTTATCATTGCACCCCCTAAAATGGAATCTCTTATTACAAACCTGTGTTTAGAATCCAAAATCCTTAGTACTTGTTGATGCAAAAATAATCGTTCTGAAGCCACCCCACATTATTACTATTCAAGTGTAGAAATAGAAAAATCCTTTTGATCTTCAAATTTTAAGGATTTTGAGATTTGGTGGTCCCGAGAAGTGTGTACCAAGAAAGGGGGAGCCAATGTCGCCAAATTTTTAACTGTTCACATTGTTTAGTGTTTGGATAAATCCAGGTGGGAATTCAACAAGTATAGCCATTTCAAACCTAGGATTGTAAATGATTGTAAGTCATTTTGATACATTGCTTGGTTCCAAAACATTACAAAAATAAACATTCATTATCTTCCTTACAATTTCAAACACTTTGGCTCAAATATGGATACCTCCCGATTTAGCCTCGATGTTGCTACTTGTCCTAAGGGTTTCTATCCTTAGTAGTTTCTAAATACCTTGACTTAATCTTAATCCATATTTTCCAAAGATACCATAGGTAATTATGGCTCTAATCTCATGATTTTCACGAAATTGACGTTGTGAAAGTTATTATGTTTTTGACATAAACATTTTAGTTTGAAAACATAATCAAGATGAGTGTTTGTAAAATCAATTCAATTAAGCAAGATAAACTTGACACAATTGAATGCCACATGACCATTTGGAGACCGATTGCTCCCATTCAACAACCCGACCTTACATGTTCTATCATTCAACCAAACTTTCAATTTATTGAGGGAGAAAAAATAGATATTATCAATATTTTGAGAAGGTTCACTTTTGAAACCAAGGTAACATCTACTCAGTGGAGAATTGTTGCAACCATCTTAGATAAAGAAGAACAGAGAGCTGATATTTGGATAGAAGGCCCATATTACCACCTCCCGCGTGGTAATAAATATATTCTTCTTATTTAATGATCTCTTGCAAAACCATGATCCTAAAAATAAGGTCTACAAGTCATCATTTTAAGCTCAGACACCTTAAACCAAAAGCTCTCAAGAAACACCTTTTAGCACTTCACAAGAATAGAGACAAGTTGGTAGAAAAATTTTACAGGCACACTTCAAGATATAGTCCATAATTATATGCATTATTTTGGAGTCAAAATCCTATTCTTTTTCATGATACTGAGCTTCTTTGAATGGTCTATCACACAATCAAAATCCATAAAGTAAGATCTACATTCCATCATTTCAAGCATAGACATCGTAATTCAAATTTGGCAGGAAGTGGGCTGTAATACTTTACTGCAATCGTAACCTCTTGTTAAGAAACTACTATGCTCGAGCTAGGAGGAGACGAATAGGTTTAAACATCCCCATCTATCCTCTCATCTAAGTCAACATTGGGTCTTTAGGATTTGAACATTTTAGAGGTCTAGCATCATTCTCACTACCTTGGTATTGGAAAATAAAGGTTCATTCTAAGTCAACATTGGGTCAAACATTTCATCCACCCCTTCATCAAATTTCATCCTTCACTTCACCAAACTTTTCAAAAATTTCAAATATACCAACATCTTTTGACTTAAACATCAATCAAACCAACCTCTAACTTGGTTATGTTGTATGTGAAATGTATCCTTTTCCATGCACCTAGATAAGTTATCATCCTTGAACTAGTTTATCTTGAAGGTCACAAGTCTACCCTAAAGATTATCAGGTTCATCAACATCCTTTATCCTAATGTAAAAACATCAAACTAAAGTCAAAAGTGTTGTCCCAAAATGATTGCAAAGATCACTTTCCATATCACCCATCTTTTCATCCCCCATTATCATCATTGCTCCAAAAATAATTAGAGCATCCCTTTTACCTAAATTTGAGTCAACTAGAGAGTTCAAACATTACAAATCTCAACACAACTCTCCCACCAGTGACCCAAAATTTATGGTAAAGATAAGATCACAATACAAGAGAATCATGGAGAAAACCAAAGTCACATTTACCTCAAGTGATCCAAATCCTCTAGAATTTGATCCAAGAAGTCAAGTTACCCCATTTCAACAACCATCATCTCTGATAGGACCATATGAGATTGAAGACATCATAGATAATCCCTTTGAGCTTATCGGGGAGGAAATCATGGAACATCAAGCCTTTGAAAACATAGCTCCTATTTCCCCATCATTTGTCATAGAAAAATTTGGCACAAGGCTTCACAACTCCACCATCAGGGATAAATCAAGCATCTACTCCTAGTCTTGCAGCCGGCCTTGCCATGGACTTTGGTCTAACTCTTCTTGATGAGCAAGGCTGTTGGTGTCACTACTTGTTGTTCCAGTTGGTTTGTTGTTCCTCAATACATCTATCACAGTTATCACCCTTGTGAGACTCCAAGTGATGTTTCTTGGTGAAGTAGGTTCCCTCCTTCTTAATGGTGGCGGAATACTACAAAACCTTTCCCTTGTTTCACTTAAAGCTCTATGTGGGAGGTGATCTTGAATTTTCTTAAAAACTTGAATGCTTTCATAGAGACTTCTTTTGTGTGCAGGTGCTACATTTTCTGACATGGAAAAGTACTTGAACTGGGCTTTAAAAGGTCTTGACCAAGGGGTCTCATTTCTCATAAGTAGTCCTATTTTCATTTGTTACTCCTTATATTGAGCTGCGTTGTTTCCCCATTCCACCCGATTCTGCAACAATGATACAAAAGATCTTATCTGTAATTCACCAAGGCGAAAGCCATGTTGGAAGTATTCACACATCTATTTTGAATGGTAGGATGACTATTGAAAACCTCCTCAAGAAATTCTTTGACATCATCATAATCAATTTTTCTTTTGAGAACTAGTCGATTAATTTTCCACTGGAGGAATCTCCCTCTCAAGAATAGTGCATATGAACCTGAAGGCTTTCTCATTGATAACATTGTAGATGGAAATTCTACCACTTGTTGAACTCTAGCATTTATTTCATCTCTTTCCTTCTCTAGCTGTTGATTTTGACTTCTCAATTGGTTATTCTCATGTTTTAGTTTCAATTCAGTTAGAGAGAGGTATCTTCTTGGAGCAGATGGGGTGGAAGCCTCATGAGAATGTAAGATATTTGATTGTTGTTTCAGATGATCTTTTTTTTGTTGTAATTCTGACTTCAGTCTTCCTATTTCCACTGCACTGAATCTTGTTATCTCTTCTGCTCTAGCTAATTCTTGTGCATTAACTTGATGTAAGTTTCTTTTTGCTTCACTTAATTATCCCTAAAAAGCACTCTCTTTTTTTGTCATTTCTTTTTCTAACTAATCTATCCCATTTATAGTGTTCTGCAATTCCTCTTCTTTTCTTTTCAACTCTTCTTCACGAAATCGGATTCTCCTTCTCTCTTCATCCAATTCTGCTTGTATCCTTGATACCTCCATGACCTTAGCTACCTCATCTTCTCCCTCTAATTATTCTTCCTCCTACATATATGGAGATTTTTCTAGTCGGACCATCGACTCCTTACCCTTCCTCCTTTTAAAAATCAACATATGCAAAGAAGAAGATTCATCTTGTTCATCCCTAATTTTACCAAAAGCTTCTTTTTCTTCTGTTTGGTTCTCAAACCTTTCAATAGGGATAGCCTCTCTTGACATATGAGGTGATTGCGAGCCATGAGATATAATAATGTGGATTTTCTCTAGAGATGGTATTGAGGCTTCAAGAGGACTTTCAAGTTGTTCAAGGAAATACACAGGGGTCTGTACTTCTCCATGGCTTCCAAAAGTTTCCTGAGGAGTTTGAGGGGTTTGTTCAGGTAAGTCTTCAAGAGTGGAAATATGGGCATCAATAGCACTAGGGTTTTATTTTTCCCTCCAATAGTACTATGGGTTACCCTACTTGTTTCTTGCAACTTTCTTTTTTCCTTTTTTTTCTTTTCTCAAATGATTCCCCTTTTTCAGCTTTCAATATTTTCATTGTGGGTCCCTTTTTAGATTTCTTTTTAACAATAGGAGTTGACAAAAATTCTAACCACCCTTCCCTTCCAAATTATTTCTTCATGAAATGGTGCTTGATAATTAAGTGTATCAAACTATGGTACCTAATAGACAATTCACCTCTAGATTTTACCCTAGATACCATAGAAGATATTTGAGAAAACAAGAAGGCAAGTAGGTTAATTTTTGTAGAGGTCTGGTGTTTCCATACCTCAAATGTGTTAACATTCTCATTCTTGGCCCCATGATCATGTTGTATTGACCCTCATAGGTGAAAAACTTCATCAACCACATTACAACAGTCTTCCACGGCTCGTTCAAGCTGTTTCGAGCAATCCCTCTTTGGCTTCCCTTGTGCCACTGAATCTCAAGCCGTTTTTTAGGTTCTTTATGAAATTCAGAAACCAATTCTTCAAAACTTATTTGCCCTTTATTCACTGCTTCAACTTCAACTGGAATACCAAAGAGTTCACTTATCACAACAAGACTAACCCCTATCACCTCTCCTCTTACTCTAGTAACATTCACATGAAAGTTTCTGATGAATTCTTCCACTAATTCCTGTTCAAATCCTTCATACATTTGTATGAAGTCAAGCCACTCAGCTTCTCTAAGCAATCTCTCCATTTCTGGGTCTAGGCTGAAGTTTGCAGGCTTTGAATTTCTCTTCTACTCCATCTTGTTCACTTCTGCAACTTTGATGGAGAAAAATGGCAATCACCATTATTCAAGACAAGATACAAAATGAGCGCTTCTTCTTCCAGCCACAACAATTTTGAAAAACCACACGTCAATCAAAATAGGCTGTTATTAATTTTCCTTTATTCCTCTGGACGATTCACATGCTGCCACCTTGTATTTTGCATTTATGATTCAAAAATTTGGTGGTGGTGCTGACATAAGGAAATTTATTGACACCGATGTGAGATATCTTATTGGTACTTGAAATTATTGTGGAAGTCTTTTCAATGTCACATCTCTATTTCCCCACCAGATTTGAAATGATTACACTTATTTATTACAAAATTAATAACTACTTTGGCAGAGAGTTCTATGCTAAACATTTACTTCATTTCGAATCATAATAAAAAAATCAAAAAATAATATTTCAAAAATGATACATACAATAAATGTGTACCTTTTATTAAATGCCAAAGTTAATTGGAGTGTGTTAATTAACTTAGTAGGCATCAATTCCAATGAGTCAACCAAAAGAAGCTCAAAATTAGCAAGAAGGTTGTTGCTAAAAACTTTAGATATCATCAAGAATTGTTAGGATCCATCAAAAGCAAACTGAAGTTGATCTAGGAAGACCGCCATTTTTGGTTTTCAGCCATTCCTTCATTTTTTTAATTTTTTTAAATTTTTTCTTAGAGATAAACTGCCATTGTTGATTTTCAATCTGTCTCCTTTATTCATAAGGTAAACCGTGATTTGATGGTTTTCAATCTACCTTCTTATTCATTCCTTTCTTTAAAAGGTTATTCAGGAGCACATTCTCCCATGTAAGAAATATATTTGATAAGAAAATATTCAATTCTATGTTGGAGATCTGATAGAAATTCCTCTCTTGATGGAGGTTTATGATATATCTTCAATCTATGACCATTAACCAGCATAACTCTTCTTTCTTAATGTATTGGTACCAACTAAACTACTCCATTTTCAAAAACTTGGTCAATTTCTTATGTTCCCAACCATCTTGTATGTAACTTACCTTTGAACTCATAAAATCTGGAATCAAATAATAATGCCCAATCTCCCTTTTTGAATTTTCTTATTACAATTTGTTTATCATTCCATTCTTTCCTTTGTTTCTGAATCATTTTTCATGTGTTGAAGAGATTCTATTCTCATCTCATCTAATCGGTTTAGTTATAGAATTCTGCCCTTCTTTGCTTCTGACAAGTCAATACCATCATCCAATGTTGTCTTCAATGTCTGCAACTAGAGCTTAATCGACATGATTGGAGTTTTCCTATACACTAGTTCATATGGAGAGAACCTTGTAGTAGTTTTTCAGGTTGTATTGTAAGCCCAGACTGCTTCATCTAACCTTTTTATCCAATCTATTTTCCTTAATGAAACAATCTTTGTCAAAATGTTTTCCAATTCCCGATTAGTAACTTCTACTTGCCCATTCACCTGTGGATGATATGGCTTAGATTTTATGCATAAAAGCTTCCATCATAGTAGACACAAACTGTGGTCCTTTTTTTGAAACTATCTCCCTTAGTGCACCGAATCTTTGAAGAATATGCTTGTATAGAAAATCAGCTACTTTATCTTCCCTTGTTGCTGGTAAATATTTCACTTCGGCCCACTTTGTGACATAGTATGTGCAGACTAGAATATAATGTTGTCCTTTGGAAGGTGGATCAACAAGTCCCATAAAATCAATTCCCCATTTCTCAAATGGTTCTAGGGCTAATCTGAGGTTGTAGTGGCATCTCCATTGTTGGTGTAGGCCTTCCCATGCACTGACACTCATCAAAATTCTTAACAAAGAATGAAACATCCATTGGCATAGACAACCAAAAATAACCAACTGCTAAGAGCTTATGAACAGTCCTGATCACCAAATAATGTCCTCCTAGCTCATGATGGAAATCACACACAACATCATAAACATCTATCTCAACAACACACCTATGAAGAAAATGATTAGGACACATCTTAAATAATAGCCAATTTATCCATTGAAATCTGGAACTTTCATGAATTAATCTCTTTTTCTGTTTAGGATTGAAATGATTGGGATATTTCCCTATTACAAAATAATTTGCAAGATTAGCAAACCATAGAGGATGAATTGATATTGCAAACAAGTGCTCATTTGTAAATGTGTCATCTATTGGCTCTTGATCACCCTGTAAAAAAATCTTGAAAGGAAATCTACAACAACATTATCTTTGTCAGGCTTATCTATTATGGTCACATCAAATTTCTGCAATAGTAATAACCATCTTATAATCCGTCCACCCAGTATAGCCTTGTTCATCGGATATCTAATAGAAGCATGTTCTGTGTGAATGAACATTTTATAACATGTAATATAATGCCTAAACTTATTAATTGCATATATAACAACCAAAAACTCCTTTTCAATTGTTGTGTAACTTTTTTCTGCAGGATTCATATTTTTGCTAACATAATAGATAGCATGCATTGCTTTTTTTTCATCTTTTTTTTCCCAAAATTACACCAATAGAAAACTTAGAAGCATTAGTATGTATATGAAATGGAACTCCCCAAATAGGTCCTTTAATAATTGGAGAAGTGGTTAAGGAATGTTTAATTGTTTCAAAATATTTTTGATAATCATTTTTCCATAAAAATTATGCATCTTTCTTGAGCAATGTAAACAAAGGCTCAACAATTTTACTAAATCCCTCTATAAATCTTCAATAATACCCAGCATGCCCAAGAAAACTATGAACACTAGTTTGATTTTTAGGTATCTCAATATATTGAATGATTTCTACTTTCTTGGGATCAACTTTGATTCCCTGCTTGGAAATGTGGTGTCCTAAAACAATTCCTTTTGTCATCATAAGGGAACACTTTTCATGATTTAAAGACAACCTATGATCCTTACATAAATGAAAAACCTTGTTTAAACTTTCAAGTGCTTCTTTAAATGTTTGTGTATGAACTATGAAGTCATCCATATATACTTCCACGCATGAGGTAGTTAGATCTACAAAAATAGCTAAAACAACTCTCTAAAAAGTGGTTGATGCATTGCACAGCCCGAATGGTAGAATCGTATAAGCATACATACCCCCAACGACATGTGAAAGTAGTCTTATCTTGGTATTCAAGAGCCACTTGGATCTGACTGTACCCACTAAAACCATCTAAGAAAGAGAAATAATTACTGCCAACTAAGTTATCAAGTACATGATCAATGAATGGCAAAGGAAAATGATCCTTTTTAGTGGCTTTGTTTAATTCTCTATAATCAACACACACACGCCACTTGCCATTATTCTTTGGAACTATAACCAATGGGGAAACCCATTGACTATCAGATATTGGATAAATAAACCCCACTTTCAGTAGTTTTCCTATTTCTTGCTTAACAAGGTCTCTGAGGACAAGATTGATCCTTCTTTGACCTTGCCTTGTTGGGTTAACATCTTCAGTATAAATATGAGGAGTACAAATAGAAGGGTGAATTCCTCTCATGTCCTTATATTCCCATGCAAATTCTTCAGTGCGATTTTATAAAGTTTTCTTTAATTACTTTTCCTATGAGGAGGATAGGGATGAATTAATGAGAGGTTTATCCCCTACTACTATAATTTCTTTGTTTTAATTCTTAGAATCAAGTGGGTCCCCTACAATTGTATTCAGAGGAAATGGATGTGAATTTTTCTGAAGTAACATTCCATGATAGTCGCTCTTTTCTTTTACTTGATCAATATTTTTAGGATTAAGACCTTCTTCTTCACATTCCTCTACATGTTCCATTAAAGTAACCATGGCCAATTCAACAATAGCATCCCCTTCAAAATCCATATTTTCATCAACCCAGGGTTGAGTATTAGACTGAACTGATGGATGAGTAGGAGGATAAAGTGACAACTCTTTCTATTTTTTTCCATTAGAAATGATCATGCTCCCCGATCTACAATCTACCAATGTTGTTGTTGTGTCTAACCATGGTCTACCTAAGATAATTGGATATCCAGAATCTTTCTTCCTAGCTTTAAGGACTAAAAAGTCAACTAGATAATCCCATGTATCAATGGTAACCATGATATCTTCAAGAACACCTTCAAGTTTAGTGGTAGATTGATTTGCCAACTATAAATAGTTGTTGTGGGTTGAATGCTTGTCATACCCAACATTTCAACAGTGTCTGAGGTGATAACATTGATAGTTTCTCCTAAATCAATCAGTATGTTTGCTATATCAACTCCTCCTATACTCAAAGTTATCATAGGACTACTAGGATCATTATATTTTTAAGGAAGTAACCTTCCAGACGACACATCAATGAGTTTGGTCCCTATTTGAATTGTAGGAGGTAATTTCTTCTTCCTACCTAGAGTTTTCATACAAATAGACTTAACCAACTGATTTATTTATGGTATGTCTTTAATAGCTTGTAACAATGGTATCTCAATATTAATCTTTTTCAATTCACGAAGAAGTTGAGAATCTACCACATTCATATAATTTGGTTGGGAGCTATCAAGAGCTATTTGTTCTATTTTCAGACGCTCTAGGTAGGGTGCATGATTAAATTTTTGTTTTTCATCAGAGTTTTGGTTTTAGTTTAAAATCTCTTTTTCCTTTTTCTCACCCTCCTGATCTTTAAAAATTGGTATGGATGGCACATTTTGGTTCCTCAATTGAATATCATTAGCATCAATGGCGTTTAAGGTAGGCATATTTGCATAAACATGATTGTTTTATGGATTTGGAACAGGTTGTGGTGGCATATGAGGCTGATTTACTTGTTTATTGGTAGGATTAGAACTCTTTGTTAATTGAGGTGACTGCCCCCAAGGATACCTAGGTCCTTAATTTTTCCATGGTTGAAATTGTGTTTGATTTTTTTGCCACTGTGGTTGATTCTGCTTCCATTGTGGCTGATTTGATTGCCACTAGGATTGGTTCCATTGGGGATTCATCCATTCAGGTTGACCCCATAATGTAGGTGGTGGTTGTGTTAGGTATGGAGGATTCCATTGATTTGTATTTGGCCAAGGGTTCTAATTCCAATTATTTCTAGGACCATACTACCCTTGATTAGTGTTATATCTAGTATTCTAAGATCTTTGTCCAACATAATTAAGCTCTTCCTCTACCACAGGTGATTTATTGAACTAATTCTTAATTCTTAGTAAGAGGTTACAAGAACTTGTTGCATGGTGTTTCTCATAGATCTCACAAATATCAACTTGATTCAATGGACATTCTCTCAAAAGATGTTTCCCCCTACATTTGGAACAATAAATGGATAAAGGCTCAGTGGTCTTCTTATCTCCTTGCATATTGAGATGAAGGAGTAAATCAGTTTTCAAATTAGCGATTTCCTCCATTACTTGAGACACATCAGTAGTGAGAGCTTTGTTTCTTCAGGAGCCTCTAGTCCCTACTCTAGTCCTAGAGTAGTTTCTGCATATTTCAACAATATCTTCCAAATAAAGTTTGTTGATATATCCTTTTCCTATAAGATTCAAAGACTCTCTAGACTCATCATCAATTCCCTTAAGGAAAATTGTCTTACTAATCTCATTATCCAACCCATTACCACATCTTTTATGTACAAACTGAAATCTATCAACATAATCCTCTAGACTTTCATCTTCCATTTTTCTCATTTAGAACAATTCCTCTTTCCTATCTCTTACTCAACAGTAATCTTGGTATTTCTCCAAAAAATTAGTTCCCATTTCATGCCAAGTTGATATTTTACCTACACCTAAACCCATGAACCATCATAAGGAGGACTCTTTTAAGGTAGAAGGAAATAATTTCAACTTCTGGCTATCAGCTGTATAATCATAGGTCTGGCACAAAAATTTAAACTCAAAGAGAAATTGGTCAGGGTCCTCATAATATTTTCCCCTTAAGGTAGGTAAAACTAAGGGTGAAATATTCTTCATAGGAGGCTCGTCAAGTTATTTGTTTAGATTAATAGGATAGGGAAAGGTCCTATTTGGTGGGGGATCATTTCCTAGTTGGTCACCATTTTCTTCTTCTTGAAAATGTTCATGATTATCTTCTTGATTTTCAACCTGATGTTGCAAAATTTGTTGTTCTTGATCAAAATAAATATTTTGTGGAAGAAACATTCCTAGATGGTCTCTAGCTCATCTCATTCACAAAATAAACTGTCTTCCTTATCAACACTAAGGCTTTAAACTTATCAGCTAGATCTTTAGTACTTCCCCGACAACAACGTCGAAAATAATGACCAAGGTCGTTGGTGTCACTACTAGCATAATTTAATTTATTAATTATCAAATTGGGTGTGTCTCAGAGCTATATGCGATAATGATGACTCCAAAAAAGGGGTTTGCACTGTAAACAGTGACTTTGATTTCGGTCAATCTCCTTCAAGAGCCTTCAGGAGTGAAACATAGTAATTAATTTCTAAAGGCTAACTTTATCTTATCAATTGACTAATGCCATCTAGACCTATTTTGATCCTAATGACTTAGTTCAAACCATAACTTAGTTGACTATAATTGATTCATGGAAATATCTAGAAAATAACTTAAATTAACTCTAAGTCTAAAATTCAAAATTGAAATTGCTTGAAAATAAAGTCTATTTATGCTTGTAGGAAATGAATATAATCTAGAAAATAGTGAATCTAATTACGCTTGCAAGAAATTAAACATTAATCTAAAAAGAAAAAATACTAATTTCCATGAACAAATTCCAATTAATCCTCGATTTGATCCTTACATCAATCATCATTATCTCCCTCATTACAACTACATGCATTTGAAAAATAAGTACTAAATTTAATTCCTATAAACAATAATTGAATCTATAGTAAGTGAATGAACTTTGATCTATAGAAAAACCTTTTAACTAATTTGGATAACAGTAAACTAATCTAAGTGAATGCATTTACTGAACATTGATCAACAAGAATTAAAATGCTTAATTTTCAAACCAACATAAACCAAACAAAAATTATTGAATCAAAGAACATAAAACAAGGTCACCTCCTTCAGTTGAGTAAGCCCTGCTCTTCCTTTGGTGGGACCTTTAACACCAAGATTCAAATCAACTTCTTATTTGCATTCCAATTGGACAAAATAGGTGAGTAGAACAAAAGTACATAGTACCATAAATTACAATATTCAACAAAAGATCAACTAACTTCAAACTAAACCTAAGGATGTATGTTTATAAGAATGTCTCTTATTTTGAATTTTAAATTCATGACACTAACTGCCAAATTACAAAGTGCCAAACTAAACTAAAGCATAATTGGAAATATCTGAGAGAATCTCACTTCATCACAGCTCAAGTGAGCAATTTCCAAATTGACAAAGGGATCCAATTCAAAATCATAGCAAATCAGTATCCACCAATATCTTTCAAGAGCATAGTTAATGCCATGCTATTTAATAGAAATTTTAATAGATCCAACTCAAATAGTAAGAATTTAAGTACTTGCATGAAATCCTCAAGAACAAATTGCAAATATGACAACAGATATTTCTGATTGCACAGTCATTTCATCATTAACATCACTAAAAGAAACACATTTAATGCAAAATATCATTTATAATATATCTTCCAATTAGTTAAGTATAAGATGAAACACACAAAAATTTAAACATATAAGCTATCACCATTATAGTTAATTAATAATATAATTGAGTCTTTGAGATCATAAAAAGATTAATTAAAGTGTCATCTCCAGGAACTCATCTCTTTCATTTGAAATAAATACACTTGTGGGTACCCTTGATACCAATCCTCCACCTCCAACAACCACTTGGACACCTACCTTTGGTGCTCCTCCCATCCCCAAAAATCCAAAGAAGCTACATAAAGCTCTTGATATTCATTACTCCACCACAACCTCCACCTATCGTGGAAATCCCTCTACATCCACATCCATGAGTACCACAAGTATGCCCACCATCACAAAAAGTAGTGTGGACCAAGTATCTCAAGATAGTGCATAGGGGCATGGCAATACTATATGACAGATTCAACCCTCAATGCAAATGAGGACATGTTTACCCAATCCTCCCATGGGTTCATCTATACCATTGGCATCACAAAACACATCCATCCCATCTATCATCAACCCAAATCAAAACTACACCTTGGTTATGAACCCCATCAATCAAGGAAATACCTTGACTGCATCCCAAGCACAAGGAAACCCCCCAAGAATCGATCAATGGAATCCTTTCAATCAATGGACTCAAGGTCCTAGTATGTTAGTACCATTATAAAATCTAATGAGAACATCCTCATCTTTTCCCATGGTCCCCTTCACTATTCAAAATCAGATGGGGCCTCAAACCTACATTCCTCCATCTCAATCCACCATTTTACAAGGAATTTTGAACCAAGGAAACTCCCAACCCCTCATCACCAACTCACAACCCATACAAAACATTAATGTCCAGAATCCATCGCAGATGTCCTAGCAACCAACTGGTTCTATATTGCAAACTAATACCTTAGCCCTACAACAAGCACAACAAGATTATCAACAAGCCATCCAACAACAACAACAACAACAACAACAAGCCTTAGCTACACAACAACAACACCAAAAACAAGAAGTTTATCAAGCATCATTAGGAGCACAAAAACAACATCAAGCCTATCAAGCATATTTAGTAGCACAACAACAACATCAAGCCCAACAACAAGCCCTCATGACACAACAAAATCAGGCCCAACAACAAGCCCTCATGGTGTAGCAACAACATCAAGCCCTAGTGGCACAACAATAACAACAAGCCCACCAACAAGCCCTTATGGTGCAACAACAACATCTAGCCTTACTAGCTCAGCAGTATGTCAAAAATCAACAACAACAATAGCTATAAAGTTCCTACTATAATCATCAACAAAACATTGTCAATACAAACACATTAGGAACATACACATCAACACCTCAATCACCTTCTCATAACCTCACACCACCCTACACCCCATACAACACACCATCATATCAAAATCCCATATACAACTCATCCATCATCCCATCATATGTTCCTCCCCCAAGCCCATAGGATGATTTAGCATCACAATTTAAGGTACTATCCCAAAAAATGTAGGACCTTCAAATGGTAAAGACAAGGAAGCCCCATACACATAATCTATGTCCTTATCAATTTGACCAAAACATCACCATGGTGCCATTTCCTCCCAGATTTGAAATTCCCAAATTTGATAAATAGAAAGGGGGAGGGTGTCTCATGGACCATGTCAAATAATTCAACCTCATGTGTATGTAGGTATCCTACAATGATTCTTATCTAATGCACCTCCCTCGAAGCTTAATAGGTACTGCTTTGGATTGGATTTTTCATTTATCTCCCGACATCAAAAAATTCCAAAAAATCATTGATAAATTCATCGATCACTTCTCCTTCAACCTTGACATGTACATTAGTCTAGAAGATTTGTACACTCTCAAACAAACTAAAGGAGTATCATTTGCCAATTTCTTGCAATGATGGAGAGAAAAATCTAGTAAGAGAAAGTGGACCCTTCCTGATGAACAACAAGTGGGAATCACCATAGAAAATCTGGATCTTGATCTCTCTTTCCACTTGAAAATGCAATGCATCACATCTTATGACGAACTTGTACCTCAAGCCCTTAACATCGAATGAGCTCTAATCTCATAGGGAAATAATCAATATTACAACCAACCATCAACCAATTCAAATGACAAACCTCATCTCTGGACTAAAAACAAAAATATGACAAATGATGGTGTGGTAAATTCTAAGGTGGTCCTAAGTGCTCCTATACCCAACAACACCCAACAACAATCAAGTTACTAATATTCAACCAAATGTACAACAAACAAAATTTCCTCAAAACGATCAAATCAACAACACCGAGATGCAACAAAGGCAAACTACCAACAGGAACAACTATTCCAAGCACAAGTACACCAAGTTATCTAAACCCATCAAAACCATCGTGAAAAATTTGGTAGATTCAAATCTGATAACATTTCCCAACTTTGAAAACTACCAAGAACCACAAGAGAAACCATCTTGGTACAACTAGAATGATCTCTGTGACTTTGACAAAGTCAAAGGACACAAAATGACAAAGTGAATGACACTCAAGAATATCATCCAAGACCTCATAGAGAATGACATCATCTCTATTGAAGTACTAGCTGGGAATCAAGATCTTAAGAGATACAAGAACCTTATGCCAGATCATAACAAAGGGAACAACAATGAAAAAACTAAGGTTTACAAAAATGTGCAACATAGCTATTCAAACATGGTCGCATCTCATGATAGCATCATTACTATTTTCACCATCAAAGGACCTAGTGCAAAGTGTGGAGTCACCACACGACATGGAATGGTCACCATCCAAGGAGTCCCATCTCAGTCTAGGGCACAACCTACTTTTCCAACATCAAATCCCAATAATTATAATCTCCTAGACCAACTTAAGAAGACCCCAACATAAATATCAATATTAGAACTATTGAGGCTTCCTCCCACATAGGGAAATCTTAGAGAAATATTTATTAGAGTTATTTGTCCCCAAGGATATTGATATAGATCGGTTTCAAGCTATGGTAGGAAATATTACCAATCACCTTCTCACCTTCTCTGAGCAAGACCTACCATCACAAGCATCTCATAATCATGCTTTACACCTCGAGCTCTACATTCATAAAACCAAGGTTAAAAGAGTCTTAGTAGATGGAGGTGTTGGTCTAAATATTTGTACCCTTAAGTTGATCAAAGACTTGGGCTACTCAGAAGATACTATTGAGAAAAAAAAAGTACCACCATCATAGCATATGATGACCAAGAGTGGACATCCCAAGGCATCATTACACTACCCATTCAAATGGGGCCTATCATTGCAGAAACCACATGCCAAGTGCTATATATTTATCTTTCGTACAACATCTTGCTTGGTCGACCATGGATTCATGCCTTAAAAGCTATCGTCTCGACCTACCATCAATGTGTCAAGTTTCCTTTTGAGGGTAGAGAAATTACCATCCATAGAGATCTTGAGCCTTTTTACTACTACAAGAACCTTGAGGCCAAGTTCTATAAGATACTCGAAGTGCCTAAAAATGATGAAGGTCCTACACCCACACCTACCTCATTTTTTGATCTATCATCTCTTGTATCGACCTCGACAACAAATGCATTCATCGTGCAAAACATTCCTAACATTAAAGCAGTGATCCAAGATGATAATTGTGGAAATTATAAACTACTTAAGGATACCTTTATCTTAGGAGAACTACCTCTTTCTCCTCAATCTCATGGGAAACCCACATCTAGCACCAAAGAGCCTGAAACAATCAAGATGGTAGCTACTACCTTGACCAAGTGGGGGGATCTAAATCAAGAAGATATCAACAAGGAGGATGTCTCTAAAATCCTCTATCAAGATGAATGAATTGTCCCTATTCTTCCCATGGAAGATGACAATAAATTCTTACAACTCATTAAGGGAATGGGTTATAACAAGAATGAGAAACTAGGACAGAATGACAATGGCTTTCTAGAACCTATCGTTCTTGAGAAATGATTAAAGAATCTTTGTCTAGGTTATACTATGGTGAAAGAGCACCTAGATCCTAACCCTAACATGATAGGACAAAGGACCTTAAAGGTTCACCAAGGGATTTGAAGACAAGTTCACCAAGTGTTTTAAAGGTTTTTATTTTTTATGTAAAATATGTTCAATTATGTTGCTTTGTACTCAATTGTCCTTTATGTCATGTGACAAGGGGTGGCAGATAGGTAGTAGATGGATTTAAGCCATGTCTTTTATACAAATAAGGTCTCATTAGACCACTTTCAATAAGTTGGGTGAGCATGGGATCAAAAAGACCAAACATTACAAGTATGTAGTGAATTTGATTAACCAAGATTATGTAAAATGCTTAACCTTGATCTCCAAACGGTCATAAGTGGTTCAAATTTCTGTTGTAGGGTAGTTGGTCAGTTGTAGGAGATAGTTGGATGTTGCAATCACCATTTATTCATGTAATCTCCAGAGGAGAAAGTTGTTCTTCGGTTCTAATAAAGAAAAATCACTGTGGCAAACACTGATCACTATTTCTTCCTTTAGTTTTCTGAACTTTGCTCCTTGATCTAAGCCCATACAGATTCAAGATGCCTTGAGGCATTGTATGATTGCTTATTCATGTTTTTATCTTCTTTCATGTTTGTATTGGGGGGCTTAATCCTTTTGCTTGTGTGACTGGGATCAACAAACTGCAAGGTACCCTATTTTATGTGTTTGGAGTTTTGAGGACAACACCATGACCAACTAACCAATCCACCTACTGTTCCAGACCTGTGGCTCGGTGGATTGGTCTGTACCATGTCTGGTTAAGTGTGTACATACCTTAGGAGAAGGAGAAGGGGAGATTTCTGCCATGGTGTGTGATCTGGTGCTGATCAGGGGTAGTTAGACCATGAAAATAGGGAACCCAAGGATGAATTCTAAGAATTAGTGAGTGAGAAGGGACTGTGAGATTTTCTTGAGTTGGGGTAGAGATAATGTGTGGTGTTTAGAACCCTAGAGGGATTGGGGAAGGTCAGGAGTAGGGAGTTACCCCTAAACACTTGCTAAACCCTTGTTTTGGTGAGTGCTTGAGAGGTTTTCTTGGAACAGAGGGTTAGAATCCCTGTAGATGAAAAGCATCATTGTAATATGAGGTTTGAGATCATTTGTTGAGACTATCCAAAGTGCTTTGGTGAGTGGCCATTGTTGGAAGGGTGGTTCCTTTGGAAAATAGACCAAATGGCGAAGTCTAGAACCAGGTAAGTGTATCAAAAGTTCAAGGTGGTCCAAAATAGTGACCCTTGATTTTCATACATGTTGTGTAACCTTGAAAAGAGTATCCTAATCTCCTTTTTAATAACTGGGTGCTTTGGAAAGATTGGGTGAAACTTGGCCTATTCTGGTTTTGGGAGAGCTACAAGGGCAGGTTGATGTGTAGGTTGCTAGATGGTAAACCTTGGGGAATTGGTGATTGAGGTTGTTTAGGAACCCCTATTTTTGGCATAACAACGAAGGTTGTCACTTACCTCTGCATCATAGTGGTATCAGAGCAAGGGATTAGGTCTTTGTGAAAGATCAAGATTGAAGTTTGTGTGCAGGAAGAAGAAGATATTTGGAGGGAACAAAATGCCTCCTAAAAACAATGTTGTTGCAAGGAAACTTGATACTCATGAGAAGGATATAGATATACTAAAAAGGGAGATGGCTGCAATGAAGGCTAAGGGTAAGACCCTTATGGAGGAAAGTGAGTCTGAAGAGGAAGAGACCTCTGGTGAAGAAGAAGAGATGGGTCTAGATGATGTTAGAACAATGAGGCTACTGAAGGCTATGAAGAAGGATGGACATGGAAAGATGGATGTGCCTATGTATGGAGGAAAACTTGATAGTGAAGAGCTCTTGGATTGGATAGGGGCTTTGGAGAACTACTTTGATAGTGAAGATGTTGATGAAGGACATAAGGTGAAGAGAGCAAAAACAAAACTGAAAGGACATGCTTTGGTGTGGTGGAATTTTATGCAAGAAGATAGGTTGAGAAAAGGCAAGAGCAAGATCATTTCTTGGGAGAAGATGAAAGCAAAGATAAAAGGTAAATTTATTCCTTTTGATTACAATATTCAATTGCTTAAGAAATTGCAGAATCTTAGACAGAAAGAGTTAGATGTGCAAGCATATACTGAAGAGTTTTATAGGTTAAGTATAAGGACTAAACATGAAGAAGATGAAGAAGAGATGACTGATAGATACTTGAATGGTTTGAGGTTCAACATTCAGGATGAAATTTGCATGATGGCACCAAAATCAATAGAGCAATGCTTTCAAATGGTAATGAGGGTAGAAGAAAAGCTAAAGAGGAGACAAGAGAAGGCAGCAAGGGGAAGAGGTAACACCTCTAGAGGAAGGGGATTCAATCCTAGTTCAAGGAAAAACAATGAAGGCCAAGGAGATGACAAAAAGGATCAAGAGCAATCTGATTCAAGAGGTGGATGGAGAGGTTCAAGAGGCAGATTTAGTGGAGGAATAGGATCACATCAATTCTCAGGAAGATGCTACAATTGCAACCAGCCTGGAGACCCAGCCTTTAAGTGCCTAAAAAAACAAGGCTCAAGCTCTCATGGTGGAGAAAGGAGGAATCAATTAGTGCATGAGGATGAAGAGAGTATGACTACACCTGTAGTAAACCTTACATCAGAAAAAGGAGAGGCACTCATGATAAGAAGAATTGTGTTACAAGCATCCAAGGAGGAAGATTCAAGCCAAAGAAGGAGCCTATTCAGAACTACATGCAAAAGTGAAGGTAAAGTGTGTCAAGTCGTCATTGATTCTGGTTCTCAAGATAATCTAGTGTCTAGGGAAATGGTGGATAAGCCAAGTTTGGAGAAATTACCTCATGAAGCACCTTATAGAGTCTCTTGGGTCAATGATAATCAGACTTTGGTGGTAAAAGAGCAAGCATATGTTGATTTTCAAATTGGAGAGTATAAGGATAGGGTTCTATGTGATATTTTTCCCATGGATTGTTGTCATGTGCTCTTAGGGAGGCCCTGGCAGTTTGATAGGAGATCCATATATGATGGTTGGGAGAACACATACACCATTAGGAAGGAGGATAGAACCTTTAAGTTACTTCCCTTGAAGACAAGTGTGAGGGATAAAGGTAAGGCTAAAGTTGTGTTGTTTGGAAAAAAGGAACCTTTAAAGCCTGAGGTCAGTCAGTCTGATATGGTTGCAGGTAGAGAGCAAGTTGGAGGAGTTGTGACAGTGAGGAGAACACCCACAAGTGGTGTTAAGATAGTAGAAAATGTGTTTTTGCAAAAGGCAGGGAAGACACTCATACCTAGGTCTGATTTGGTCAAGAGGAATGATAAGAAGACAGTGGTTGATGGTTTCATACCTAGGTTTGATACACTCAAGGAGATGGAAGGTAGGATGATGCACAAGCATGACAAGCAAGGTGGAATGCTTCCCAAGGAAGCTGAGATTACTGTGGGGACTATTGAGTGTCCAATCAACAGGAGTAATGGTGAAAGGTATGAGAGTTTTACAATCATGAGGACTGGTGAGCCTGACAAGGTAATGGTCCTTGGCAATGACAGTGTGCAGGGTCTGATCACACTAGGTAAGGAATTCATGGAACAAGAGAGTATAGGTCTGAGGATAGTAAGAAGGGGGCAGAGTCTGCAAGCAATGTTAGGTGGATCCACATGTGGAGATGAGACAATGAAGAATTTGGGACAGTGTGTTGCTAACCATTGTGTGTTTGCACGTATCAAGGCAAGGGGAATATCAACTTTTGCTCCAAGGGTGAGGAAAAGGCTAGTGGCAGGTCTGGATATACAGGGAGCAACAAGGTGGAGGAATGGAGTACACTCTTACTCTTGGGACAAGAGTTTCCCTATGGGGGGGAGTATGGTGCAAGAGTACCTAGATCTTGACCCTAACATGACAGGACAGAGGACCTTAAAGGTTCACCAAGGGATTTGAAGACAAGTTCACCAAGTGTTTTAAAGGTTTTTATGTTTTATGCAAAATATGTTCAATTCAGTTGCTTTGTACTCAGTTGTCCTTTATGTCATGTGACAAGGGGTGGTAGATAGGTAGTAGATGGATTTAAGCCATGTATTTTATACAAATAAGGTCTCATTAGACCACTTTCAATAAGTTGGGCGAGCATGGGATCAAAAAGACCAAACATTACAAGTATGTAGTGAATTTGATTAACCAAGATTATGTAAAATGCTTAACCTTGATCTCCAAACGGTCAAAAGTGGTTCAAATTTCTGTTGTAGGGTAGTTGGTCAGTTGTAGGAGACAGTTGGATGTTGCAATCACCATTTATTCATGTAATCTCCAGAGGAGAAGGTTGTTCTTCAGTTCTAATAAAGAAAAATCACTGTGGCAAACACTGATCACTATTTCTTCCTTTAGTTTTTTGAACTTTGCTCCTTGATCTGAGCCCGTACAGATTCAAGATGCCTTGAGGCATTGTATGATTTCTTATTCATGTGTTTATCTTCTTTCATGTTTTTATTAGGGGGCTTAATCCTTTTGCTTGTGTGACTGGGATCAGCAAACTGCAAGGTACCCTATTTTCTGTGTTTGGAGTTTTGAGGACAACACCATGACCAACTAACCAATCCACCTACTATTCCAAACCTATGGCTCAGTGGATTGGTCTATACCATGTCTGGTTAAGTGTGTACATACCTTAGGAGAAGGAGAAGGGGAGATTTCTGCCATGGTGTGTGATCTAGTGCTGATCAGGGGTAGTTAGACCATGAAAATAGGGAACCCAAGGATGAATTCTAAGAATTAGTGAGTGAGAAGGGACTGTGAGAGTTTCTTGAGTTGGGGCAGAGATAATGTGTGCTGTTTGGACCCCTGGAGGGACTGGGGAAGGTCATGATTAGGGAGTTAACCCTAAACCCTTGCTAAACCCTTGTTTTGGTGAGTGCTTGAGAGGGTTTCTTGGAACAAAGGGTTAGAATCCCTGTAGATGAAAAGAATCACTATAATTTGAGGTTTGAGACCATTTGTTGAGACTATCCAAGGTGCTTTGGTGAGTGGCCATCGTTGGAAGGGTGGTTCCTTTGGAAAATAGTCCAAATGGTGAAGTCTAGAACCGGGTAAGTGTATCAAAAGTTCAAGGTGGTCCAAAATAGTGACCCTTGATTTTCATACATGTTGTGTAACCCTGAAAAGGGTATCCTAATCTCCTTTTTAATTACTAGGTGCTTTGGAAAGATTGGGTGAAACTTGGCCTATTTTGGTTTTGGGAGAGCTACAAGGGCAGGGTGATGTGTAGGTTGCTAGATGGTAAACCTTGGGGAATTGGTGATTGAGGTTGTGTAGGAACCCCTATTTTTGGCATAGAAACTAAGGTTGTCACTTATCTCTGCATCATACTACTAGCAAGGTCACCCTTATTGGAAAAGTTACTTCCTCTAAATGTGACGAGGCTTCCTCTTGGTTACCTACACCATGTGGTACAACTTTAGATGACCTCCCACTTAATGTTGATGACCTATTTGAAAATAAATCCCTCTTCATGATATCCATTACATCCTTTTCTCCAAGCACTCAACCAACTGAACTACGCCTAGTATACGTGCAACTTATTGACATGGACCAACAAGGACCACCGATTCTTGATTTATTCGAAAATGATGAAGCGATCTCAGAATTCATGGGACTCCACGACAACTTATCATGGGTAGATCACAAAACAATTTTTGACATAGATGTAGACATAGGGGCATACTAAAGAGAGATGATTGAATGCTTCAGTCATAAAATTGATGAAACACAACTAACATGCAAATCCTTGAGTGAAAACCACATTGCGACACTCTTTGATCCTAAAATGGTAAAAAGAAAGGACATATCCAAAGGTGAAACGTCTATGAGGTGCCCAAGGATGAGGGATTCAATCTCCCCCTTAGTGAAACACATCCCCAAAAGTTAGCAGTCTTAGTAGAAAAGGCTACTCCAGTCAATGTGGGAACATAAGAAGCACCCAAGATCATTTTCAATGTTGAATCCTTGTTGGATGAAGAATAGAAGAACCTAGTAGCATTCTTGAAAGAGTGGAGAGATAACTTTGCATGATCATACACATATATGCTAGGCCTTGATCCTGAACTAGTTGTGCATCACTTAATGGTCTATCTTGAAGCCAAGCCATTCAAGCAAAAGTTAAGGAAGATGCACCCTTAGATAGCACTCTTGGTGAAACTAGAGTTACAAAAGCTTCTTGACGTTGGATTCATCCAAATGATAGATTATCTTGAGTGGGTTTCAAACTTTGTACTAGTCTCAAAACCCACTAGGGGCATCAAAATCTGCACTGATTTCATAGACTTAAACAAAGCATGCCCTAAAGATGATTTTCCTCTTCCCAAAATTGACCTTGTTGCGGAATTAACACTGGGACATGAAATTCTATCACTCATGGATGGTTTTTCAGGCTACAATCAAATCATAATCGCCAAGGAGGATCAACATAAAACTGCATTCACTTGTCCATGGGGAACATATTGCTGGAATGTGATTTCATTCGGGTTAAATAATGCAAGAGCAACCTATCAAATAACAATGACCCTCATTTTCCATGACATGATCCATAAAATAGTTTTAGATTATATGGATGGTATTTTGGAAAAATCAAGGAAAAGGAGTGAGCACATACAAGTCCTAGGACCCATCTTTGATAGCCTTGAAGAATACAAGGTACGACTGAATCCAAAAAAGTGTATCTTAGGGGTTACATCAGGGAAACTTGTTGGCTTCATTGTCTCACAAAGAGGGATAGAAATTGATCTAGGAAAGGTAAAATCCATCCTCAACATGGAGCCACCACAAACATTGAAGCAGATGAGAGGATTACAAGGAAGATTGCAATCCATTAGAAGGTTCATAGTGCAACTATCAGATAAAATCTACCCCTTTTTGCATCTTCTTCATAAAGGGTTAACCTACAAATGGGATGAAAAGTGTGATAAATCCTTAAAAAAAATCAAAAATTATCTACTAACACCTCTTGTTCTCATGCCACCAATACCGAACAAACCACTAATCTTATATATCTCAATAACATCAGTAGCACTAGGAGCTTGTTGATGGTGTTCTCTGCACAACAACAACTCGGCCATAATACAATATCCTATCTCTCTTGAAAGGTAAATCTCTATCAGCAAGCCTCAAGAGATAACCCCAAGCTCTCTAATGTCAGGTCCTGACAAATGCAGTAAAACAACTCAAAGATAATGTTTTAATGTTGGTTTTCCACAAAGCGCCTTACACATAAATGCTACAAATTCTCAAGTTCATAAGATATAACAATATGTTGATGCTTGGAGGTCCTAAAACTAACCCAAATGTTAAAGAAAGACAAAAAGAGATAAGGGTTTGAGAGAAATCTAAGTCTAACTACCAGAGTCAACTATAAAAATGGTAGAACATTCAAAGTGGACCAACCCTCCAAACCAATTTATGTTAAACCTAGATTAACCTGCAATGCCACATAAATAGTGCCATCTCCTAGGTACTTAATATTTTCATATTGTAATGCATTCACACATCAACCCACACATAGCATTAGAATGAGTAAACACTTCACAATTGAACTCAGCACACCAAATATGGGCCCAGACTAACTTTACACAACTACCCACATTCAAAAAAGTAGCTAAAAGTATGGACCAAGGGTTGCTCAAACACTTTAGATTTCCCACCATGAACACAACTGAAACACAAATATTTCTAAGATTATCTAAAGAGTAACTTAATTAAATAAAAATTTCAAAATATGAAATACAAGAATCACAAGAACCATGTACAGATGAATAACACAATGAAGAACACCAAATAACAATGCCTTCTCTTGTATTTGCTTCACCAAAATTTGCAACAATCCTAGTTTTTCCAATATCTCAAGTATTACAGAGCTTTCTAATGCCTTATCTAAAATTCTAACACTTTCTCCAATTGTCTAACCTTAACAACTGAGGGAAAACCCCTTATTTATAACAATTTTCACCTAGGGCGGTCCAGATTAGGGTTTACAAGTTAGGGCAACCAAGTAGGTCAACCATAAATTCCCTCCTAAATTTCAAGTTCAAAATTTACATTAAAATATTGGAGGTCGGCCTCAACTTTTAGCATTAAATGTCTCCTAGGCACAAAATCCAAGGTGCATCTGCCTTGTCTCTTCATGTAAAATCAACATTAATGGCACATAATTCTAGGAAACCAAGATGGGTCACCCTTTTCTCCTTCACCTAATCCTTTCTAAAAGCTTCTTTTATTTTTGTAAGTACTAGATCTAAGTTGGCATAGGTTGGAGTAGCTATTATTTTAATTTTGGCCCTAACTAAATTTAATTCTGCTTCATATTTGACCAAGGCCTTATCCCAGTCAACATATAGGACCTGATATCTATCTATACAAGAGATGTAAATTGTAACATCTTCTAATTGATCTTTAACTGCTGGGCCTTCTGCACATGGAGAATAAACCTCACACCACCATTGTTTCTATTGGCCTACATTCAAGTCCTTCTATTTGAATTTCTTCCTTCTTGTAACTATTTTCAAAGAGGCATTGCAGCCATCGAAAAATTAATTTACCTTGTCGTAGACCTTGGATAACTTCTTGGGTGCCTTCATCTTGAGTTCATTCTTGAAATTGACAGCATCTATCCATTCCATGGCATTATATGTATCCTACATGGTGATAACATCATCTTTCATGAGATTTTCTGAAGAGACTACAAGGATTTTCTCCAACTCTTTAACAATTGCATCATCAGGCGGTTGTTTGCAGTCATCAAGGAAATAAGTTATGACTTAGGAAAGGAAGGATGACTTCTCATAAAATGGTACCACTTTTTTTATCATCTCATCTCCTTTGTCACTAAAATTTTGTAGCCATTCCTCTATATCTTTCGCCAGATATTTTAGTCTCTCTATCTCTGAAATCACCTCCTTGGACAACAAACCCTCTCAGAATGAGGAACTCTCACTGCTTTGGGATTTCAAAGGTTTTATTAGACGCTGGATATACCTATGAACTTCCCTCAACTACTTCTGCAATTCCTCCTTTTTCTGTAGTCTCCTTGTCAAGTCTCCTCAGAATTGCTTGAGAGAATTCTTCGAAGTCTTCCTTCTCCTATTCCTTTATAGTCGAACCCAAATTAACAGTCTGCACCTTGTAATCTATGGGTCTTAATTCATATTTATACTTTTTCTCACGGGGAACAACAACATGGATAACTCTGTTATTAAAATCATCCCTCACAAACTTGGAAATTGTTCTGGCTCTTTCCCTCTCCTTTGGTTGTCCCCATTTTTCTAACAGCTTGTCCCAGCTTGGAGTCTCATCGTCTATAATTATAGCCTTCTATTTTAACCTCTTTTCTAGCCAATTTGGGGTAGCAAGCTGCACTTTTTCTGTATTCTTCTGAGTATCATGTTGAGACTAATCATGAGGAATCTCATCAACAACCTCTATATTCTCCTCATCCCTTCCTTGGTTTCATTGTTCCCTTTCTTCATCACCCTTATCTTGAGGCTCATCCTCTAAATATTGTATATGCTCACTAATTTGAGGCTAAGAGGGCATTTCTATAGTGACCTCAGAGGTAGTTTCCTTAATGATTTCCTTCTTCTCTCCTAGTTCCTTGGCCAAATCACTCAATTTCCCATCTCTGGGCATAGATACTTCTTCACTTTGAGTTTCTTCATCAGGATCATCAAATGGGCCTTCTTATCCGCCTAGTTGTTCACATTCCTTTGGAGCCTCCCCCTCTTGTATATTTTGTATTGAGGATAAAGAAGGTGAATTATCCCTCGTAATTGCCTTTTCAGCTTCCTTTGTAGGATTCTCAGTAGGAGTATCTTCAACATGTAGCTTCTCATGCCCAACTCTTGATTCTCCTATAGGGGATACCCTCTGCTTTGGTGAATTCCTTCTTACATACACTTGTGGCTTCTCCCTAGAGCTCTCAATCTCGACAACACTAGGAGGAGTGATTGAGGCTTCAACAGTCTTTGTACTTTCCTTAACTAATCTATGCCTCTCAGTCACTAGCTTTCTCCTCTTGGAAGGTGGAGGAGTCTTCTCTTCTTTCTCAGTAGCTTCATTGGAAGTTCTCTTTGCCTTTGGTGGAGGTTGTTTCTCAGTTTTCTTCGCCTACCCTTGACTTCTCATTTTCCTTTTCAGTGTTAGGGGCCTTCATTTTTCTTATTCATCCTTCGCAACCTCGGTTTCATCCTCAGAATGGGATTCAAGGTTTCCCATCAGGTCATAGGTGAATTAAGCACCATGTGCCTGTAACTCTACAATTTTGTGCTTTACCCACATTCTAGAATATCTCTTCACTGCCTCAGTTATTTGATCAAGATCCACTATTTAATCCTCTGACCAATTGATCGATGGTAGGGGTTGATTTTTGTATGGCTCATAATCATGGTACTGTATTAGATCCCCTTCATCCTCATCAACTTGGTCCAACACCTGATCCACCTTGTATTTCCTGATGAGTTTCAAGGGCATCCTAAAGTACCTTCTCTTTATCACCTCATATTCATCTCTACAATTTTACCAATAATCTTCTATGCAGTCCTTGTGCCTGTATTCTCTACTAGCCCACTTTTGTACCTTTCCAAAGGGATCAAAATTGCCTATGTTAGTGTGTGAATACAACTCATATTGTGCCATCTCCTTCTTTGAATACTGTGTACTTTGGATATTGGGGCAGGCTTCAAGAGTGCCAAACCTTAATGGGAATTCATCTATAAGCCCCTTCTTATGCATGTCCTACAACACAGTCTCAAATGCAATCATTTTTCATGTCAACTACAAAAAAATAAGTTTATTAGTAGAATACCTATTTGCATATGGCTTCTAGTGTTGTCATCGATGGAAAACTAAGTCATTCATCCGGTCCACAGTTTAGTATTGGTTCATACTAGCAGAGAAGACTAATGAGCAAGGCATCTGGTTAAAGGTAAAGTTGTTGATCTATGTACTTCACCGGACTATATTCTTGATTTGTGGATCTTAGAGAAAGTTATGTTGATGTTTGTACTACCTTATTCAAGAATTATCGAGGTGCACATTCATTGGCGTACGATCTAGGAGATCCGGTGTATTGATTTTCTGGTTATTTGTTCTAGAAGGCCAACTTGGCGAATATAGTTGTTTTGGATATTTAAGGAGTAATTGGTTAAATATTTTTATGTTCGAACATGTTTATTTGGGTCGTCACTATGCTATGACCGACTATGGGTGGTGCGCATAAAGAATTAGTTGTGGATTTAGCCAACAATTGGAAAGTATTTTATGTGTTATGAAATCCGACATATGAATGATCAAATCTTTGATAGTGGATATATATATATATATATGAGATTGGTGGTATCATTTTGAATAAAATAATGTGAGTAATGTGAAGCATATTAGTGTGTGGTGTGAATTTCAGAAGGATAAGGGTGCAAATTTATCTATGTATGGATTTGTAATGCGAAGAGTTGAGAAAAGTAGAGCAGTGCAGAGCAAAGAGCAAAATCAGATAGAAGGTACAAAATCTTATCTATGAGCCTAATTAGAACCATAACCTAGAATAAGTAGATGCTAATACTTCAGTTTAATCTTTTAGATGGTTTTAATCTAAATTTTTTTTAAGGTAGTGAGCCTTTCTATTTTGAGAAGTGAGCTCTAGGCACTGATCCTGAATGCAAGTGCATTCCCTTTTGTAAAACTTATATTTGAGTACTCAAATTGTGGATTGACCTCCACCGTGGGTTTTCCCCTAATAGGGTTTCCATGTAAAAATCCTTGTGTTATGGTGTTGTGGATGATTACTTTGTGTGTTTGCATCTTTCCAATGGTTTAATGTTGAAATGGTTTAAATATCATATAAATAAAGTTCAGATTTGCAAAACACTGATTCAACCCTCCCTCTCAGTGTTCCCTTGAGTCCAACAATTGGTATCAGAGCATCTAGTTCCTTGAAAGAAGTTTAGCAGCTTGAGGTGGATCTTGGAATGTGATGGACTCTGGTAGTCTTCACCAAAAAAATTTGGTGGCACTTGATGACCTTGATTAGTCTAAAGAAAAAGTACAAGAATTGAAAGAAAATATTAGGGATGCTAAGAAATTTATTCAGACATTGAAGGATCAGATTGTTAAATCCAGGAAAAAGAGGAAGGATCTTTGTGATCAGATTAAGCAAAAAGAGAGAAAAAAAAATGGATGATTCTCACCTAAATCAAACCTTGAAGGAAATAACTGAAGAATGTGAAAATATTTCGAGAAACAATGCTACCCTAAAGCATGAAATGAAATCTATGGTGATGAAGCTGACGCAGGAGATTGAAGAAAGGAAGAAGGATGAGGAGAATCTTGCTCAATCCTTAAAAGAAAGATCTGATGAATGCAAAATAGTAAATGGAGAATTCATTCAATTAGAAAATGAATTGCAACAATCTAGAAACAATGAAGAAAAACTTGAAAAATAGATTATTATTCTCAGGGATGAACTTATTAGTACAAATGAATACAAGGAGAAGTTTAAGATTAGTTATGTTAAGCTTGATGAGCTGACTCAAAGTTAGAAGAATGCTAAAGATAAGCGAGGCCTTGGATATGAGAAAGGAGAAAGTTTTGGATCTAGACAAAGATATTTCAGGCAAGAAAATTAGATGAACAAAGATAAAAGGTATCTAGTAAGACAACCTAATGCTCAAAAGTTTAATGGATACTATTTTGCTTGCAATAAATTCAATCATATGGTTGCTCAGTGTAGAAGTAAAATAAAATCAAGTAATCCATCATTCTCTGGTCAGTGTTTCAATTGCAACAAGTTTGGTCATAAATCAATTGAATGCAAAAATATGTCAAACTACTATGTTAGTAGAAGGAATGTTGAATTTTATACCTGTGAAATAATTGGGAATATTGCTAATCAATGGAGATCAAGAGGAAATCAATGGAATGAATGGTCTAGACAAGGAAATACTGTTTGCTACAATTGCAACAGATATGGTCACATTGCAAGATTTTGCAGAAACAAAAATGTGGGTAGAAAAGGTTCGGTATACAAAGGTAGAAATACATAGAAAAATGATAAAGCAAAAGGAAAAAATGATTATGGATGACATAAGAGATCAGATGAAGAAGAAATGGGTAAGGAAGAATGAATCAGATGCTGAAAATAGTTCTACACTGGAATCTGCTTCTAGTAATTCCTCTGGAAATTGATCTCAGGCCATTGGCTCAGGGGGAGATTTTCAAGAAAATTCGTTTTCCCCTATTCGTAAGCTGGTACTAGATCATGAAAATATTGTCAAAAGGTGTATTAATGATCTACAAATGTTCTGGAAAACATTCACAAGGAAAATCAAAGAAATCATGGGTTCGTAGAAGAATTTTTCTCTCACTGTCTGAGAAAACAAGGTATCCAGAATACCTAGGGCAAAGGTATTTATTACAAGTGTGTGAGCTATATAAGGCAAGTTGAAACTCTCATTTGTCACTTTGCATCAAAGTAGAAAAGAAGGAGAGCACTCGGTAGCATAATTTTGAAGGAGTGAAGTTAATTTGGCGGTGAATCATAAAATCCATTAGGTATTTAGTTTCTTTTGAATTTCCATATAATTTGGTGTGCGGTAATACATAAGGCAAAATAGAAAAAATCAAAGGGTCAATCAATTTAGATGAATACAACAGTGGGAAGATTAGAGCCATAATAAATTTGTTGTTGCCCGATGAATTGAAATGGGTGAAAGAAGCCAAACACAAGAATTTGGACATTTGGAATGAGTTTCCCTATTTTGAGAACACAAAAATCGTTAAATTCATTTTGAGCGGATTGAATGATGACACTTTGATTCTGGAAAAACCCTACATCATTTTGAAGGAACTTAAAATTTAACTGGATTATGCAAAGTTTGAGATTTACAAAGAAATAAATCCATCTGGAATAAAGAATTCAAAACCCTAACCAGAGTTATTGGAGATCAAAGGGCACTTATAATCTCGATAATCAAAAACCGTATGAAGGAGCAACCTCGACTGGTGTAGTCTATATCTCTCACAAAATGGTAATGGAAGGTTAGGACTTTGACCTGTGTGGACTGCTAAAGGATTAATTGATGGAGAATGTGCAATTAATGAAGATGAAAGATTACCCTTTCAGGTTTGGTACTCTGGTGATATGTCTAGTAATGTAATTTCTGAATTGTTTATCGATGAACAACAATGTGATGTGGAAAAAAAATGAACCAGTGTGCAAAAAAATCTACACACACTCTAAAAGTTTTGAAGACTGTGATCAAGCATATGAAAGTTTCTTTAAGAGTTTGCTAGGAAATTTTGGCTTAGTTGGTATTTCTCTTTCGGTAAAGCACTTGAAGTTGGTTCCTCTTCTGGTGAGATGGAGAGAAATAAGGAAAGAGAGAAAGAAACTATTGTTTGTACTCCTCTGGAAAGCAAGATTATGAAAATTGAAGGAAAAGGAAAAGAACAGGAGATTGTGGATATACCAGATGAAAGATTTGATGAGGAAACTAAGGACACACAAGGAAAAGAGCAAGATTCAGTTGAACCAGAACATGAAAAATGAAATGACAAAAGCAATTGAAGAAGAAGATGACTTGACAAAAGAGAAGTTACAGCAGCTTATTCATAAGGAAGGTGGAATCCAGAAAATTGCTAAATTATGGTCTATCAGACCCTCATATGACCAAGATATGATTTGAAGTGTACTAAGCGCTCATGTTGTGCACAATCAGATCAAACTAGAGAGTTTACAAAATATTTTAGCTAAAGAAATTATTGAATGCATTAAGCAAACTATGGACTCTGAGTTTCAAAACAAAGAAGGAGAAGTAATCTCTCATTTGAAGGAGCAGTTCAGTCTATCTCTTACCAAGTTAAAAAATAAAATGAATGAGATGAGGTAATGCATAAGTGCAACAAATAAAATCTACAACTATTACATCAGTTAGCCTCATGCAATTGGGAAATACAAAGAGAAGTTGGAACAAATTGAATGGGATTGGAATTTTTTTTTATATGTTTCAAGATCAGGATGGTACAATCAAGAAAAGGATTCAAGAGCTATAGTCTGAGCACACAAAAGTTCATTTCACTAAAAACACACTCATGGACACTTTTTACAAAGTGAAGGACCTAATTGAATGTAGACTGGAACATATGGTTGAGATACTGAGGAAAGGTGAGAAATTAGAGGATGCGATCACTATTCTAGAATACCTCACTAAGATTATTGATAAGACATCTAAGAATAACAGTATGGTCATAATAATTGGGATTGCAATAGAAGCTTGGAAGAAATTTCTTCCAAAAATGAAAGAAAATCACAAGATAATTTTCTAACTCAAGTAGCAGTTGTTCCTTTTCAAAATTTTGAATCAATTTTGAAGGTTTGGCTATATTTAAAAAGGGGAGATTGAACACGTGTTTTTTCATCATTGTTACAAGGCTTCTAGTTTTGTTATTGACGTCAAAGGGGGAGAGAAAGAAGTGAAAAATTCCTTATCAATCTAAGGGGGAGCTATGTTTTGAAATTTTGAAGTTTGGCAGCATACTCATATTGGTTTTTACACTTAGTCATTTTTCACTAAGTGTAACCATCAATGCCAAAGGGGGAGATTGTTGGCCTATGGATTCTAGTATTGTCTTTGATGGCAACCTAAGTCATTCATATGATCCACAGTTTAGTATTGGTTCATACCGGCAGAAGAGAGTGATGAACAAGGCATCCGATTAAAGGTATAGATGTTGATCTATGTACTTCACCAAACTATTATATTGAGTTGTGGATCTCAAAGAAAGGTATGTTGATGTTCATACTACCTTATTCAAGAAGTATCAAGGTGTATTGGTGTATGATCTAGGAGATCCAGTCTATTGATTTTCTAGTTATTTATACTAGAAGGTTGACTTGGTGAAAATAGTCGTTACAGATATTTAAGGAGTAATTGGTTAAATGTTTTTATGTTTGAACATGTTTATTTGGGTCCTCACTATGCTATGATTGACTATAGGTGGTGCACATAAAGAATTAGTTGTGGATTTAGCCAATAGTTGGAAAGTATTTTATGTGTTATGAAAGCCGACATATGAATGATCAAATCTTTGATAGAGGATATTTTGAATAAGAAAATGTGAATGATGCGAAGTATATTAGTGTGTGGTGCGAAATTCAGAAGGATAAGCGTATGAATTTATCTATGTATGGATTTGTAATGCGAAGAGTAGAGAAGAGAAAAGCAGAGCAGAGCAGAGCAAAGAGAAGAATTAGATAGAAGTGCCAAAATATGATCTATGAGCGTAATTGGAACTGTAACCTGGCATAAGTAAATGCTACTACTTCAATTCAATATTTCAAACGGTTTTAATCTGAACATTTTGTAAGGCAGCAATCCATTCTATTTTGACCAGTGAGATCTAGGCAATGAGCCTGAATGCAAGTGAGTTCCCTTTTGTAAAAATTATATTTGAGTACTCAAATTATGGATATACCTCCACCGTGGTTTTTCCCCTAACAGGGTTTCCATGTAAAAATTCTTGTGTTATGGTGTTGTGGATGATTACTTTGTGTGTTTGCATCTTTCCAATGGTTTAATGTTGAAATGGTTTAAATATTAGATAAATAAAGTTCAGATTTGCAAAACACTAATTCACCCCCCCCTCTTAGTGTTACCTTGAGTCCAAAAATTGGTATCAGAGCATCTGGTTCCTCGAAAGAAGTTTACCAGCTTGAGGTGGGTCTTGGAATGTGATGGACTCTGGTAGTCTTCAACAAAAACTTTTGGTGGTACTTGATGGCCTTGATTAGTGTAAAGAAAAAGTATAGGAATTGAAAGAAAATCTTAGAGATGCTGAGAAATTTATTCAAAAATTGAAGGATCAGATTGTTAAATCCAAGGAAAAGAGAAAGGATCTTTTTTATCAGATTAAGAAAAAACATGGATGATGCTCACCTAAATAAAACCTTGAAGGAAATAATTGAAGAATGTGGAAAGCTTTCCAGAAACAATGCTACCCTAAAGCATGAAATGTAATCGATGGTGATGAATTTGTCACAGGAGATTGAAGAAAGGAAGAAGAATGAGGAGAATCTTGCTCAGTCCTTAAAAGAAAGATCTGATGAATGCAGAAGAGTAAATGGAGAATTCATTTAGTTAGAAAATGAATTGCAACAATCTAGAAACAATGAAGAAAAACTTGAAAAATAGATTATTATTCTCAGGGATGAACTTATTAGTACAAATGAATACAAGGAGAAGTTTAAGATTAGTTTTGTTAAGCTTGATGAGATGACTCAAATTCAGAAGAATGCTAAAGACAAGCGAGGTCTTGGATATGAGAAAGGAGAAAGTTCTAGATCTAGACAAAGATATTTCAGGCAAGGAAATCAGATGAACAAAGATGAAAGATATCCGGTAAGACAACCTAATGCTCAAAAGTTTAATGGATACTATTTTTCTTGCAATAAATTCAATCATATGGCTGCTCAGTGTAGAAGTAAAATGAAATCAAGTAATCCATCATTCTTTGGTTAGTGTTTCAATTGCAACAAGTTTGGTCATAAATCAATTGAATGCAAAAATATGTCAAACTACTCTATCAGTAGAAGGAATGTTGAATTTTATACCTGTGTAATAATTGGGAATATTGATAATCAATGGAGATCAAGAGGAAATCAATGGAATGAGTGGTCTAGACAAGGAAATACTGTGTGCTGTAATTGCAACAGATATGGTCACATTGCAAGATTTTGTAGAAACAAAAATGTGGGTAGAAAAGGTTCGGTATACAAAGGTAGAAATACATAGAAAAATGTTAAAGAAAAATGAAAAAATGATTATGGATGACATAAGAGATCAGATGAAGAAGAAATGGGTAAGGAAGAATGAATTTGATTTTGGAAATGGTTTTGCACCGGAACCTACTTCCGGTAATTCCTCTAGAAATTGATCTCAGGCCATTGGCCCGGGGGGAGTTTTTCAAGAAAATCACTTTTCCCCTATCCGTAAGCTAGTACCAGATCACATAAATATTGTCAAAAGGTGTATTAATGATCTACAAATGTTCTGGAAAACATTCACAAGGAAAATCAAAGAAATCATAGGTCCGTAGAAGAATTTTTCTCTTGCTGTCTAAGAAAATAGGGTATCCAAAATACCTAGGGAAAAGGTATTTATTACAAGTGTGTGAGCTATATAAGGCAAGTTGAAACTCTCATTTATCACTTTGCATCAAAGTAGAAAAGAAGCAGAGCACTCGATAGCAGATTTTTGAAGGAGTGAAGTTAATTTGGCAGTAAATCATGAAATCCATCAGGTATTTAGTTTCTTTTGAATTTCCTTATAATTTGGTGTGCGGTTATACATAAGGTAAAATGGAACAAATCAAAGGGTCAATCAATTTAGATGAATACAACAGTGGGAAGATTAGAGCCATAATAAATTTGTTGTTGCCCGATGAATTGAAATGGGTGAAAGAAGCCAAACACAAGAATTTGGACATTTGGAATGAGTTTCCCTATTTTGAGAACACAGAAATCGTTAAATTCATTTTGAGCAGATTGAATGATGATACTTTGATTCTGGACAAACCCTACATCATTTTGAAGGAAGTAACTAAAAATTTAACTGGATTATGCAAAGTTGGGGATATACCAAGAAAAAAATCCATCTGGAATAAAGAAGTCAAAACCCTAACCAGAGTTATTGGAGATCAAAGGGCACTGATAATCTCGACAATCAAAAACCTTGTGAAGGAGCAACCTTGGTTGGTGCAGTCTATATCTCTCACAAAATGGTAATGGAAGGTCAGGACTTTGACCTGTGCAGACTGCTAAAGGATCAACTGATGGAGAATGTGCAATTAACGAATATGACAGATTTCCCTTTCAGGTTTGGTACTTTAGTCATATGTCTAGTAGTGTACTTTTTGAATTGTTTATCGATGAAAAACAATGTGATGTGGAAAAAAAATGAACCGGTGTGCAAACAAATCTACACACACTCTAAAAGTTTGGAAAATTGTGATCAAGCATATGAAAGTTTCTTTAAGAATTTGCTAAGAAAGTTTGGCTCAGTTGGTATTTATCTTGTGGTAAAAGCACTTGAAGTTGGTTCCTCTTCTAGTGAGATGGAGAGAAAGAAGAAAAGAGAGAAAGAAACTATTGTTTGTACTCCTCTGGAATGCAAGATTCTGAAAATTGAAGGAAAAGGAAAAGAACAGGAGATTGTGGAAATACTAGATGAGGGATTTGATGAGAAACTAAGGGCACACAGGGAAAAGAGAAGGATTCAGCCAAACCAGAACAAGAAAATGAAATGACAGAAGCAATTGAAGAAGAAGATGACTTGACAAAAGAGAAGTTGCAGCAGCTTATTCATAAGGAAGGTGGAATTCATAAAATTGCTCAATTATGATCTATCAGACCCTCATATGACAAGGATATGATTCTAAGTGTACTAAGTGCTCATGTTGTGTATAGTCAGATCAAACTAGAGAGTTTGCAAAATATTTTACTTGAAGAAATTATTGAATGCATTAAGGAAACTATGGACTCTGAGTTTCAAAACAAAGAAGAAGGAAACGTAATCTCTCATTTGAAGGAGCGGTTCAATCTATCTCTTACGAAGTTGAAAAATAAAATGAATGAGATGAGGTAATGCATAAGTGCAGAAAATAACATCTACAACTATTGCATCTATTGGCCTCATGCAGTTGGGAAATACAAAGAGAAGTTGGAACAAATTGAAACAAAATTGAATGGGATTGGAATTTTTTTTTATATGTTTCAATATTAGGATGGTATAATCAAGAAAAGGATTCAAAAGATATAGTCTGAGCACACAAAAGTTCAGTTCACTAAAAAAACACTCATTGACACTTTTTGGAAAGTGAAGGACCTAACTGAATGCAGACTGGAACAAATGGTTGAGATACTGAGGAAAGGTGAGAAATTAGAGGATGTGATCACAATTCAAGAATCCCTCACTGAGATTATCAACAAGAAATCTAAGAATAACAGTATGATCATAAGCATTGGGATTGCAATAGAAGCTTGGAAGAAATTTCTTCCAGAAATGAAAGAAAAGCACAAGATAATTTTCTAACTCAAGTAGCAGTTGTTCCTTTTCAAAATTTTGAATCAATTTTGAAGTTTTGGCTATATGTAAAAAGGGGAGATTGAACACGTGTTTTTTCATCATTGGCACAAGGCTTCCAGTTTTGTCATTGATGTCAAAGGGAGAGAGAAAGTAGTGAAAAATTCCTTATCAATCTAAGGGGGAGCTACGTTTTGAAATTTTGAAGTTTGGCAGCATACTCATATTGGTTTTGACACTTAGTCATTTTTCACTAAGTTTTGCCATCAATGCCAAAGGGGAAGATTGTTGGCCTATGGATTCTAGTATTGTCATTGATGGCAACCTAAGTCATTCATCTTATCCATAGTTTAGTATTGGTTCATACTGGCAGAAGAGAGTGATGAACAAGGCATCCGATTAAAGGTATAGATGTTGATCTATGTACTTCACTAGACTATTATATTAGTTGTGGATCTCAAAGAAAGGTATGTTGATGTTCGTACTACCTTATTCAATAAGTATCGAGGTGCACTTGTGTACAATCTAGGAGATCCAATGTATTGATTTTCTAGTTATCTATACTAGAAGGTTGACTTGGCGAATATAGTTGTTGCGAATATTTAAGGAGTAATTGGTTAAAAAAATTTATGTTCGAACATGTTTATTTGGGTCCTCACTATGCTATGATCAACTATAGGTGGTGTGCATAAAAAATTAGTTGTGGATTTAGCCGACAGTTGGAAAGTATTTTATGTGTTATGAAAGCCAACATATGAATGACCAAATATTTGATAGCGGATATATATATATATATATGAGATCAGTTATATCATTTTGAATAAGCAAATGTGAGTGATGCAAAGTATACTAGTGTGTGGTGAAAAATTCAGAAGGATAAGGGTGTGAATTTATCTATGTATGGATTTGTAATGCGAAGAGCAGAGAAGAGCAGAGCAGAGCAGAGCAGAATGAAGAGCAGAATCAGATAGAAGGACCAAAATCTGATATATGAGCCTAATCGAAACTATAACCTAGCATAAGTAAATGCTACTAGTTCAGTTCAATCTTTCAAATGGTTTTAATCTGAACATTTTGTAAGGCAGTGATCCATTCTATTTTGACCAGTGAGCTCTAGGCAATGAGCCTGAATGCAAGTGTGTTCCCTTTTGTAAAACTTATATTTGAGTACTCAAATTATGGATTGACCTCCACCGTGGTTTTTTCCCTAACAGGGTTTCCACATAAAAATCCTTGTGTTATGGTGTTGTGGATGATTACTTTGTGTGTTTGTATCTTTCATTTAGTTTAATGTTGAAATGGTTTAAATATCAGATAAATAAAGTTCAGATTTGCAGAACACTGATTCACCCCCCCTCCTAGTGTTCCCTTGATTCCAACAATACCTTGGCATTCTAATTGGGACCATAGGAGATCCTTGTATCCTGATGTAAGAGAACCTCTAGAATTGTATAAACCATTTTCTATACGTTTTGATGAGTGCCATTTCCTCTGTGGAAATTCTTACATGGAGACAACCCGACAGCAATCTGGGAACATACATGAAAAAAGAATCATTTTCTCTCCTATAATTTGATATGTTATGCCAGAGTTGGGGGTAAACATCTTAGATTTTATCCTTGCCCAAATTCCATCTGCAACTTAGACCTTTTTATTTGAATTTACTTGCCAACATGCAGACAAGGTAAGATGTCATTATGAATACATGAGTATCCTGTACACCTCTAAGCTGTTTGTCCAAATTGTCACTCAAGATACGTACCTAATGGTAATGTTTTCCTCAAAAAAATTGAGTAATTGGATAGAACATCCAAGTCTTGAAAGTGAATGCCTCCTCCAATCCCATTACCCTACTTAGGAGTGTGATGATATCAGGCTACTCCATCTTGAAATCACTTCTATGCAACTATTTTGGGAGATTGGAATAGTATGAATTTGGCTTGGCTATCCATAAACTATTCATCATGTCCAAAGCCCTAGAGACATCCTTGGCATAGAACTCTTAAGCTTCTTGTATTTTGATCTCTTTGATGAGCTTGTGGTGGGAGGCAATATTGAAGGTTTCAACAATTGATTCTTCGGTCAAGTTAGCCATGACTTTTCCTTGTGGACCCACTTCTATTCTTTTGCCAACCTCGTAGTGTCTTGCACATTCTAAAACTAGTTTTAGACACAACAATGTAGGTGGAAACCCTTCTACCTAAGCCAAGCCTATATGTGTGATGACTTGTGCCAATTGTGTGGTTGTATTGCCAAACATTCTCTACTAGAAATAATGATAATCAACAGGTTTCATATTGGTGTCAGCTATCTTTGACCACTCGGAGGTGATTCTCGACTCTGGCCATATTCCTTTGAAATAATACTTCGTTATATCAATTCCTCTTTTGCCTTCCTCCTGTGTGTGTGGAGCCTTTCACTTGGAAGTCTTGTCGGGACTCAATTATGCCTGCCTCTATTAGAAAACATAATAATCACCATGATGCTAACCATAAATAAACTTGATATTAAAGCAGACAGATAGAAGGTTTTAATTATCATCAAATTCCTTTCATTCATTTTAAGAATCCAAGATGATTGTTCATAAATTCATGCATTTTGAGATTTTGGGACCTGAAGGATTTTCGAGAACTTCGGCCTAGGGCGGATTTTCCATAGGAATAAGGGTTGGGATTTCTTAGCCAAACGGATTTCCATAGGATGCAAAGTTCGATAAATTATTCATTGAGATAAATCTCTAAAAATCATTACCGCACCCAAGAATTTCAAGTTGCCAACTTACTTACATGACCACCTGATAGCATTTCATCCAAGGTTCAAGTCTTAGGTACTTTTCGAAGCCCAAGAGAAGTTTGTGAAAAATCTAAGAGGACTCAGATTCTCTAAAGGATTAGGGCTCAGGGATTCCTATCTACGGTGGAATATCTAAAAGGTTTACTCAAGTCTGCATTCAATTCCTAACTTCAATCTGTCTCCATACCAACTTCAAAATCTCCTCACCTTCGAAGATTTTGAGAATCTAGGGTTGGGTGAATTCTCTGAAGAAAATTCCTTTAGAGATTTCGTGGTGAGGAGAAATCTTCAAAAGTTAAGATGTTCTCCAGATCCCTCCCTTAGTCGAAATCAAATCTCCTTAGTTCAAGCTCAAGCCTAAATTTGGGTTTAAAAGGGATCGCATTAGCTCTCGAGGGTCAGGGTAGTGGAAGGATTCGAAGAATCCTTAGGGTGTCAAAATCTTTGAAGGATTAACCCTTAGAAATCTTAAGGTGCCTCAAATTTCTTGAGATGGTCATAACTTGGACATTTCTTTATTGTTTAAATCTATCATGTAAAACCTAAGTGACCTCCTTTTCATTTTGTGATTCGAAACCATCAATCCATATATTCATTCAAAACTTAACACCAATCTCCACATTTCACCCTTGGGACCAAAGCACTACCACTCAATAACCTTATTCCCTTCATTGAGTTTGAATTTGAAGCTAGCTAGGGCATGGGAGAACGATTCAGAGTCAGTATGTGTATTTTGAGCAATGAATTGGTGCATGAGTATTTCAGATTATCAACCCAGATTACAACCCAAATGGGATTTTGATAAAGCACTATTTTCTCAAACCAAATTGTGCAAAGTGCAAAACCCTAGCAAATGATAAATGATGATAGGGATGAATTTATCCCTAATGCATGAGATGACTATTGCAAGGGAACCAACAAATGAACTTTAAACCTCACACAAAACACATTAAAATGCCCATGACCCAAGAAAATAAATCATTCATCAACTTTTTATCCTTTAAATTTAAACAAATTGTATGAATTATTACCAAATCACCATATGGAGCTAAGCTAGGGCATCCCTATGAGATCATGAAACAAGGAGAGCAAACCCTACCTTCAATACATACAAATCAAGAAAAAAGTGGTCGTGCTCACCTACAACTAGAAATCAAAAGCCACTAGCGGAGTTGCGACCACCAAATACAATCATCGAGCTGAGGAGGATTGAACGCATCAAATGACACCAGTTCAAAGAGTTCAAATGAGGGGAAATGACCTTCAAATAACTTTAAATAATCGATCAAAGTGGCATTAAATGCACCTACCTACCCCCCTTTATGTCCAATGAGATGTTATTTGAGGGTTCAAAAATGTAATCGTAGGGCAGATTCGAGGAATCTGGGCAAGGATGGATCCTCCGAAGGATTAGACATCAAAAATTTTGGGCCATTGCGGATTTCCTAGGGTGACCCACCACTCAGGGAATTCGAGTCAAGGAGAAATTTTCAAAAGCATCCCATACGTAGCCAATTTTAGCTGCTATTTGAATCTTAGGTGAAGGCAAGAGATGTTAGTGATGTCTTGAGATCCAAAAGCTACAAATAACACACCGTAAGTATAGATAATTATTAATCTTTTTCAAGTGAAGCAAGCTCCAAAATTCAGAGGAACACATCCCCAAAGGGGAGAAGGTGAAACCTACAAGAAAGAGGGAACAAAAGCAAGTGAAGAGGGTGTCCCTACCTCTGGTAGGGTGTGTGTGCCAAAGTGCACAAGAAATGGTGACTCTGCTGGGGAAATGCTCCAAAGTATTTCAATGACAAATTGGAATCAGGAACCCAAAACTCATGGTTTCGGTCCTTGCCTCGAGTCACCTCTAAAGTAATTTTTTAGAATTGATGGACAAGATAGTCCTGCCTATGCTGGGAATCCAAGTGTGTGTAGATGCATTCATTTCCTTCCCTCAATTGCTGCAAGGAAACCAAGGTTGGTCAGGTTAAGCTACATAAAAAATTTAACTTCAAAAGCAACCTGGATAGAGCCTCGTTGCCAACCAAGCATCCATAGCCCCGATGAGGTTATCATTGTGGTTACCCCAAACATAGATCCATTGCTAGTTGGGTGTCCATAGCCCCGATGGATTTATTCGAACCCCCTAACGAGTTCAATTTTCTTTTGATATTCAATACTTTTTCTTTTTCTTTTCCTTCTAATATTCTCTTCACTTTTTCATTTCAACTTGTGAACAATGAATTTCACACTCAAGGTTGAGAACCACAATGGCGTTGAAGCAAAAATAGGACTTTTCATTTAACCATACCTCCCAAGGAATACCTAATAACCTTAGGACTCTTAAGATATGTGAATAATATAAGACCCAAGCACATTTGGGACTAACTTAATCCAAGGATTCATCTACTTTGAGCATTTAGCATAGGTGACACTAAGTAAGGGACCTCTACCAACTTGTCTTTGAAAGATGATTTAATTTGGTAAGGGAAATACCTAGAACAAACCCACATAGATAAATAGTTGTTGTGCAAGTAAGACACTTTACCCCAAACCAAAGAACCAAGAAGCCTTAAAGCCAGAACAAAGCAACAAGAAAAACCACCTAGTCTAACCAAAATCCAAAATGAAAGAAAACACCTACTCTAACTATTTACAAGGGTGAGCTGAAAATAGCTCAAGCAAGGAAGTAATGCTTCAAATTCTACCCATTGATAGACAATGGGAAATATTCTTCAATGAGAGTCTTAAGATGAAAAGCATTGTCTCCTAGGATCTCAGAAATCTAATAGGAACCAAGCCACAACTTGTCAAAATTACCATGATCCCCTTTCTTTTCATGTGCCTTGTCCCAATACAGGACTAGGTCTAAAATAAGAAAGGCCTTAATCTTAGCCTTACGATCGAACCACCTCTTAATAACATCTTGATGTTTGGAAAATTTGTATAGGGCCCATCTCTCTTTTCTTCTAGCTGTAATAATTCAGCCAGACGGGCCTCTAAATGCTTTCCTTCCTCATAATACTCATTAATGAACTAAATATTGGGAATCCTTACCTGGATAGGGAATACATGCTCAAATCCATACACTAGGTGATATGTGGATGTTCCTAGGGATGCTTTCTTTCATGTGTGATCTACCCATAGGGAAAATCTCAACTAAGTGTGCCAATCCTTGGGATTCCTCTCAAGAAACTTGTGGATCACAGTCAACAGGTTCTTGTTAGTAGACATAGCGAGGTCATTCCCTTGAGGATAATAGTTCAAGCCAAACTTAATAACTATACCATGGTCAAACGCCCAACCCGAGAATTTCAAAGAAGAAAATGCAAAACCATTATCACATACCAAAGAAAAAGGACAACCAAAGTGGTTAATGATACCTGATTCCATGAAATTGATCACTACCTTAGTAGTACACTATTTGCAAGTGATAGCTTCAGTCCACCTAGTGAAATAATCAGTAATAGTAAGATATACATGTGTCATATAGAGAATGATGGATTGATTGGACCAATGTATTACCCCATTGTGCAAAGGGTTTCACCTCGATAACAGGATGTAGTGGAAGAGTGAAATGCTTCTCTTTCATAGTACATATCTGGAACACATGACAGGTCCTCACATGGTTATGTGCATCCTTGAATAAGGTGGCCTAGAAATACCCTTTTTTCAGGATCTGGTGTGCGGTAGCGAGTCTAGAACCATGGCCTATACCATATTTGTCATGGAATTCTATCATCACATGAGATGCCTCTTCTTTTCCCAAGCACCACAAATAGATACCCTCATGATTCTTCTTGTACAAAATACCCCCTTGCATCATGTAACTATCACTTTTCAAATGCAAGACCCTTCGTCGTACTGTGTTCAAATGATCAGGACACTTCTAGTTCAATAAATAATACACAATATCATTGTACCATTTATCTAGAGATACATCTTGAAGATGATACTGTTGTGCAACAATCTCTTGACCCGTTACAACCATTGTCTGTGTCAGAGCTTTTCCTCTTACCAACTTCATAGGCTGAATTTCTAGATCATATTCCTGTAGCATGGTAACCCACTTAGCTCTCCTTTCTCCCATCTCATTTTGCATCAACAGGAGCTTCATGACCAGGTCAAGTACAATGGCAAAGACCTTATTCCTCAAGATGTAATTATTGAACTTCTTAACACCTCGAACTAGAGCATAAGCTTGTTTCTCCACATTTGGATATCTCAATTCCACATCTCTAAGAGAAGCACTCATAAAATCTATTGGGTTCTCATTCCCCTTGTCTTATTTTTGCGTCAACATACTTGCATAGGAATGATTAGATGCAAAATAATATATATAGAAGGGTTTTTGATAATTAGGACTTACCAATAGGACAAAAGCTATGGCCCTCTCGATTTCATCAAATTCTTTTTTAGCCTCAACACTTCATTCCACTTTCACATCTTTCTTTAGCATTGCATTAAATCGTTTTACTATTTTTGCAAATCCTGTGATAAACTTCCGAACAAATTTAATCTTCCTGAAGAAAGAGTATAATCTTCATTTCCTTCTTGCTAAAAGGTGGTTAAATTTTCAGAATGGAGTGGATTTTTTCAGGGTCAATGGAAATGCCATGTTTTGAGATGACATGTCCCAAGAGTTTTCTTTCAGTTACACCAAATATACACTTCTTGGGATCAAGGGAGATGCCAAATTCTCTACATCTCTAAAATACTTTGCACAAATTTGTAATGTGATCACCTCTGTTCTTAGAGAAAACCTTCAGATCATCCATGTAGATAATGATACATTTTCCTATGATGTCCTTCAAAGCAATATCCATCGCCTTCTAGAATGTGGCCCTTGCATTGATCAACCCGAAAGGCATTCTCTTGTAAGAGAATGTACCCCACTTGGTGGTGAAGGCAGTCTTATGCCTATCTTCATATTGGAAATTGACTTGATTATAACCAGAGTAACCATCTAGGAAAGACATCATCTGATATTTTTTCACAATTTGTAGGACCTCATCCAATGAAGGTACTAGATAGTTATCCTTTTCAAATGCATGATTAATATTTCTGAAATCAATGCATAACCTTATCTCCCCATTTTTTTTGTAGATGAGGACCAAATTGGCCACCCATGTGGAGTGTCTAACTGGGAGTATGATTCGAGTAGATAATATTTTTTTCACTTCCTTTTGAATGACTGGCTCCACTAGCGCATTGATAGGTCTCTTCCTCTGCCAGAAAGGTTTTTCTCCTACTTTTAAAGGAATGGTGTATGTAATGATAGAGGTGTCATAAGTCTTCAGATCTTCGTAACTCCATGCAATGACATCTTGATAGGTATGTAACACATCAATCAAACCCTTCCTTTCTTTCACCCTTTCCAATGTGCACATTCTTGACATTATCAGGAGTGCCCATATTGTAGGTATCACATTGGTTGTTTATTGAATCTGTTTTCATTTTCTAGTCCTAATCCTTTATCTTATCGAGGTCAAAAATCTACTCCAACTGCACCATCCCCCTTGGGATCATGTTCATCTTTAAATTGAGCACTCCTTCCATATCCAATTTCACTTCTTGGGAATCCATCTCATGAATCACTTGTGAAGTGAACACATCAAAACTAGTTAATAAATTTAGGATATGCTTGTCATCTTCGAACACTTGAAATTTCACAACATTTTCAAGTACAAACAAGATTAGTATTAATTCAACCATGAACTTATTCAATCCATATAGGGATAGAGGTTTCAATGTACTAGCTGCCTAATCTAGAGCATTTTTAGTGTGGTTCTTAGCCCTTGGGATCAACTAGACGTTAAATGCATCAAAACCTTCGATCAAATCCCACACTCTATGTCGATAGTTAGTCATCCTCCTATTGTGATAGGAATACTACTTTTTTACCTGTTTCAATACTAACTCTGAGTCCCCAAACACTTGCAATATCTTAACATTCTTCTTTAGTGCCATAAGCAGTCCATGGATCAAAGCCTCATATTCAACAATGTTATTGGTGCACTAGAATTGCAACCTATGGGCAAAAAAGAAGGTTTTCCCTATCGGGATTATCAATTTGAATCTTGGTCCTGCACCCTATTTACACTTTGACCCATCAAATCGTAGAGTCTAGATTTTGGGAGATGGACTACCCTTGGAATATTTTATATTCACACTTCTACTAGAGGAAGGGTTATCTTTCCCAACTAGCTCTTTCCCTTTTTTGTCTTGATGCATTCCTTGTTTTTCAGGTTTAACTATTACAAACAGATTAATGCACCCCTTAAGCTTCTCAACCGTAGTTTGGAAAAGACAACACTCAAACTTGGGATGAGAAGCATTGTGGACCCTGCACCAGTTGAGTAGCAATAATTCTTCAAAGTTCATTTTCCTTCCCAAACTTGTCTGGTCCTCGATACATTTTTGAATAAACTCTAAAATTATCAAACAATCCAAGATTACTATCACCCCATTCAAAATCTTCATCATTTTCTACCATTACCTCGGTGATCTCAACGGATTGAGTTAAGTCTCTAGGTATGTTTTGAATCATAAACACCTCCTCTACCTCTACCTCTTGGACAATGTCTGCTAGGACATAGTTTCCCAAACTTGCTTCAAAAATAGGCACTTCATTGGAGGTATTTTGAAATTTGATGATCAAGTACTTTATTCTAGGTTCCCTCTCAATCTTGATATGATTCAGGACTCTCTTCCATGGAAACCACATATGAGAGTGATCTGTTTAAGTGTATCCATTAGGACATGCATAAAACCTTTGTCGAGGATCATTTCGTAGGCATTAGTTATAGCAGCCACCTGGATGTTAATAACCTATTGTACTCATGGGTCTGATGCCACTTGCATCAGGATCATGTTTAATTCTCGTACTACGCTCACCTCAGTTTTATCTAATTGAGTCACTTTTCCCTGGGAATGAGTAGGAGTGATGTCTAGGGCTTTGCATGGCATCACATTTGTAGATGCACAAGAATCTAATAGATAATTATGTAGATTTTTGCCAAAGATTCAAATAGAAATCAGAAAAGGAGGAGTATCGTGCTTAGTTTGGAATAGAATTACCAGGGAATCAATATTAACTACTTGAATCTTGTCATTTTCTCTACTCCTATCCTTTGCCTTTGTTTTTAATTTCTCCCTAGCATGCTGAGTATTCTGACTTGAGGTCAACTAAGAATTTTGTGCCTTTTCAATTGTATCCTTAGCCACGGGTTCAGTAAAACCAACCTTCTTGGTAGAAAATTCCTATGAGAACTTCATGGATGATTGGTCATTCAATGATCCTAATACAACACTCTGAATAGCTAGAACTCTCAATAGCTCAAAGGCTAAAAGAGTAACCTTCACCTTATTAAGTTCTTCTACTACATATTCTCCCATTTGGAATATAGTCATATCTGATTGACTACTCCTTGATGACATCCCTTATTGATCCTTGGTAGCCTCTCCCTTCAAACCATTAGAAGATCCTCCTCTACAAAAATATTGTCTAGGTACGTGAGGATATGAAGGGTTGTTACTGGCGCTTGGATCAGGAGGAGTGTTGAAATTATTCGGAGGAGTAGAAGCTGTGAATGGCCCACCGGCTAGCCTATTTCACAAATCATATGGCCTGGTCCTTTGGTGAAACATCTGTACTTCATCAATTCTTTGTTCTTCATTGAAAGGACAATTATCAATAGCTCCATCAGTTTTGAATAACTCTGATATTGACTCCCTATTGTACACTTATTTTGATTTTGTACTTTCTTCCGACGATTCTTCTTCAGGCCTATTCTCTTCTCCTCTGGGAAAAGGGGAAATTTTCAGCACCAACACTGGAGAGTCAAAGAGATCTGAGGGTACTATTTCTTGACCATACGGGGGATCTCCTCTAACATCTTGTACCTCTAGGTGAAATATAGTTGCAACTGTTTAAAACTCAGGAAATCAAATTCAGAATGTTGGGTTGCCTTGTGAAGTTGGCAATATCCTCTGAGAGTGGATTCTACTAGGAGGACAATTCTAGTAGTCTTTTCTAGATTGTTGGGCTAATCCAATGGAGTTGGAACCCCTCCATTGTTAGGTGTGGTATTCCATGCCCTATTTTTCCTTGGTGGTGGCTTCCTGTCCAAATTTGGTCCTGCTGGTTGGCCCCTGTCACAACCCTGGTTATATCCTTTCATAGACTCCCTATTATCCCTATTATAAGAAGACTTTATATTGTCCTTGTTATCCCTATTATAGATAGATTGAATGCTCCTTTGAGAAACTTGTAATCGGTTATTCTGGTTCCTTAGGTAGGTTACCTCAATGGACAACTTCTTAACTTGTTTCATCAGCTCATCCAAGCCTTTCCTTGTTTGAGTTACTTGATGTTGACCCGAAACTTGTAGAATTCTTAAAATAGATTGCATGAGAGCCATGGTTCAACAATTGATTCAACACCTCAGAATTCATGAGAGTTTTTGCAGGGATTGCAAGGATTATCTCCAACTCTTTAACAATTGCATCATCAGGCAGCTATTTGTAGCCATCAAGGAAATAAGTTATGTCTTTGGAAAGGAAGGATAACTTATCATAAAATGGTACCACTTTTTCGATCATTTCATATGCTCTGTCACTGACATTTTGTATCCACTCCTATGTATCTTTCGCCAGAGATTTTAGTCTCTCTATCTCTAAAACCTCCTCTTTGGACAACAAACCCTCTAGGAATGAGGAACTCTCACTAGTTTGGGATTTCAAAGGTTTGATTATATGTTGGATATACCTATAAACTTCCCTCAACTGCTTCTGCAATTCCTCCTTTTCTGTAGTCTCCTTGTCAAGTCTCATCAGAATTGCTTGAGAGGATTCTTGGAAGTCTTCCTTCTCATGTTCCTTTTTAGTTGGACCCAAATTAACAATCTACACCTTGTAATTGGTGGGTCTTAATTCATCTTTATACTTGTTCTCAGGGGGAACAACAACCTGGATAACTTTGTTATTAAACTCATCCCTCAGAAACTTGGAGACCATTCTGGCTCTTTTCCTCTCCTTTGGTTGTCCCCATTTCTCTAACATCTTGTTGCAACATGGAGTCTCATCCTCTACAATTATAGCCTTCTATTTTAACCTCTTTTCTAGCCAGTCTGGGGTAGCAGGCTGCTCTGTTTCCATATTCTTCTTAGGAGTATCATGTTGATATTGATCATTGAGAGGACTCTCATCAACAACCTCTATATTCTCCTCATCCTTCCCTTGATTTTGTTGTTCCCTTTCTTCATCACCCTTATCTTCAAGATCCTCCTCTAAATATGGTATACGTTCACTAATTTGAAGCTGAGAGGGTATTTATACAATGACCTTAGAGGTAGTTTCCTTGCTGATTTCCCTCTTCTCTCCCAATTCCTTAGCCAAATCACTCAATTGCCATTTCTAGGTGTAGATACTTATTCACTTTGAGTTTCTTCATAAGGATAATCAAATGGGCCTTCTTCTCTGCCTAGTTGTTCATGTTCCTTTGGAGCCTCCCCCTCTTGTATTTTATGCATTGAGGATTGAGAAGGTGAATTATCTCTCATAACTACCTTTTCAGCTTCCTTTGTAGGATTCTCAGTAGGAGTCTCTTTAGCATGTAGCTTCTCAAGCCCAACTCTTGATTCTCCTACAGGGGATACCCTCAGCTTTGGTGAATTCATTCTTACTTACACTTGTGGCTTCTCCCTAGAGCTCTCAATATTGACAACCTTAGGAGGGGTGACTGAGGCTTCAACAGTCTTTGTTTCCTTAGCTAATCTCTACCTCTCAGTCACTAGCTTTCTCCTCTTGGTAGGTGGAGGAGTCTTCTCTCCTTCCTCAGTAGCTTCCTTGGAAGTATTCTTTTCCTTTGGTTATGGAGGTCATTTCTTATATTTCTTCGCCTTCCCTTGACTTCTCATTTTCCTTTTCAGTGTTAAGGGCCTATGTTCTTCTTGTTCATTCTCGTGTGAAGGTTTCATAGTATCATCCTTGGTAGCCTCAGTGTCATCCTCAAAATGAGATTCAAGGTTTCCCATTAGGTTATAGGTGAATTGAACACCATATGCCTGTAACTTTTCAATTTTGTGCTTGACCCACATTCTAGAATATCTCTTCATTAGCTACGTTATTTGATCGAGAGCCACTATTTCCTCCTTTGACCAATTCACCGATGGTAGGGGTTGATTTCTGTATGGCTCATAATCATGGTAATGTATTAGATCCCCTTCATCCTCGTCAAATTTTTTTGGCACCTAATCCACCTTGTAGAGCCTAATGAGTTTGAAGGGCAACCAAGAGTACCTTCTCTTTATCACCTCAAATTCATCTCTACAATTTTCCCAATAATTTTCTATGTGGTCCTTGTGCATGTATTCTCTACTAGCCATTTTTTTGCCTATCCTTAGGGATCAAAATTTCTTCTGCCAGTGTGTGAATATAACTCATATTGTGCCATCTCCTTCTCTGAATACTATGCACTTTGGAGATTGGGGTAGGCTTCAAGAGTTCCAATCCTTAATGGAAATTCATCTACAAGCCCCTTCCTCGGCATGTCCTACATCATGGGATCAAATGTAACCATTTGTCTTGTCAACTCCAACAAAATGAGTTTACTAGTAGGATACCTTGGCATTCTTACTGGGACCACAAGAGATCCTTGTATCCTGATGTAAGAGAACCTCTAGAATTGTATAAACCATTTTCCATACCTTTTGATGAGCTCCACTACCTCTGTGGAAATTCTTACATGAAGAGCATCTGGCAGCAATCTGGGAACATACATGAAAAAGGAATTATTTTCTCTCCTATAATTTGATATGTTGTACCAAAGTTGAGGGTAAACATCTCAGATTTTATCCTTTCCTGGAGTCCCTCTGCAAATTAGGCCTTTGTATTTTAATTTACTTGCCAACATGTAGACAAGGTAAGATGTCATTGTGAATACATGAGTATCTTGTACACCTCTGATTTGTTTGTTTAAATTGTCACTCAAGATACATTCCTAATGGTAATGTTTTCCTCCCACAATCTGAGTAATTGGCTAGAACATCCAAGTCCTGAAAGTGAATGCCTCCTCCAATCCCATTACCCTGCATAGGAGTGTGATGATATCATGATACTCCATCTTCAAATCACTCCTATGCAACTACTTTGGGAGCTTCGAATAGTGTGGCTTTGGCTTACTATCCATGAACTACTCATCATTCCCAAAGCCTTGGAGACATCCTTGGCTTTAAACTCTTCTGCTTCCTGGATGTTTATCTCTCTGATGAGCTTATTGTGGGAAGCAATATTGAAGTTTTTGAGCAATTGATTCTCTGATCAATTTAGCCATGACTCTTCCTTGTGGACCCACTACTATTCTTTTGTCAGCCTCATAGTGTCTTGCACATTCTAACACTAGTTCTGGACACAACAATGTAGGTGGAAACCCTATTTCCTAAGCCAAGAATGTATGTGTGATGACTTGTGTCAATTGTGTGGTTGCATTGCCAAAAATTATTTGTTGGAAATCATCATAATTAACATGTCCTATAGTGGTGTCAGCTATCTTTGACCACTCGGAGGTGATTCTCAACTTTGGCCATATTCCTTTGAAATCATACTTCATTATATCTATTCTTCTTTTGCCTTCCTCATGCATGTGTGGAGCCTTTCCTTGGAAGTCTTATTGGGAATCAGTTTTTCCTGCATCTATAAGAAAACATAATAATCACCATGATGCCAACCATAAATAAACTCATTATTAAAGCATACAGATAGAATCTTTTAATTATCATCAAATTCCTTTCATTCATTTTAAGAATCCAAGATGATTGTTCACAAATTGATGCATTTCGAGATTTTGGGACCTTGAAGGATTTACGGGAACTTCTTCCTAGGGTGGATTTTCTATAGGAATAAGGGTCAGGGATATCTTAGCTAGGCGGATTTTTTGCAAGAAGCAAAGTTCGGTGAATTCTTGGTCGAGAAAAATCTCTAAAAATCATTATTGCACCCGATAATTTCAAGTTACCAACTTACTTACATGACCACCTTATAGCATTTCATCTAAGGTTCAAATCCTAGGTCCTTTTGGAAGTCCAAGAGGAGTTTGCGAAAAATTTGAGAGGACTAATTTTCTTCGAACCAATAGGCTTAGGGATTCCTTGATAGGGTGGAATTTCTAAAAGGTTTACTGAAGTTTGTGTTCAAGTCCTAACTTCAATCTATATCCATACCAACTTCAGAATTTCCTCACCTTCACAAATTCAAAGAATCTAGGGTCAGGTGAATTCTTTGAAGGAAATTCCTTCAGAGATTTCATGGTGGGGAGAAATCTTCGAATGTCAAGATGTTCTCCAGATCCCTCCCTTATTCAAAATCAAATCTCCTTAGTTCAAGATCAAACCTAAATTTGGGTTTAAAAGGGATCACATTAGCTCTCCGGGGGTCAAGGTAGTGGATAGATTTGGAGAATCTGTGGGGTGCCAAAATCTCTGAAGGATTGACCCTCAAAAATTCTGAGGTACCTCAGATTTCCTGAGATGGTCATAACTTGGACATTTCTTCATTTTTTAAATCTCCCGCACAAAACCTAAGTGACATCCTTTTCATTTTGTGATTCAAAACCATGACTCCACATATTCATTCAGAACTTAACACTAGTCTCCACATTTCACCCTTGGGACCAAAGCACTACCACTCAATACTTGTATTCCCTTTGTCGAGTTTGAATTTGAAGTTTGCTAGGGCATGAGAGAATGATTCAGAGTTAGTATGTGTCCATTGAGCAATGAATCACCGCATGAGCATTTTGGCTTGTTGGCTCAGATTACAGCCGAAATGGGATTTTGATAAAGCATTATTTCCTCAAACGAAATCATGCAAAGTGAAAAACCCTAGAAAATGTTAAAGGATGACAAAGATGAATGCAACCCTAAAGCATGAAATTAATATTGAGAGGGAACCAATAAACGACCTTTAACCCTCACACAAAACACATTAAAATTCCCATGAACCAAGAAAATAAATCATTCATCAACGTTTTCTCCATTAAATTCAGACAAATTGCAGGAACCATTAATAGATCACCATATGAAGCTAAGCTAGGGCATCCCTATGAGATCACGAAAGGAGAGAAAATCCTACCTTCGATACATGCAAACTGAGAAATGAGTGGTCGTGCTCACCTACAATTGGAAATCAAAAGCCACTAGCGGAGTTGCGAGCACCAAACACAATCACTGAGTTGTAGAGGATCAAGCATGTCGAATGACACCAATTCGAGGAGTTCAAATGAGGGGAAATAAACTTCGAATAGCTTTAAATAATTTGTCAAATTAACATTAACTGAACCTACCTACCCCCCTTTATGTGTAATGAGATGATATCTGAGGGTTCAAAAATATGATCGCAAGGCGGATTCGGGGAAACTGGGCAAGGCGGGATCCTTCGAAGGATTAGACGTCAAAAATTTTGGGCCACCGTGGATTTCCCGATGTGACCCACCACTCAGGGAATCTAAGTTAGGGAGAAATCCCTGAAGGCCTCCTAGACTTAGCCAATTTCATCCGCGAATTGAACCTTAGGTGAAGGAAAGAGATCCTAGTGATGTCTTGAGATCCAAAAGCTACAAATAACACACCCTAAGTGTAGATAAATCGATAATCTTTTTCAAGCGAAGCAAGAGCCAAAATTCAGAGGAACCCATCTCTAAAGAGGAGAAGGTGAAACCTGCAAGAAAGAGGAAACAAAAGAAAGAAAAGAGGGAGTCCCTACCTCTGGTGGGGCATGTGTGCCAAAGTGCACAACAAAGCTCTTCTAGCACAACATGATGAAAATGGAAAGGAAAGGGATATCTACTACATCAGCAGAACCTTGGTGGGTTATAAAATGAACTATTCACCTATTGAGAAAGCATGCTAGTAGTAGGTTTTTCTTCACAAAATTTCAGGCATTACATGCTATCACATCAAATCAAGCTCATTCCAAAGATAAACCCATTGAAATAAATGTTATATAAAGCAACTCTCATAGGGAAAATGGCCAAATGGGTGATGATCTTAACTGAATTTGACATAGAATATGTGGAGTGCAACGCAATCAAAGGACAAGTGATTGTAGACCAGCTAGTAGAGTCACCCATCTATGTCAAGAACCCCTTGATATCTGAGTTACCCGATGAATCAGTGTTTCTTATCAACCTCACGACTTAGTGGAAGATGCACTTTGATGGATCGTTCACCCAACATGAATCTAGAGAAGACATTATTTTCAACACCCCTCAAGGTGATTGTATCCTGAAGTCATAAAGGATATCATCTCCTTGCACTAAAAATATTTCTGAGTATGAATCCCTAATCATAGGTCTAATGATAGTGGTTCAGTGGCAGATTCAAGAGATGAAAGTCTATGGAGACTCACAGTAGGTTATCAACCCAAGTCAATGATGACTATCAAACCAAGGATGACAAGCTCACTCCTTACAAGGAGATGATAGAGAATCTCAAAGATCTCTTTATAGATATAACCTTTGAGAAGATTCCTCATATGAACAATAGAGCAACATACATAATGGAAATAATCAAATCATTATTAGATATGCCAAGCAATGTCCTCCAATGCAAATTCTTGGTAGAACAACTTCTCGTACCAACTTTCAAAATCCTTGAATTTGAATTAATGTGTTTCATTGTTGGCCATGGATCCCCATGGTACTATGTCATATTTATCTACCTTATCAAAGGAACTCTCCCATCTGATATCACCTCCAACTTTAAAAAGACCTTTGTCAAAAAGGCATCCCAGTTTGTGATCCTAGGTGATACCCTTTACCGTCAAAGCATCAAAGGAACATTACTACGATGTCTTAATCAAGAGGAAGCTTTAACCACTTTAACATAAGTACACGATGGAATTTGTGGGTCCCATTCTAGTGGTATGATGTTAGCTAAGAAACTGTTAAGGATGGGGTACTATTGGCCAACCATAGAAAAGGAAGCTCATCAATATGTGCATAAGTGTATCCAGTGTCAACAACATGGAGATCTGATTGATGCACCATATTATGAATTGCAACCAATGATCACACATTGGCCTTTTTCACAGTGGGGACTTGACCTCATAGGAAAAATCACCCCAACCTCATCGAATGGCCACAATTTTATCATAATCACCACTGAGTACTTCACTAAGTGTGTAGAATACATTTTTATGACCTACATAATGGGGAATAAAATTGCAAATTTTATCCTAAACTACCTCATCTACCGTTATGGTGTCCCACAAACCCTAATCTCAAACAACGAGACACCCTTTAAGAATCAGGATGTGAAAGAGCTATGTCAAAGATTCAACATGCAACACCAATTCTCTACCCTGTATTATCCCCAAGGCAACGACCAAGATGAGGCTAAAAATAAAACATCCTAAAAATCTTGGAGAAAACAGTTAACGAAGCTAGTCATGATTGGCATCTTTAGTTAAATCTTGCTCTCTAGGCCTATCAAACCAATACTCACACACCCATAGGTGAAACCCCTTTCTCCTTGATCTATAGATTAGAAGCTATCCTACCTATTGAGGTTGATCTCCCATCACTGCAAGTGTCACTATAGAACCTAATCACCCATGAAGAATAAAAAGTATCTCAGCTGAATGAGCTAGAATTTCTAGATGAGCATCATCTTGATGCCCTCAATCACTTGAAAGTATATCAAAACTGACTGAAACAAAGCTATAAAAATAAGATCAAATGTTGATCTTTCTAGGTAAGGGATCTTGTCCTAAAGTAGAATTAGAAGAATCTACCAGATCAGGACATTAAAAGAAAGTTTGAGCCTAACTAGTTCGGTCCCTTTGTTGTCACAACAAACTATGGATTAGGAGCATATCAGCTATCAACACCTGAAGGTGAACCCTTGCAGGAACCAATTAATAGCTTGCATCTCAAAAAAAATTATGCCTAGTCTTGAAGGGTGTAAAATCTAAAAAATACAAAAAAAAAAAAAAATGATCAATATCCAAGAAAATGAGAAAAAGGATTGAAAAATCAAAGAAAGAAATCATCCTCTAGTGAAAACCACTTATGTGGCACTTTGGTCAAGTACCTTGGTGAAAACCTAGCAAACAAGCACCTTGCATAAATAAAGCTCCTCCATCTATTATTTGGCTCTTTTGTGCTATCATTCTTTGCACCAGCATTCATCAATTTCCCATCTGCATCCTTATCATATCTTCATGATGTGAAGTATCATACCCCTTTAGTACTACTTGGAATATTCCAAAGGTTAGTGTGTCCTACCTATATCGAAGTAGTATAATATGTCACGCTGGGGGAAATTCGTTATGGATCATATCGATTTCTTGTATATCTTGAGGTTATTTAGAAATCTCAAAAAAAATACTAAAAAATTTGTAAAATATTCATCAGAAAATACAAAAACATTTTCAAAATCCTATACAACTAAAATCCAAAGCATTCAAAAATTGTAAAGGTGAAATCCAAAACATCCAAAAAACATCAAAATCCTTAAAAAGGTCAAAAATCAAATATCCAAAAATAGTTCCCTTGTTAAACTATGTCGTCTCTAAGATTGAACATACACAAGGCCATCATTGATGTGCCCCCGAGACACCCTAGGTCAGTCCTTTAGGAGTTTGTCATAGTAAATTGAATTTCCATCACCTGTTCATATCCCATCTTTCAATAAATTGAGTCGGCTGAACTACGTGGTCTCTGCATATATAACATAGGCAAGGCTTATCTTTGATCAGCCCTCAAGACCCCTCAGATAGGTCTTTCAGGTTAGGTTTTTTGTCGCAACTCTTGAAAACCCCTAAACATCCAAATATCAAAAAACCTCAAAACATTCAAATATCAAAAAATCCCAAAAACATTTGAATACATTCAAAAGACCTAAACAACCTCAAATATTTTGGGAAACTCTAAAAAGCCTCAAATAATCCGAAAACATAAACATTCACATAAAGTTTCAAAAAGATCAAAAACAACCTCAAAATATTTTCAAAATACCAAAAGCATTGAAATAATCTAAAAAATCCAAAACCACCCATCCCATTTCACTTTCACTCGTAATAAACCTTCACCCATGATAAATCAAGTGTCACCCTCACCCTTTGGCGAAGCAAATAGAAAGCAAGTGTAGCAAGTTGTAAAGTGAGAACCTTAATTGTCAAAATATAAAGTCTGGATCATAGGTAAACGAGTCGGTGAAGTTGGTATCAACGGCTTAGCATAAAGCTCATCATCATCCTAACATCAAACAACCATCTGATCAACATGTCCTAGGATGTGTCCTTCCTACAATGGGCATCAGTATCAGACATCACCTTAGCTAAATCTAAATATGATAAGAGATATAGATAACACTGATTGTTTGTCTTTCATCTTTTCTTATGATTTATCTTAATGACCCATTCCAAGGACCTCTCGATGATGTCTATCAAAATGATTTAGAGAGAAAATAATGGGGCATCGATCATGATCTTTTGTTTGTCATTCTTGTAGATATTCTTGTAAAATAATCTTGGCTCATACTGTTGGCAACACAAGGGAAGACAACTAAGAGGGGGGGGAGTGAATTAGTTATCACATAATTTCAAACTTATTAAACTTATTAAATCTAATAGGGAGGTTGGATGAATCAATCACTGATTCATGCTCTAGGTCTTTCTTGGAAGACATCTAGGGTGTCTTTCTCCACCACTTGCAACTTATAGGACCTTTTCCTTCTTAGGATCCCCTGGTTCTCCTTGCCAACCCAACTATCAATTAAGTTCCTCTCTCCAAGTCAAAACTTGGTGCAATCTTGAAACTCTTGCCTTAGCCCTTAATCCACCCTAAACGATTCTAATCCTCCAATACTTGAATTTAGTTTTACAGAGGTGTGGAGGTGATTTCAAATACTTCAATCCATCCTATCAAGGGTGTTAGGGATCCACCTAACTCCATCTTCTAGTCGCTTTCACCAAACCCCTCTATTAGGCCTAGAAACTAGGTTTTCTTCTCCGAGGGATCAAGTTTTTTCACAAAGTTCTTCCAAGTAACCCCCAATATTGTCTTGGGATTCCTAATTCATTTTCCCACCTCTCAAAGATTCTTGGGGTCTTGGGCCACAACTAATCGTACAAAGCCCTAATCTGAAAATGAGCTAAACTAGGCCTTTTAAGCCTTTTCCTGACTTCTCTGAAACTTGTTAAGCTCCTCCCTCACCAGATGGATTGGTAGAGTATTCTCCTTGTTATCATAGCTTGGTGAGTCTCATATCTTCTTTCTCCAAAAGGAAAATTGTCATAAAGTTACCACCTCTGCAATTTAAGTGCTCTGCACTAAGGTCTTTCCTAGTCGGGCTCTTCTCTGGCTCGCCTAGGAGAAAACTCCATCAAAAGCTCCTCTGCCTTCAAGAGTTCTAACTCCTACTATATGTACAACCATGGAGTCTAGTCACTATTCCCAAAGGGTCGTACAATTAGTACGGTGGGAAAGTGAACTAACCCTCCATTCTTCACAAACTGCCTAGTTCAAACCAGCAACAGTATGAAAACCAAACTAATTACAAAACAATGCTTAAAGCTACACTAACAAGCTATCTAATGCCACAAAGAATCCAAAGAGATACTATCCTACATTATGCACAAATTACAGTGCCAAAATAATCCAAAAAAACATCACAACAATGCAAAAAAACCAGAATTTCAAACTAAATTCACATAAGCTTTTCCTTGATTTCAAAAACTTTAAACAATAGAAATACTTCCAACCTGACTCCAATGCCGAGGCATCCCATAAATAGGTCACCAAAATAGTTATTTTCTCCCTTGTTCCCTTCATGGTCACTTGAAGCTCCATTTGAGCAACATTTCCAAGCATTTTCCAAAAATCCTAAAAATCCTAAACCTCATTTTGAGCTAAAACCTTATGACACCTATTCTATGGTCAACATGACCTTCATCTGACCAATGCACAACAAAATGCCACTAAGGCACAAACAAAAATGAACTAAAATAGATTACATAGTTGTATACAAAGTTGTCCTAGGCAACCTCCTAATCAACCTAAGGCAACCTATGGGTGCTCCTGCACCATTCTCCCCCCTACACAAACACTAAGGAATGTGGGGAGAGATCAAAGATAGATCAATGCCTTGCTTCTTGAAATGAGCTTCTTCCACCCATGTAGCCTCAGAGTCTGGTTTTCCTTTCCACTTGATGAGATGTTCCATGTACACCTTGTGTTGGGTAGACTTCTTCACCCTAGATTCCAAGATCCTCTCTGCTTGCAACTTGTCCTTAGGAGGTAAGGCTATGTTATTCACATCCTCCAAGACATCCATATTGTTCTGATCCATATCAGTGACTGGTCCTTTATACCTAATCAAGTCAGCCACATTAAACACTAGTGAAATACCTAAGTTTGGAGGAAGCTCCACCTTGTAAGCATTCTTTCCATACTTAGCTAACACTTTACATGGTCCCACTCTCTTCATGTGCAACTTAGTTGGTGCTCCTTTCTACAATCTGGATTTGTTGAGATGGACCATGACATAGTCCCCTACTACAAATTGGAGATCTTTCCTAGACATATCCACCTTAGCTTTCAACTTGTGAGTAGCCTCTATAATGGTCTTCTTCACTTGCTCCTAAATCTCCTTCATGGTCTAAGAGAAATCCTCAGCATGGCCACTCCTGTGCTCCATAGCTCCTAGATCTTTGAGCTCACACAGAGCTCTTGGGTGCATTCCATATATTATCTCAAAAGGACTTATGCCTGTGGTCTGGTTCACACTGTCATTGTAGGCATATTCAGCTTGTGATATGACCATGTCCCATGTCTTTCCATACTCCTTGGTTAGGCATCTTAGAAGGTTACCTAACACTCTATTTACCACCTTAGTTTGGCCATCGGTCTAAGGATGGTAAGCTGATCCAAAAGACAAGTTAGTACCTAATCTGCTCCATAGAGTTTTCCAGAAATGACTCATAAACTTCACATCCCTGTCTGATACAATGCTCAATGGAAAACCATGGATCCTCATAATCTCTTTGAAGAAAAGATGAGAAATATAGCTAGCATCATGGGTGGTCTTGCAAGGAACAAAGTGACTCATCTTAATGAACCTATCTACCACCACATAGACACTATCAAACCCTGTCTTAGTTTTAGGGAGTCCTACCACAAAGTCCATGCTAATACATTCCCATGGTTTGTTGGGAATAGGTAGAGATTGATACAAACATGCATTGCTAGCCCCCCCCCCTTGGCTTTCATACACACTACACACTGCTCCACATACCTTCTGACATCCTTTGGCAACTTAGGCCAATAATAGAACCTCTGCACTAATTCCAATGTCTTGTTGATACCAAAATGACCATTAAGACTACCATTGTGCTTCTCTTGGATGATATTCTCTCTCATTGAACCTTTTGGAACACATAACTGATTCCCCTTGAACAAAAGTCCACTTTGCAATGTATATTATGAGAATTGACTGTGAAAGTGATTCTCAAAATCAGAACACACCTTATATACTTCTGAGAATTCTTCATCTTCTCCATAGAGATCCTTGAAACTTTCTATCCAAACACTCTTGAATTGAATCTATTGCACTGTTAGCAACCTCCTACTTAGTGCATCTGCCACCTTGTTCAGCTGTCCCTTCTTGTGTTTGATAGTAAAAGTGAAGGCTTGGAGGTACTCCATCCATTTCAAGTGCCTATTACTCAACTTTTCTTGTGTGTTGATATAGCTAAGTGCTTGGTTATCTGTAAAAACTACAAACTCCTTAGGTAGGAGATAATGTCTCCACTTCCTAAGAGACTTTACTAGAGCATATAGTTCTAAGTCATAGGTAGAATACTTCTTTTTAGCTTCACTGAGCTTTTCACTAAAGAAAGCTATAGGCCTTCCTTCTTGGCTTAGTACTCCTCCTACTACAATTCCACTGGCATCACATTCCACTGTGAATAGCTTATCAAAACTAGGTAACAAAAGGATGGGTTGAGTTGCCACTTCTTGTTTCAATTTCTCAAAACCCTTCTCACCTTCAAGAGTCTATTTGAACTTAGTTTTTAGGCCACCCTTGATTGTATCAAGCACTGGTGCACAAATGCCACTAAAGTTCCTTATAAACTTCCTATAAAACTGAGCTAACCCATGAAAACTTCTTACCTCTGTCCCAGTGGTTGGTGTAGGCCAATTTAGGATAGCTTCCACCTTGCTTGGGTCCATCTTCAATGATCCTTGGGATACTACAAACCCTAAATACACAAGCTCTTGTTTGAAGAACTCACACTTTTCTAGGTTGATGGCTAACCTCTCGTCCTACAACCTTTTAAGAACCATCTCCACATGCTTCAAGTGTTCCTCTGCTGTCTTGCGAAAGATGAGTATATCATCTAGATATACTACCACAAATTTCCCTATGAAATCCTTAAGTACTTCATTCATGAGCCTCATGAATGTGCTAGGGGCATTTGAGAGGCCAAATGGCATCACTCTCCACTCATACAACCCATCATTTTTCTTAAAAGTTGTCTTCCATTCATCCCCATCTTTGATTCTAATCTGGTGGAATCCACTCTTGAGATCCAACTTAGTGAAGTACTTTGCCCCTCCAAGACAATCCATCAAATCCTCTATCCTAGGAATAGGAAACCTATATCTGATTGTATTCCTATTGATAGCCCTAGAGTTAGTACAAAGTCTCCACTTACAACCTTTCTAGTTGTTAAGACCACTGGTATTGCACACAGAATGATGCTCTTCCTAATTAGTCCTTGGTCTAATAACTCTTGTACTTGCCTAGCCACTTCTAGGTTCTGATCTAGTGTGAGCTTGTAAGCTGCTTTGTTTGGATATGAAGCCCCTGGTATGAAGTCAATCTGATGACTGATAGCTCTCTTTGGAGGTAAGGTTGTTGGTGTTCCATCACTGACTATGTCCTTGAACGGTTCAAGTAACTTCTAGACTACTCCTTGTATAACTATCTTCTCAGTCTTGTCTTCTTCCTTGGGCTGTACCATAACAAAATATCCTTCACCTCCTTGCATAAGAGTATTGATAAACTCCTTGCCACTGCTTAACAAGACACTAGGGGTCTTTGACTGTACTTCCTCTTCATCTAACAGTGACTATAATTTGAATGTTTTACGATCCTTCTTGAATGAGATGATGTTCTCCTTTCCATCATAGATGGATCCTCTATCATATTTCCAAGGCCTGCCCAATAGAAGATGGCATGCACCCATAGGCAACACATCACAAATTAGTTTGTCTTTGTATCCTCCAATGGAGAACTCAACTATTTTCTGTTCCTTCACAAGAACACTCTGCCCTTTATTCAGCCATGTCACCTTGTAAGGATTGGTGTGGGGTACCTTCTCCAACTTTAGCTTTCTCACTGCTTCCTCTGAGATAATGTTATCAGTAGACCCTGAATCCACTATAACCTTGCACACCTTCCCAAGTATTTTGCATCTCACCCTGAATAAGGCTCTCCTTTGCTTTGGCTCTTCCTTGACTGGTTTTCTGATTAGAACCCTTCTAAACATCAAGTTCTCCCCCATTTCTGACTCAATATGACTAACCACTGGTGAATTGATACTCATGGTGTCTTCTTGAGCATAGGCTACTCTCTTTTTTGTATTTGAAGAAGATGCTTTCTCCAGGCACCTATAAGCAGGATGTCCTACTTGACCACAGTTATAACACTTCATGCTAGCAAAGTAAGAGTTACTTCTGCCTCCACCTCTTCCTCTGTTAGAACCTCCTTGAGATCCTCTACCTCTTCCATGCTCTGTGAGTTTAGAATCTCCCTGATTTCTTTGTTTAGCCCCTCTACCTTGGTATCCACCTCTATGTCCTCTTTGATCTCTGCATTTTCCTATGCTCTTGGAAGCCTGATCTTGTTTCCTCTTACTTCTCTCTTCAATCTTTATAGCCAATTGATAACATTGGTGCATTGTTTTGGGACTGAGAAGAGTCATCTCCTCTTGTATGTTCCACTTCAAACTATTAAGGTACCTAGCCACCTTAAGACTTTCATCCTCTGAAACATTAGACCTCATGCAAAGTTTTTGAAACTCCTCTATATAGGAATTCACATCTTGGTCTCTTTGTCTCAAGCTTTGTCTTCTCTTATGCAACTGAATTTCATAATCATCTAGCATGTATGCCTTTCTCACCTTGGAAACCATTCCCTTCCAAGTGGAAATAGGTTTCTTGCCTTCCTTTTCTCTCTCTATTTGAATGAACTTCCACCATGTCAAAGTAGAACCTCTCAATCTTGATTTTTCCACCTTTACCTTCTGTGCTTCAGTGACTCCATCACACTCAAAATGGTTTTCCATTCCCTCTATCAGATCCATGACTAGATCAACTTCCAATTTCCCACTAAACAATGGTATGCCTTCAAGTGCTTTTCCACTCATAGCCTTCAATGGCTTCAAGAAAGACTCTTCCTACAAAAAAGGGTCAGGTTCGGGGATCTTGTATTCCTCTGCAACCTCTTCACTCTTGGGTACCCTTCCTTCCAATTTATCACTGACCTCATGGGTCTTGGTCTACACATTATTCATTGCTTGCTCAAGTTGGGCTATTCTTTCTCTCAACCGCCTATTGTCTTCCTCCTGATCTTCGACCTTCTTGGCCAATTCTATATTTTTCACCATGATTGTAGAACCACTAGATTCAATCTCTGACATACAATAGTCAATCCCAAATCTTTTGTCACTCTGATACCAATTTGATAGGGAGGTTGGATGAATCAATCACTGATTCATGCTCTAGGTCTTGCTTGGAAGACCTCTAGGGTGTCTTTCTCCACCACTTGCAACCTATAGGACCTTTTCCTTCTTAGGATCCCCTGGTTCTCCTTGCCAACCCAACTATCAATTAAGTTCCTCTATCCAAGTCAAAACTTGGTGCAATCTTGAAACTCTTGCCTTAGCCCTTAATCCACCCTAAAGGATTCTAATCCTCCAATACTTGAATTTAGTTTTACAGAGGTGTGGAGGTGCTTTCAAAGACTCTATCCTATCAAGGGTGTTAGGGATCCACCTAACTCCATCTTCTAGTCGCTTTCACCAAACCCCTCTATTAGGCCTAGAAACTAGGTTTACTTCTCCGAGGGATCAGGGTTTTTCATAAAGTTCTTCCAAGTAACCCCCAATCTTGTCTTGGGATTCTTGGTTCATTTTCCCACCTCTCAAAGATTCTTGGGGTCTTGGGCCACAACTAATCGTACAAAGCCCTAATCTGAAAATGAGCTAAACTAGGCCTTTTAAGCCTTTTCCTGACTTCTCTGCAACTTGTTAAGCTCCTCCCTCACCAGATGGATTGGTAGAGTCTTCTCCTTGTTACCATAGCTTGGTTAGTCTCATATCTTCCTTCTCTAAAAGGAAAATTGTCATAAAGTTACCACCTCTGCAATTTAAGTGCTCTGCACTAAGGTCTTTCCTAGTCGGGCTCTTCTCTAGCTCGCCTATGAGAAGACTCCATCAAAAGCTCCTCTGCCTTCAAGAGTTCTAACTTCTACTATATGTACAACCATGGAGTCTAGTCACTATTCCCAAAGGGTCGTACAATTAGTATGGTGGGAAAGTGAACTAACCCTCCATTCATCACAAACTGCCTGGTTCAGACCAGCAACAGTATGAAAACCAAACTAATTACAAAACAATGCTTAAAGCTACACTAACAAGCTATCTAATGCCACATAGAATCCAAAGAGCTACTATCCTACATTGTGCACAAATTACAGTGCCAAACTAATCCAACAAAACATCACAACAATGCAAAAAAACCAAAATTTCAAACTGAATTCACATAAGCTTTTCCTTGATTTCAAAAACTTTAAACAATAGAAATACTTCCAACCTGACTCCACTGCCGAGGCATCCCATAAATAGGTCACCAAAACAATTATTTTCTCCCTTTTTCCCTTCATGATCGCTTGAAGCTCCATTTGAGCAACATTTCCAAGCATTTTCCAAAAATCCTAAAAATCCTAAACCTCATTTTGAGCTAAAACCTCAAGACACCTATTTTATGGTCAACATGACCTTCATCTGACCAATGCACAACAAAATGCCACTAAGGCACAAACACAAATGAACTAAAATAGATTTCATATTTGTAGACAAAGTTGTCCTAAACAACCTCCTAAGCAACCTAAGGCAACCTATGGGTGCACCTGCACCACCTTTATTCTCGAATCTGATTAATAACAGTAAAACCATGAATCAACAACACATTAGAAACACACATAACACCAATATTTTTGTGTGGAAATCCTATTAGGGGGAAAACTATGGTGGAGGCTAATCCACAATTTATACTGTGTTAAAAGTATAAGAAGATTAAAATGATGAATGCGCATGCATTCAGGCACAATTCCTAGAGCTCACTACTCAAAGGAAGACTCACTGTCTTACATAAAAATTTCAGATTAAATCCATCTAAAGAATTTGAACTGAGAAAGTAGCATCTGCTAATGCCTGAGTACAGTTTTGGTTAAGCACATGAACACTTCTTCACTCTTCACACTCTACTCTATTTTCAAATGATCTGAACCTTATTCACACATAGCACCCACACACTTTGCATTTCTCATACATCTCAAATGAGAAAATAATAACTTATATATCTGCAACAAGAAATTACATTGCTTCATGTCGGCTTCAATAAAATAATAGAATGAATGCAAACTGTCGACCCAAAACAATAAATATTATCAATGTGCATCAACCAAGGTTAGAAACAACATATTAGAGACCCATAACAATGTCCTCAAACACAAAACACCTTCAAATATTCTTCCTCGGAGATCCACAACATGCTTCAACACCTTGTCGGCCATGAACATGAAAAACATGAACACACAAGAGAAAATCTCGGATCATGAGCACAATGATCAATGAAGACATGCAACACATATAGAACATAATCTAGAAACATCCACAAACACTTCAGTAGCATATGCAACACTGCAGATTACCATAAACATATTATCTTCTTCTGTGAACACCATTTCCAGTAACAAAATAATTGTTGAAACACAAAACCTCATAACTTGTTCAAATCTTCATGCGCACCTCTGAAATTTTTAGAGTAGGAACTTCATACATCTACAAGAAAACCCTCTAATATGTAACTTCTCATCATCAACGTACTGAAATTTCCAACACACTGATCTTCACTGCTTCATAGATAACCTGTAACATATTTTATTGCAATTCTCTCAATATCCTCGACATATACTATCTTAAAGACATTAATGCTAATAGTGTTGATATCAATGACAACCACATATTAGCAATACAACCACAACATCCAACAATCTCCCCCTTTGGCATTGGTGGCAACACATGATATGAAAAATACCATCAACACAACTAACTCTTCTCCAACAGTCTCCCCCTTAGGTATTGCTCTTCTCTCCCTTATTTCTTTCAAGGTTTTTCACATGGTTCTTCTCCCATATTTTTTCACATTACTCTTCTCCCCCTTTGACATCAATGGAAAAGGTACACAATCTCTAAATCTACATATTTGAATCATCTGACTACTCCCCCTGAGTAGTAGCCACCATTACATCAATCTAGATCAAGATATGACTATGTATACATGGATTGATGCAAATACTATAAATATTAGTTCTTATTAGGAGTGGTAATCACCCCTAACTTCTTTCTGAGATACTCAAAAGTATCCTTAGGCAAAGGCTTAGTAAGGATGCTTGCAATTTGTTCCTTAGTAGGCACATACTCCAATCTGAATTCCTTATCACTCACCTTGTCTTTCAAGAAGTGGTATTTGATAGATATATGTTTTGTCTTTGAATGCAACACTAGATTCTTAGAAATATTTATAGCACTTGAATTATCACAAAATATGGCAATAGGTTCATCATACACAACTCTGATATCTTTCAACATCTGCTTCATCCACAATACTTGACTACAATTGTTAGCAACAACAATTTATTCTACCTTTGCAATAGACAAAGAAACAACATTCTTCTTTTTACTTAACCATGAAATCAACTTCTTTCCCAAGAAAAATGTGCCACCACTAGTACTTCTCCTGTCATTCACATCTCCTACTTAATCAACATCATTAAAGGAACTTAAAGTAAGATCATCATCTTTAGGATACCATAGGCCAAAATAAAATGTTCCTTTCAAGTATTTGAAAATTCTCTTCACAACAGTCACATGAGATTCCTTAGGATCAACTTGAAATCTAGCAACAATGCATACAAAATTTATGATGTCTGGTCTAGTTTGAGTCAAATAAAGAAATCCACTAATCATTGATTTGTATCTAGTCTGATTTGCATTTGAGAATCATCATCTTGTGTTAACTTGCATCCACTCACCATGGGTGTACTGATTGGATTTGAATCTTCCATACCAAACTTCTTTAGTAGTTCTCTCACATACTTGGACTGAGATATAAAGATTCCTCTATCTAACTAAGTAATTTTCAATCCCAAAAAGAATTTCAACTCTCCAATCATTGACATATCAAAATCATTATGCATCTCATTAGCAAACTTCATGCACAAACCATCATCTCCTCCAAAAATGATATCATCAACAAAGACTTCCACAAAAAAATCTTTATCTTCATCAATATTGAAATACATATTACTATCAGTACTACATTTGTTAAATCCAAGCTTCAGCAAGTATTTATCCAATCTTGCATACCAAGCTCTAGGGGCTTGTTTGATTCTATATAATGCTTTCTTCAACCGAAAAGCCATATCTCCTTTATTAGTCAATTAAAATATATTAGTTTTCTCAATATAAACCTCTTCTTCTAACTCACCATTTAGAAATGTTGACTTGACATCCATTTGATAAACTTTATAGTTTTTGGAAGAAACATAAGCAAGAAACAGTCTCACAAATTCAATTCTAGCAACAGGAGAAAAAGTCTCTTCAAAGTCATTTCCTTCCATCTAAGAGTATCCTTTATACACCAATCTTGCTTTGTTTCTAATAACTTCACCTTGTTCATTCAGCTTGTTTCTAAAAACCCATTTAGTTCCAATTACATTTTTTTTCTTTAGGTCTAAGAACAAGAATCCATGTATTATTCTTCTGAATTTGTTGTAATTCTTCTTTCATTGTTTCAATCCAATGTTCATCTTTGCATGCTTCATTGAAATTACTTGGCTCAGCCTTTGAAATTAAACAGTATTCTTCTGCAATTCTTCTCCTAGTCTGGGAACCTTTGTTCTTATCTCCTATAATTTGATTTTTTGAATGATTTAATCTCACATACCTTGGAGTCTTAGAGTGTTCTTGAACTTCAGGCCCTTCTAATCTCTCTTCTGTGCTTTCACTAGTCTCTTCTTCTTCTTGATCTTCTTGATTCACTCAAACAATTTGAACTTGATTTGAAGTCTAACTCTTGTTTTTACTATCATTCTAATCATCAAAATCATATCCACAAGTTCTGGAGGGTCTAGAAATGTCTTCATCAACCTTAACATTTTCACTTTCAACCATTTTCTTCAATATATTGTTGTAGCACCAGTAAGCCTTGCTCTTAGTAGAATAACCAAGAAAGATTCCTTCATCACTTCTAGCATCAAACTTTCTTATATCTTCATCTCCTCTGATATAGCATTTACTCCTAAAGATTTTTAAATACCTAACAATAGGCTTATGACCAAACCATAGCTCAAAAGGAGTCTTACCAGTATTACCTTTGATTTGTACCTGATTGAGGATATAAACAGTAGTACTCACAACTTCTATCCAATAGAAATGAGGGACATTTCTTTCCAACATCATAGTTCTAGCAACATCTTGAATTTTCATGTTCTTCCTTTCCACAACTCCATTTTGTTGAGGGGTTCGTGGTGCAGATAATTTTCTCTTTATCCCATGTTCTTCACAAAAATAATTAAACTCATTGAAAGTGAATTCACCACCTCTATCTAATCTTAGACACTTAATCTTTAGACTTGTCTATGTCTCAAACATAGCCTTAAAGATCTTGAACTTCTTTAAAGCCTCATATTTATCCCTTAAGAAAGTAACCCACATCATCCTAGAGTAATCATCAATAAGAAACATGAAGTACTTGTAACCTTGCAGAATTCTTATTCTAGCAGGACCACACAAGTCAATATGCACAAGCTCCAACAATTCATTTGAACAATATTGTTTTCTCCGAAATGAAATTTTAGTTTGTTTTCCTAGCTAACATTCCTTGCATATGACATTAGTAGGCTTCAACAACTTAGGAGGAACTTATCTTGATAGTATTTTCAAATTTTACATGACACATTCTTCTATGTCACAACCATCTTTCATCAACTTGAGCAATCAGACAACTTTTGCTAGCAACATTCAGATGAAAGATGTTACCTTTTTTTTTATACTAGAAGCAATCACATTTCCAGAACTTTCCAGTATGCTACACTTTCCATCTTTGAATTAAAGATTATATCCCTTGTCAACCATATGTACAACACTCAGAAGATTATACTTCAAACCTTCAACATAAAGAACATCATCAATATTATGCTTACCATCAAAAGAAATACATCCTCTACCATGGATTATACCACCATTGTTATCACCAAATCTTACAACACCACCATCATACTTCTCTAGGCTTACAAAGTTGTTTTTATCACCTATCATGTGATGTGAACATCCACTGTCAATCACCCATTCATCTTTTTCTTCAACTCGAGTAGCTAGGGCTTTCTCCACTTTTGTACAACTAGCAGATTCAGTAGACATAGAATTAATTTCCTTGATAGCAATAAACACAAACTCATCTTCACTTGCATCCCCTTTTTCAGATTCATCATCTATCACACCTTCATCAACAAAATAATAACACTTCTTTTGAAATTTAGGCTTGTGAGGTCTTGGCTTAGGAACTCTTTTTGGACACCTTGATGCAAAATGATCTATCTTATTGCAAGAAAAACATTTTATAAGCAACTTTCCTTTATACTTACCTTCTCCTTTGGCTTCCCTTTTGACAATAAGTGATTCAAGCTCATTCAATTCTCTTTCTTCTTCTTCAATCTGTCTCATTTCTTCATCATATTTGAATACCTTTCTAGAAGAACTTTCACTCGGATCATATCTCTGCTTGTCTCTCCCAGAAGTAGTACTTTAAATGTAGATTATGTCTTAGGAAGATAATCACCAAATTTTCTCAACTCAAAAGCAGTAAGTTTGCCAACCAACATATTTCTAGTTATATTTGTCACAGTTCAAAACTCCTCAATGGTTGTAGCTTTGATTTTGTATGCATCGGGCAAGGATCTAATCACTTTAGCAACAATATTTGATTCATCCACCTAACCACTAGCACATCTAACACCACACACAAGTTCATTCACTCTTTGCATGTAAGTAGCAATATTCTCATCATTACCCATCTTCAAGATATCATATTTTCCTTTCAAACACTATAGCTTGGACATCTTTACATTAGCATCACCTTCATATAAATTTTCCAACTTTTTCCATATCTCATAAGCAGTTCTCAAATCCATAACATTTGTCATCTCAGAATCAATCAAAGCACTCAACAATGCTTCCTTAGCCCTGATGTTGTATTCAGCATCCCTAATCTCATCAATAGTGGTAGGACCACTCTAAAGAATAACATACCTATTACTTGTAAAGTTCTAGTAGGATTCACTAATGCACTTCAAATGACACTCCATTCTAGCCTTCCATGGAGAATAATTTGTTCCATCAAATCTTAGACTATCACTTTTGTATGTTGCCATCCTAGATCACCTCAAGCCATTAAACTTCTTCCAAGGAACTTGCTCTGATACCAATTGTTGCAAACACAAGGGCAGACAACTGAGAGGGGGGTGAATCAGTTGTCAAAAAATTTCAAACTTATTAAGCTTATTAGCCTTTATTCTCATATCTGATTAATAACAATAAAAGCATGAATCAACAACACATCATAAACACACATAAAACCAAGATTTTTGCGTAGAAACCTTGTTAGGGAAAAAACCATAGTGGAGGTTAATCCACAAGTTATACCTTGTTAAAAGTATAAGAAGATTAAAATGAGAAATTCACATGCATTCAAGCACACTACCTAGAGCTCACTACTTAAAGGAAGACTCGTTGTCTTACATAAAATTTCAGATTAAATCCATCTAAAGAATTTGAACTGAGAAAGTAGCATCTGCCAATTCTTGAGTACAGTTCTGATTAAGCACATGAACACTTCTTCACTCTTCTTCACACATTGCTCTACTTTCGAATGATCTAAACCGTATTCACACTTAGCACCAACACACTTCGCATTTATCATGCATCTCAAATGAGAAAACAATCACTTATATATATCCGCAACAATAAATTACATTGCTTCATGTTGGATTCAATAAAATAATAGAATGAATGCAAATTGTCAGCCCTAAACAATAAAGATTATCAATGTGCATCAACCAAGGTCAGCCACAACATAGTAGAGACCCATAAAAATGTCCTCGAACACAAAACATCTTCAAAGATTCTTCCTCGGAGATCCATAACACGCTTCAACACCTTGTTGGCCATGAACATAAACAGGCAAGAGAAAATGTCAGATCATGAGCACAATGATCAATGTGGATGCACAACATAGATAGAACATAATCTAGAAACATCCACAAACACTTTGAAACATACACAACACTTCAGATTACTAGAAACACGTTATCTTCTTCTATGAATACCATTTCGAGTAACAAAATAACTATCAAAACACAGAACCTCATAACTTGCTCAAATCTTCATGTGAACCTCTATAAATTTTGGAGTAGGAACTACATACATCTGCAAGAAAACCATTTAATACACAACTTCTCATCATCAACATATTGAACTTTTCAACACACTGATCTTCACTACTTCACAGACAACCTGTAACATATTTCATTACAATTTTCTCAATATCCTCGACATATACAGTCTTAAAGACATGAATGCTAATAGTGTTGATATCAATGACAACCACATATCATCAATACAACCACAACATCCAATAGATACTTGCTTGGTTGTGTGTAGGAAAGTTTTTTAGGGTATGTTGTTGACTATTATGTATGCTTTGGTCTAATATATTATAAACACTTGACTTGCATTCCAATCAGGTTTCCATATGTCAAGATGTGAACAAGAACTATCCTATCTATTGGTGGATTCAAATTCCATTACACTAGATACAATGTTGTCTTGGTTATCAATACCTTGATGCATCATGTTTATGTGTTATATCAAACATTAAGAAATGATGGAAAATCCCAATCTCAATATGTGAGCACCTCATCATCCTGCATTCATCATCATCTTGCATTGTCTCTTTACCATCTCTAATAAATTATCGATGGATTATGGACTTGTTGGATTTTTTGAAGCAATCATCAAAATCAATGGTCAAGCCATTATTTATTCTTCTATCCTCTCTCTATGATAATCTAGTATCATGACAACCAATAAAAAGATCATCAAATGCATTCATCCTGCATCCATAAATCATCAGCATACATGCATCTCATAATCATAGGATAATCATAAAGCATCCATCAGCATAATCATTGCATATCACATCATACATTTTGCATTATCATTTAAGTTGTGACAAATAATATAGATTTGTTATTATAAGCATCTTAAATTGTTGTATATCATACATGAATTACATATAGCATAAACATCGCATTAACCATCCATCCATCCATATGCATACATCATCATCTCATTATAAAATTATGTTGAAAATACAAAAAAGGAAATGCATTCATAACATTTGCATACATGATCATAGCATAAAAAATTTCATATCATAGCATATCATAAAAAGAATACTAAAAAACAATATAACATTACATCCCTAGCATCAAATTATTGCATAGGCATAAATAAAGTGCATCCATACATGATCAAATATATGCACATCATCACATCCATATATCATAAGCATGAAATAAGATGAGCACATCATATTGAATCTATATCCATATCATATATATATCAAAAAATGAATGTCATTGAACAAATCTGGATCAGTGTATGTATATCGATCATAAATACAATATCCACGAGGCTATCAAAAACAAACCCATGAATGTATATTTGTATCAAATAATCGGACAAAAAAATATCAAAAAGTGTATATACATCATAAGCTAGCCCTGATGACTGCTCCCCTCTTCGGCCTATCTCTCTATCTGCTCCTTAGCTCTCAACCGTGCATCACTACACTGTGAAAATTCAGGCTATCTAAGTGCTTGTGGTACATCCTGATGGAAATGCATCCTATAATATGTGACCTTTGTCACAACCTCTCTATACAATCTTGTTGAGACTATTTGGCCCTATGTTGCTACTGTCATGGCCTCTATCTGGTGGTGTCGACCAATCTCATTATCCCTCTCAATAATCATAGCTTGTATCTACTACCTAACATGGTCTCTCTCTACAATCATAGCCACCACCAACTATTTGGCCTAGTCTCGATTAGCAATAATAACCAAAATCTACTAGCGAGCCTGATCCCGCTCACCTGTCAAAGTTTGCACCTATTGTTGTAGTTGTTGTATATGTGCATCTCTAGCATCTGGTGGCGGTAGCAATGTTGTCTATTGTTGCACAACCTAAGGCTAAACCTGAGGAGGTTGTTGCCCAATTGGTGGAGCCCCCAGAACCTATCTATCATGGCCATCCTAGCCAGCCTAATCCTATCCCTATCCTCTGCCTTTGCTTGCACCTCTCCCTTTGAGCCTCCCTCATGAAGGAGCACCCACTAGATCTATCAAACACTGAGGAGGTGTGAACCACAAATTGTAAGCAGACATAGTCAGTGCTACTGCCTGACCCTGATCATAGGCCCATAGTTGAGCCGCCAACTGTCTAAACCTCTCTACTACCTCTGGAGCTCAAATAGTAGATCCCCATTTGGGAACCTCTCAAGCCCACCTAGCAAACATAGCCCTGTATGCATCATTTGGCATGTCCTATGGCTCCCCAAACTGTCAAGCCACCCTATTTGGTAAATATCTCTCGATGATGGTGTGCTCGTGACCCTACATGTATTGGGTCTGATTGGAAAAGAATAATTGTTGAGCATCATCATACCATGGTGACATCTATAGCCAGGGTTGCAAATAGAAAAATATCATGTCATCAATAACCCATCACCAGTAGAAGAGCCCAATCTATGCAGTGTGTCGTAGAGTGATAGCATTTTTGTACTACCAAATGATAGGATCATCTGGCTCAACATCTGTCATTTGTACGATCGATCGAAGCACAAAAATGTGCTCCCATGCCCAAATATGAAGCAAGGTCACCCCTGTGCCAATGGCCCTACCATCGTAGTAAGAAAAGTCATGCATATCATGATATAGTGAGACCAACATCACTAACCCCCATATAAATGATGTCCTCCTATACAACATCATGTGCCATGCTAGGCCCCATCTTGGGTTGAACGCTCTGTTGCATCTGTAAGGAGCAACCAAACTTGAAATGATGGCTGAAAAAATCAATCAAAAGGTAGGCATGTGACCTCTAAACATCTCAAAGTCGATCTATGATGCCACAAGAGCAATGTACTCCAACTCCATCACCTCATGACATACATCAAGTCTAGTATCAACAACATATATCACACGATCACCATGTATCAACAAATGTAGAATACACCATACATCCTCTAAGGTCATGGTTGCCTCGCCTTTCAGAAGGTGAAATGATGAAGTCTCACTGTGTCATCTCTTGCATAGGGTAGTCATCATAGCTAAATGGGTTTGAATGATGGGCGTGTATGCAACATACCAAAGGTTGATCTCTCCCAAGTTCTCTTGGAATAACTCTGACAAATCACCTAGTCGCTCCAAAACTATGGCTTTGCACTCATGCGACATTAGTGGTGGAATGATCTCCTACACCCATGAAGACCACAACATCAAGAAATCAAGGAAATTTGACTAAATTTGTAATTTTCAACTAGAAAATCACAATAACATCGCTATTTGCAATAGCATTGCCATATTTAAATTCCAAATTGCGATGCCCAAAGGCATTTCAAATTGTAAATTGCAAGATGTGTCACCAAACACATGGGAATCATGATTTAGGCTTTGGAAACCCTAACCCTAATTTCTAAATCAGCAAGTGTGTCACCATTTGAAATTAGAAACCTTAATTTTAAATCACAGCTAGCGTCGCCATATACATATGCATTGCTATAATTCATTTTAGCGTCGTCGATTGCAAAATGTGTGTCTCTATATAGCGATGTTGCCAAAGTTTGAAATTCAAACCATAATAAATGCATCAAAAAGTCAAATTTCAAATCAGGTTTTGAGTTACATATTGTTGATCCTAAGCTTGGAAGCCACTGGTGCTCTCGAACTCGATCAGAAATTTTTCGTGGAAGCTATTGTCGTGCCATTTGGTCAGAGGGTCAGAGCTCAAAACAACAAGAATGCTCAAGGTGTGAATGCACAAATGAATTGAAAGTGACGCTTCTTGGCTTATTTATGCTAGGAAATTAGGGTTTTTTTTCCCTAATTTCACCTTCAAGCTAGGGTTTATCATCATTTTCACCAATTTTTCCAATCAGAATCTAATTCTGCATTTTTTTTGCATTTTTGGCATAATTCTTGTATTTTGGAGCCTTTCTCGACCCCTTGGGGAAACTTTTACCCTTTATCGTGAAATCAACCCAAAATTCAAAATTTATGCCTGATTTCTCAAGGGGGTAAGGAATTAGCTTTATCCTTCTGCTAGGGCATCTAAAGAATCAGAAAAAATATATTTTTGATTTGCACAGTAGTTTTAATTCGAAAAACGTTATTCTTTGAACTAGAGCAGTAATTACCTTGCTTCAAAGAGGGGCAAAATATAGACACTAAAAAATGTCTTGAATAATATCATGCACTCGAAACAGATACTAACAACATTTCCTCTTAAAATCCATCCTTTTTCACTTAATTGATTAAATTAGCCTAGTTGTTTAATTAATTATGTCATTTTCATCTATTAATCTAATTTATTAAATCGGGTTAATTCACCCCCTTTCACGCTAACATTTCATCTTAATAAATTAAATAAATCAAACTATTTAATTTAATTCCCTAAGTCATCTTATTTAATTAAATAATCATAAGTTATTTATTTAAATATCATTTCATCCCCCCATTCATTAAATTATTTAATTTAATGAAAATCACTTTATTCCTCCAAATCCCCTAATTGTATGATTAAACCTTGTTTAATTAACAATTAAACTAATTTTCCTCTAAAAAGGGAATATTTCTTATCTCATTTTTTTGCACAATTAAAAATTTCTTTTAATTTGCAAAATATATTAATCCTCACTCATGAGAATATCTCTCTTCCAATCATCTCACTTGGATTCAAATGCAAGTTATCTTGTAACCTCTTGAGCAAGTCACCTTGTGATCTGTGTGTGCAAGTCAAAAATGTATTTGTTTGAAACAAATGTGATCCCTTGATTAATTCTCATCTTGCATTTTCATTCGTTGATGAGAATCTATGATCCATGCCTCTTCTTCCTTCCATATTTGATCGTTGATTAATCTTTTCAATCTCAACCCTCTATTTCTCATTTGCTTTCTTATAAATGGATCCATCTTTCAATTGCAAACTTATGTTGTTGAATTCACTTGTACTCACACTCATACTTTACTCACTTTTAGCTTTTTTTAGTTTATTTTTAGTTGCATATGAGCTTTAAGCTTCCATTAATTGCTTCCATGAATCTATCTTTGCTTGTTTATAAATTAGGGTTTCCATATTTTAGCTTATTAGCTTAGATTAGCTTAGCAAATACATAGTTAAATCATATTTAGAATAAAATAATGTTAATATAGCTAACATCATGTTTATTTTAGCATAAATCAAGTTTTCATCCATCTATCACAATGGTTTCATCGATTCTCTTCCATAGAATCGATTGAAACAGACTCACTAACCATGAGATTGGGAAAGGGTCATTGTTCCACATCAACATGACACTAATTCCAAAACTGATGATGAGTCTAGTTTATGGTTTAATTATTGATGGGGTTGTTGTCCATTTCCTACAGTAACTCAATACTTTGATGCTTGGGAGTTGATATTTTTCATAATATTTCCTTAAACCATAGACCTTGGACATAAATCTATTTTCATAAGCTTTAAAATGATATTAATATGTTATGTGGACTATTTATGTTAATTTTGCATGTGATTAATGAGTGTAACTTTAAGATAATTATGGATATTTAGTTGTTGTACATGGTAACATTGTCATACAGATAATTTGAGACCTGCAATTTAGGAAGATTCCACCAGTAAGATGTGTGCTATATCAATCAACAAGGTGGTCATTGAAGACTCTTGGCGGTTGGAGATTCCTCATGCATCGGATTGTAACCTCCTTGTAATGATCTTAAATGTTGTTGAGCATGCATAGGATTTACTGTTGTGCTAGATTCGAGTTAAGGCAATTGTGACTGGCTGGTTTTGTGCATACATAGTCACCCCTGCTCTCTTTCACACTTTCCCTAATGTGGCATCCTCCACGTTTGTTGGAGTTGACCACCTTTCTAGGTGGTTGGATAAATAAAGCTCTGATGTTCTTTTGATCTCTCTCTCTCTTTCCAATCAAAGAATATTGATTTGATGTACTCACAGTTTTAAGCTTTTCAATAATACAGTCATGTTGATCATTTGTACTCATTTTTTTCCATAAATGAAATGAAGTTGTGATTTCATGCATCTGAGTTTACTTTAGTCTTAGGGAATACTTATCCAAGGGGGACCACTAGGTGATTATTTCATCCTTTAGCTTAGTTAGTATTTTGTTGTTCAGTAGTTAGTTAAGAATTTGGCACTGATTGTTCTTGCAGCCACTAGAACTCCATTCTATGACTATTCCTATAACCAAAGTAGACAGAGTAGTTTCCTGTTTGTTGCTCAGATTTTCATTTCTATCATGCATTTCAGTTTGGTCTAGTTATTGGTTAATGTTCAACATTTATGTCATTTCCTTCCAAGCAATTTACTTTCAGTATTATGTCTTTCACAAGCTGTAGGATGAATGTGGCTACTTTGGATTCGTAGTGCACATACAGTGCTGAACCATTTCAAGTTTACGTCCCTGGGTTGACAATTTAAATACACCTTCATGATGGTTGAGATAGCTATTCAACTTAGATGTCCAATCTCTGAATCATAACTATAAAGGTTTAGTTGTTGAATCATTATAGGAGGCCAACATTTTTGGCGTCGTTGTCGGGGATGGTGTCAAACTAGGTAATTCTTTGGAGTCATTGATAGTTTTCTTGTAGTATTTTTGGATTTGTTCTTAGTATACCCCTTGTTAGAAGAGTAATGACCCCCTATTCTTTTACCAATTTTTTTGTGTCATTTTGTTGATAGTGAGTTGATACCATATGCATAGAAGAAGAGATTCTCGTGGGGGATTCCTTCCTAACAATCCCAATCTATTACAGATAATTGAGTACTAGAACTTTCCCAGAGGTGAAGAAGAAGAAGAGCCACACCTTTTTGTGGATACATTTCCAGATCTGACCAATTTTGAAGCTTCCTCTAAAGATCAAAAATAATTTGAGAACCCCCTTGCTGTGGAATTTCATCAAGTAGGCATGGGTGATGCAAATGAAAATAAACCTAATAGAGCTAACCAACCAAATTTTTCTTTCCCCATTTCTCATCAGAATGAAGTAGACAACCTAAAAAATATCCCTACTTCAGTTCTTCCTAAATTCTATGGACTTGTCATAGAAGATCCTGATACATTCTTGTTTGAGTTTGATATCTTCTATAGAATTTATGACTATACCACTGATGCCCATAGGCTTAAGCTATTCCCTTCCACCTTGAAAGAAGTTGCATTAAGATGGTTCATGAGCCTAGGCAGAGATATTGTGGAGACTTGGGAGGACATGAAGACACAATTCCTTGAGAAATACAAAGAGTATTGCAGGGGTAGTGACATGAGAGGAGATGACATTTTTAGAATGCAACAAAAGGAAGATGAGATCTTGGAATATTTCATTTCAAGGTTTCTATTTTGTCTGTAAAAATCTCCACACCATACACTCAATAAAGAATCACAAAAGCTTATTTTTTTTAGAGGAATTAATGACAGTTGCACTAATGCCTTGGACTTGCTGGGAGGAGGAGATATCACCCAAGTTCCTTGGGAGGATATCAAGAAAATATGTCAGAATTATTCTAGGGTAGCCTCAAATAAGGGAAGAGCTTACCAATCTTCTATGGGTAAGTCATCCACTAGTGGAGTTTCAAGGATGGAGATTACTAACTTACTGGCAGATTTCAAGCAAGACATCACAAGCAATCTAGCTACTCAGTTGGATTCACTTCAGGCCAAGAAGAAACAAGAAGAGGAAGAGACAATTTTGGAAGAATATTGCCCTCATTGCAAACAAAAGAAGGAATATAGATGCAAAATGATAGCTAATATTGACAGCAAGCAGATGACACCTAAGTTCAAGCCAATCCAGGGTGAAGATGATCAAGTCTACTATGTTGTACAAAGGAGGCCATGGGCTCCAAGATAGGTTATGCCACCAGATCCACTATCTTTAGTTGGGCCATATTTCAATTCTTATTCAGCTAGTAATCAATGGCAACCCCCATATCCATCCAATTATGGAGGATATCCACCACAACCTTGGAGTAACCCTCCAAATTCTTGGCCCAATCACCAAAACTCTCCACCCCAGTGGCAGCAACCTCAAGGGAATTGACAGTAGTTTCAAGTAAATTGGCAACCACCTCTAGGAAACTAGCAGAAAACATCTCAATGGAGGGGAGGAAAGCGATGGCCAAGCTAGAAAACCAATTACATGCAACCACCTTCTCAGCCCCAACAACCTGCTATAATGCCTCCTCCTACTAATCCAAGTTCAAATGTGCCTAAACCTACTCAACTACCAGCCCAACCCACACCCAACCCAAATAATAAACCATAGCAGCAACCAGTATACTATGTTGATCCACATCAATTCCTTGCATATGATGCGAGTGTAAGTGACATACGTTTGCGTTCAGAAACTAATTTGTTAGCTCCTTCTACACCTATTATCATTGAGCTTCATGTGGAAAAAGAGGTGCCTCTGAATTTCCCCATTCAACCTAGTGCACCTAAAAATCTTGAACCAGTCTCAGCCAAGTAGACTGATCCTGAACCACCATTTCTTCAGAGGTTGGAAACTATGAAACAAAAGGAAGAAAAGGAGGACACAAATTTTTACATTCTAGATCAGTTGATTCATATATGTGTCCAGATACCTCTATTTGAGAATATAAAAGATGTTCCCATATATGGCAAGGCAATCAAGGAAGCATGCCTTAAGAAGCCAGGAAGGAAGAATAAAGACCCTGCTATAGTTCATGTGGTGGGAAAACTTGCTAACATCATGCTTGGTAAAGTGATTTTTCCCAAGTACAATGACCCAAGGAGTCATGTGGTAGGAGTTGTTATAAATGGGATGCAGATAAAGAATGCTCTGATTGATTTGGGAGCAACAATAAATGTAATGACCAAGGACATCCCCTAGAAACTAAATATTGTAAGTGTGATACCTACCCCTACTATCCTACAGCTTGCTGATAATTATACTATTAAGCCTCATGGTACAATAGAAGATCTAGTGGTAACTTTAGACTCTTGGTAGTACCTAGCAGATTTTATGATTCTTTCTCCTAAAGCCACACTAGGCAGGTACCCCATTATTCTTGGAAGACCATGGTTAGCAATAGGAGATTCTTATATTAGATGTCGAACAAGAGACGTGACCATTTTTGATGGAAAGAGCACCAAAAATATTGTTCTCTACCCTCCCGCTCAGCCATCCCATGATAAGAATAATCCAGTATGGCCACACATTGGTGAAGAGATTGATGAAGTTAATTTTGTGGTACAACTTATGATGTTACGCAAAAGACCCTTCCTATAGCTTCAAGATGAAAATGATGTATTGTCTCACATCATTTAGAACCATTATGAGGTAGAGGAGGCATTGTCCTCTTGTGTATCTGATTTTGTTGCTATAGTGAAAACACTCCTACATGCTCTTCCTGCAGCCGCTTGTCCTGCAACTGCTCTTCCTGCAACCGCTTGTCTTGCAAACGTCTTTCCTGTAGTCAAATTTCCTTCAAAAACAAGTATGTTTCATACCTTACTGCCACATGAAATCAAAGTACCAAGCATTAGTGAAGTAGATATGGTTGAGTTAACTACACAAGTGCAAGTGTCAGAAGGGAAATACTTGAATATTAATAGTAAATTGAGTGAAGAACAACAGTTGTTATTAACCAACTTGTTAAGGGCCCACCAAAATGCATTTACATGGGACTATCATGATATGAAGGGATTAGATCCTAAAATTTTCACTCATAGGATATATATAAGAGATGATTGTACACTAGTAAGGTAGCCACACAGAAGAATTAACCCTGCATTGAGAGAAATAGTAAAAGGGGAACTGCAAAAATTGCTAGATGTAGGATTTATGTACCCCATTTTAGATAGCTAGTGGGTGTCCCCATTGGTGATTGTGCCCAAAAAAGGAGGGAAGTGGTGAGTTTGTATTGATTACAGTGAACTCAACTCTGCCACCAAAAAGGACCATTTTCCCTTACTGTTCATAGATCAAGTTTTGGACTCACTTATAGGAAAACAATATTTTTCTTTTCTTGATGGATTGAGTGGCTATAACCATATCCAAATTGCACCAGAGGACTAGAAGAAGACCACCTTTACCTGTCCATGGGGAACCTATGCCTACTCAGTACTTTCATTTGGCTTATACAATACACCTACAACTTTTCAGAGGGCAGTCATCAACATATTTTCAGATATCTCTCATAATTGCATGGAAATTTATATGGATTATTTCACTACTTATGGTGTTGATTTCAATAAAGCATTGGAGAATCTTAGGAGAGTCCTACAAATATGTGAAGACCACAACCTATATTTAAATAGTGAAAAGTGCTTCATGATGATGTAGGAAGGTGTAGTTCTTGGCCACTACATCTCTCACAAAGGCATTCAAGTATATCTTGCAAATATTGAGGTAATTACCAATCTGCCTATTCCTGCAAAACAAAAATATGTTAGGAGTTTCTTGGGACATGTAGGTTATTACAGGAGGTTCATCAAAGACTTTAGAAAAATGGTCGCACCATTGTATAATCTCCTCACTAAAGATGTTGAGTTCCAATGGATAAAAGACTGTGACAAGGAATTTTCTAACTTGAAAGCAACTTTAACTCATGCTCCTGTACTCAAGGGACCTAATTGGGAGATTCATTTTTACATCCATACATATACATCAGACTATACTATAGGAGCATTCCTAGGACAGAAAGAAGGAGCTATTGAAAATTCTATTTACTTTGTCAGCAAAATCTTCAAGGATTTGAATTCAACTATACAGTGATAGAAAAAATAAATTTTAGCAGTGATATATGCCTTAAACAAATTTAGACATTACATAACCGGATACCAAATATTTGTGCACACCAATCATGTAGCCATTAGATACCTTATGAACAAACCTCTAATTTCAAGAAGGCTAGCAAGATGGTTACTGTTGATGTATGAGTTTGATATAACTATTATGGATAAAACAAGGAAAGCCAGTGCTGTTGCATATTTTCTTTCAAGCCTAACCACATCAAAAGACAATCAAGCCATAGATGATTATTTCCCTAATGAGCACTTATTTTCCATTAGTGTGCAAACACCCTGGTATGCTGACATAGCTATTTTTTTGGTCATAGGGAGAGTTTGTCCCCATTTCTCTCCAAAAGAGAGGAGAATTCTCATTGAGAAATCTTTCCCTTTCTCATGGATTGTTGGATTTTTGTTTTATACTAGACCTGACCAAGTCATCAGGAGATGTGTGAGGGAATATGAGACATTTAATATTCTACATGCATGTCACAATGACCCCTGTGGAGGACATTTTGCAGCCAAGAGGATAGCAATGAATATTTTGAACACAGGGTATTACTGACCAACACTTCACAAGGATGTAGGGAGATATACAAGGAAGTGTGACAGATGCCAAAGGATGGGCCGACCAACAAAATATGATGACATGCCATTTTTTCCTAAGATAGTAATCAGTCCATTTGATAAGTGGGGACTGGTTTTTGTAGGACCCATTGATCATCCATCAAAAGGTAAATCTTATATTTTAGTATGCATTGATTATGTAACTAAATGGGTAGAATTTAAGGGCATGAAGCATGCAAGAGATACTAAAGTTGTAGAATTTATGTATGAGGAAATTTTCACACGGTATGGGGTTCCAAGAGAAATAGTGATTGATCAAGGGAGTCAATTCACTTCAACCCTTGTTACAACACTAGTCAATGAGTACAACATTAGGCACAAGAAGTCTACTCCTTATCACCCCCAGGCCAATGGCCAAGTTGAGGTGACTAACAGAGAAATTGAATCCATTCTGACCAAAATAGTGGCTATCCATAAAAAGGATTAGTCAAGCAGGTTACCAAAAGTTGTTTGGGATTACAGAACCACCTGGAAAACCACTACAGGATTCACTCCATTTGAGTTGTTGTATGGAAAGTCAGCCATGATGCCCATTGAATTTGAACATAAGACCCTCGGAACTATTGTAGAATTGGGAATGGATATTTCTAAAGCACAAAGAGATAGAATCATGTAGCTGAATGCTTTAGATGAGATAAGGAAGGAAGTTTTGCATCACACAAAGGTAGTGCAAAATCAGTGAATAAGATGGCATGATAAATTCATCAAAGATAAGAAGTTTCAACTTGGAGATTGGGCACTGCTCTATGACTCAAGATATCAGGATAATGTAGGAAAATTGCAGACAAGATGGCTTGGACCTTATGAGGTGGCTAGAGTATTTTCAAATGGAGTTTTTCAACTAACTGCAATTGACCCTATCAAGTTTAAGTTGTTGGTGAATGGTCATTGTCTGTGATTGTATCACAAGCCAACTTCTAAGGAGTTCCTACAACAACTCACTCAGCATGCAACACCCGAACTTCCTGCAGCTAAAGGAAGTGGACCTAGTGTCCCTTTTTCCAGCTAATTAAGGTATATCGCTTCTCATAATAAATATTCCCACTTTGTGGGCGTCCAATTTTTCACCCATCTTCCCATTCATTCCACCTTTCTCTCTCTTCCACCTCACAACCATCATTTCACTTCACTTCATTCCACTCCACCTCATCTCACTCCGCTTTCATTAATTGCTTAACTGATTTCTTGGAAATGATCGGTACTTTCTCCCTGATCTTTGCAATATATCTTCTACAAACTCGGGTACATGCACATTAATTGTTATATCTTAATTTTCTTCTAGTGAATTTATTTAATTTTGTAAATTAATATAGAATTTTTCCATAGCATGTCATCATTTCTTACCCATTTCAAATCATCCTTTCACCTCGCATGTGAGGACACATGTGAAAATTTAGGTTGGGGGGAACATGTCAATGCCATGTCTATCTATACTGATTCATGTCAGTAAGATTTAAGTGATTAAGCCAATTTGAATTTTGAAATGACGGCTCGTATGTGCAAAATGAAAATCATCCACGGCCATTTTCCTTAATCACAACCTGCATTTATTACTCCTTTATTTCCTTAATTTTTATTTTCATAATCTTAAATCAAAAGGAAAAATTCAAACAACACCAACATTGGAATTTAGCAGAGTTGCAAGAAGAAGAAGTTTGGTTTCCAGACAAGAATTACAGGAGGAAATTTTTTGCAGAGTAATTGTTTGATTACAGACAATGGGTGGTGGGTTGATTCGAAATGAACCCATGGTTCATGACGTGTTACTGCAAGATGCGCCTTGCCTAGTTGAGTTTAGAAATGGTGGATGGCTAGACTATTTCATAAAGTCGGATGGCTTCAATGAAGGTGTTGCATTAGAATTCACCCAGACATTTTCTGAAGGGAAATCCACAGTAAAAGGGTTGAAATTCATAGCTACAAAGGAGAGAATTGCAGAAGTTACGAGGTTACCTACTAATGGAAAAAATTACCCTATGTCGGCTAGGGCCGAATCCACAGAACGTAATAACCCTCCATTGAGCATAGACAAAAAAGGAGTGAAAGGAATTTTCTGCCTGAGTTATGGAAGCAGGTTGCAGTCTATGTTGTCAAATATATCACTTGTGAAGGTCGCCAATCAAATTTGCATTATGTGCATTTTAAGCTTTTGAACCACATGAGGCATGGAAGGAGAATGAATGTGTCCAACATGTTGTATCACCTTCTTTCGATCATGGTAGAAAAAACTCAGAAAGGTAGGGACAATTTTGTTTCCCACCAATTAAATTATTAGTTGAAAAATCTCTGCATGATGTGTCCAATATTTCTTGGGAATAATTTTTGAGAATTGATCAAATTAGACCAAAGCATTTGCAACCTAGGGTTTTGCCTCAACCTTGTAGGGTTGGGAGGAGAAGGAGCAATGTTGGGGCCACTTTTGGTGCCTCAACTTTTGATGCAAGCCCTAGTGGAAACCCTCCTACAGCCACACAAGCTATTGAAATTAGTTCTTCTGAGGCAAAGCATTCTGATAAAAAGAGTTCCTCTCCTAATTCTTATGATGATGTTCCTCTTGGTACCCTAATGAAAATAAGGGGACATAAGAGGAAGGCATAACTAAAGGAAGGAAAAGCTAACAAGAAAATGGTTAAAAAAGAAGCACTAAGATCCAAAAAATGAAAGGATGGCATTGTTCTTCCTGCAACAAAGGAAAAATGAAGAACCCTCCTAGAAAATCAAAGTCAGCTAGGCCAACCGTTGGGGTATCTCCCAAGGGAAGCCCTAAACCTGAAAAATCACCACAAGAGGATATAGAAGCTCCAATGGAGCAAGTGAATGTGAAAGAAAAGGATATATTTAAGGAAGCAACAAGCATGACATTGGTAGACCTTGATAATATTGTTGAGCAAGTTGAAAAAAAGGCATGTGAGGAAAATTAGGAACTCCTGCAGTAAGAGTTCCTGTAGCATGAGCAAGAATAGGAAGAAGAGGCCCTGTAGATTGAAACAGGAGCAAGGATTGGAGCCCCTACAACCATAATTGGTTGGGCGAGAAGAAGCCCTACAAATGGTACTCTACCAGGGACTAAGTAAAATAACAGTAGGATTGCATAGGCCCTCTAATTTTTCAATGAACATGATAATTCTTTTTTTTTTTGAAAGAAGTACAAAGAAGAGAAGAAGAATGGAAAGTAAAAAAATGTAGGTTAAAGAATGAAATTGAATAGAAAGATGAGGATATTGAAGACAAGAGCAAAGAAATCGCTGACTTAAAGAAGAAGGTGGATGACATGACAACTTTAGTGCCACATATATTGGAATGCAGAGCTCCTCAGATGTTATATGCTTTGTATTTAAAGGAGAAGCATATTTCTTTCAAATTTGCAAAGATTGTTTCAGGTTTGAACCCCTCAATTGAAACCCCTGCTGAATTTTTCAATGCTTTTCAGATTGCTCCCCTTGAGATGATTTTTTTTTTATGTGAATTTTATTTACATATTTATGTTGTGACCAAGGAAAATGATTGGAATCCACTGTTATATTTGGGGATGTCCAATTAAAAGCATTCATGTCCTAGATACAAAATGAAGTAAGTTGGGGAAAGCAATACAGGATTTACAAGCAAGTTGAATCCAGCATTCCCCTGCCCATTAGGTCTGAATCTAGGCATCCAGTAGAAATTTTTAATGATTGGAACAAAATTTTATACTGACCAAGCTATACCTGCAGGGTCCTGCCTGAGAGAGAGGCAGTGTATAAAGTATATGAGGAGATGGAAAAAACCATAGGAGACTTTGTGATGGGATACCTCTCACAAATATGGAATACCCTATCTGACGATTTGAAGCAAGTTGAGCCCCATTCCATGCACAACTATGTTGCAACACTCAAAAGAACTGATAGGTATATTCAGCTCGGAAGAAAAAAAGGGTAATTCTTGCTTCCACTAATTTTTCAGCCTCCTATTCAATTGTGGCTAGTGCCAAACTACAAGTTTTAAAAGTATGACATTGCTCATGAAAGACAGCGATGGAGCAGGTTGGAGAGACAACAAGGATTCTATTGGGATCCTAACTCAGATACAACAAAAATAGATGCAGGACAACTTGCAGTTGCCAACTTCAGGGCATTGACCAAACAAAAGCACAACTCTTCCCCTACTAGAGGACCAGCAAAACATTAGTTTGGGAGGGGAATGATGAGTCTAGTTTATGGTTTAATTATTGATGGGGTTGTTTTCCATTTCCTACAGTAACTTAAGAATTTGATGCTTGGGAGTTGATATTTTTCATAGTATTTCTTTAAACCATAGACCTTGGACATAAATCTATTTTCATAAGCTTTCAAATGATATCAATATGTTATGTGGACTATTTATGTTAATTTTGCATGCAATTAATGAATGTCGCTTTAAGATGATTATTGATATGCAGTTATTGTGCATGATAACATTGTCATGCAGATAATTTGAGACCTACAATTCAGGAAGATTTTTCTAGTTGGACGTGTGCTATATCAATCAACAAGGTGGTCATTGAAGACTCTCGGTGGCTGGAGATTCCTCATGTATTGGATTGTAACCGCCTTGTAGTGATCTTAAATTTTGTTAAGCATGTGTAGGCATTACTATTGTGTTAGATTCAAGTTAAGGAAATTGTGACTAATAGGTTTTGTGCATGCGTAGCCTTGCTCTCTTTTGTGCTTTCCCGAATGTGGCATCCTCCATGCTTGTTGGAGTTGACCACCTTGCTAGGTGGTTGAATAAATAAGGCTTTGATGTTCTTTCGAGCTCTTTCTCTCTTTTTCCAGTTGAAGAATGCTGATTTGATGTACTCATAGTTTTAAGCTTTTCAACAATACAGTCATGTTGATCATTTGTACTCATATTTTTCTATAAATGAAATGAAGTTGTGAGTTTGTGCATCGAATTTTACCTTAGTATTAGGGAATACTTATCCAAGGGGGGCCACTTGGTGAGTATTTCCTCCTTTAGCTTAGTTAATATTTTTTTGTTCAATAGTTAGTTAAGAATCTAGTACTAATTGTTCCTACAGCCACTAGAATTCCATTCTATGACTATTCCTGCACCCAAAGCAGATAGAGTAGTTTCTTGTTTGTTGCTCAAATTTTCATTTTTTTCATGCATTTCAGTTTGTTCTAGTTATTGGTTAATTTTCAAAATTTACGTCATTTCCTTTCAAGCAATTTACTTTCAGTATTACACATTTCTTAAGCTATAGGATTAATGTGGCTAATTTGGATTCCTAGTGCACATAAGTGTTGGCCCATTTCAAGTTTATGTCCCTAGGTTGGAAATTTAAATGCACCTTCATTATGGTTGAGATATCTATTTAGGTTATATGTCCAATCTTTGAATCACAACTGTAAAGGCTTAGTTGTTGAATCATTATAGGAGGCCAACAATTGGATAAGTTTCAAATGGGTTAGAGTAGGCATTTAATTGCTTTCGTAGTTTGTAGCTTTTAGTTTCAATAAATTTTTAGTTTAAACTTTCAATTTGAATGATCTTGTTTGTAATATTGAGGTTTAGTGGATAATTTATGCTTTGATTCATCATGGATCAAGAGTAATTGACCCACCCTGACAATCCTTGTCTCACAATTGGATTCCTCTTCAATAGTCTTCTTTTCAACCTCCTCTTCCAGCACCTCCAAGAGTGATAGTAGAGCAGTGGATGACCATGATTGTGAACCAGGTCAACCTTGTAAACTTCCTTTCTAGTTTAGCAACACAAGTAATCAGGTTGTTGAGGTATTCATCCTTGGCATCTTCCACCTTGTCAGTCTACTCCATCCAAGTCAGATGATCAAAGGAATCCAGTGTGGATTCCTCTTGGATCATCATATTCAACTCAGGGAAGTGACTTGGTCCTTCCACAAACTCTTTAGTCTCTTAAACCATATCATACTTTCTATCCTCTTTGCCTCCATTCTACTCCGAGCTGTTGAAAATTTCATCAACTAGGACCTCCTTTTTATGCTTCGCCAATCTATTATATCTTCGAACACTTATTCGTTCACCCCCCATGTTAATGATATCATCCACCACCATATCCCCTTGGGAGTCTGTCAACGAAGTCATTATATTCATTCTCTGTGGGCATTTTCTCAACCTGGCAAGTGGTGTCCTCCTTTCCCTTCTTCAGTTTTGTCTTGGCTTTGGGTGGAAATTTACCATCCTTCTTTGTGAGAGTATTTTTTAGCTCATAGAGCTCAGTGGCAGCTTTCGATTGAGTCAGGCCAGTGCCTCCTTTTTTTCTTTGGAATCCTCAAGGGGTTGACTAGTCGTAGGAGGGGTCATTCTTTTAGGGCCAATTGAAACAACCAGTGAGGGTTTAGTAGGGGACTTGTCAAAGGGATCAAGTTCCTCTATTCTAATGATTGAAATGGGTTTTGGTGGGAAGAGGGTCAGGTGGAAGTGATAAAGACAGAGAATGAGACCTTGATGCAAGGGTAAGGGGGGTAGTTTGTCAAGATTTCTAGCTACAAGTTCCATAGTTTCCTTACTAGAACTTTCGAGAGATGAAAGTAAGAAGGGGAAACTAATGAGAATTATATGTTGGAAGTGGTTTAGCAAAGGTAAGTGATACAAATATTAAACTTTAAACCATCTCTCAAGAGTGATATACTTCATTAAAACAAAACACACTTGGTCCCATGGCGTTGAAAGCTTGCTCCATTCAAACCCTGCATGTAGCTTAGTTGGATTTTCATTTTCATGGAAGAAGGTCTAAAGGCTCTCCATATCTTGCACCTTCATATATTTTTAAGTTTTTAACCCGAACAAGATAGCCTCATAGCTTTAGCAATGACCTTTTCATTGATTTAAAATGATATGCCTTCGATCGTTACCCTCATGTCACACCATGAGCTCGCAAATTGAGCAGAAATCTTCTCATCATGCCCTTTTCAATTCTCCATTAAAGGAACAATTACTCCTTCAACACATATATGCTAGACCAAAGGGTCCCAACGGAATTTTTCACGTGATATTGGTTTTGTTCTAACCCGGTCTCCTCTCATTTTCACACTCAGATAGTAAACTTTCACCAAGGAAAACAAACTGGGAAATTTTTCAAATTGCAAGTGGGAAATGTACACAAACCATTTATCACCACCACCATAATAAAACTAAAAATCTTGCCTAATTAAGTCAGTAAGATATTCACACATACCAATAGGCATTTCTAAGGTTCTTAGGGTTGTGGGGCCATTGTAAATATTGATTAAGTACATCAAGGCATAAATAAAGGCCATCATTACCTTTATCGACTCATAATTAACAAAAGGTTTGATTATGGTTTTAGCCTCACACACATTCCTAAAAACATGGTTCAAATCAGGAGCTTCGTACCTATGACAAGAACACTCATAAAGCTCATGGGGAGGCCAACCAAGTAACACAATAACCCCCCAACCATAACCTAATGATCTTCATATACCCATACACATCATCAAATGTATTCCACATCATTATGAGACCAAGGGTGGGATACTGAGTGTGCCCTTCCATGATAGAGATATTAGATCTCATCATCAATAGTAGTGTTATTTTTATCTACAAGGATAATTCCTTGGGTATTCATGGGGAGTGCCCCCATTCTTCTACATCATTTGGATAATGCCTAGGAAGAGCCAAAGTTGGCCAAATAATCAAGCACTTTGTTTCCCTCACAGAAGGTGTGGGTTAGTTTCTTTCTTTCCAATTTACTAATTAATAATGTTATATCCAATAAAATTTCCCTAATACTCCACCCATGGAAATGATTGTGGTTGATGGAGTCAGCCATAGCTTTGGAGTCTCCTTACATATGCAGTTTTTTTATGCCAAGAGTAACAACAATTTTAACTCCATTTAGAACCACTCTTTCCTTTGCTGTCATAGAGGTTTGTATCCCAATACCACCAATATACCCAACTAACAATCTACCATTTGGATCTCTGATAATGCCCCCAATGCTAGCCAACCCAGGGCTACCTTTCACCACACCATCAAAGTTAAGTTTGTGCCAATTGTTAGCAAGGGGTTTCTAGACAGTATTAAGCCTAGCTAGAGCTTTTGAGTTTTCAAAGGAGTTGATATCCAAACTCTAAAACAAGTTATATGTTGCGACATACACCTATGTCCAAATTTTAATTACTCTAACTTCAAAAAACACAAAAAAAATATGAAAAAATATCCATGCACTAGATATTTATATTTCAAATCTATATTTAAAAATTATAATTTTATCCTTTCTAGAAAAAGTTATGCATTACGACAAAAATGTCATTTTAAAAAAATGTTGTTTACTAAACAATATTATTAAAAGTTAGATAAATAAAATCATAATCTATTTTTAAATTTTTTCAATATATATTTAGAATCTACACACAAATTTTCATAAATCATTAGTTTGCATCATCTTCAAATTCTTAACTATTTATCTCCTATAGGTGTTAGAAAGTAAAAATTTATTTTAAAATATTGATTTCAATGTCCTACTTTGGCCAAAAAGTGGGATTCATTATCATGAGATCACCCAATAATTGTCCTCATGTATAGAGGTTGTTGGTAATGAAAATACAATTGAAGACAATGATTCTATGGAGGTGGCATCAAGTAGAAGCACAATGTCAAGTGATGACTGTGTTTGCAAGTAAGTAGAAGGTGTTAATGCATTGTGTGACAACAATATAAAATATAACTATAATATTTACGCATACCTTCAACTCGATCAATAATATGTCGATGATAAAAGTAAAGAAGTCAATGATAGCATCCAACTTGAGAATGAGGAGTATGATCTTATTGTTTGTTGTAGAAGTACACAAAGTGAAGAGGATGTGTATGAACGACAATCAATCAAATGAATCATCTCTAGTTGTTGATTATATGGTGCATGCAAATGTTGGTGATACAAATGATGAACAAGAAGATATTTTCTTATTTAATCTCTTACATTCATCTGTCCCTTTTTTTTCTGATTTTGAAGTCGATATCTATTATTTGCATGAGGAATGTGTAGGGACAACTTAACATGGTAATGATATAGTAACAAGTACTTATATAGTTGATGAAATTCAATGTGAATATTTTACACTTGAAGAATGAAAAGTTGGTGATCATACGGATGCATATGAGAACCCCTTTATTTTATGTGTAACATGTTGTCTTACTCATACGGTATGCACTTCAATGGGGTCATATGAAAATATTGTCATAGATTTGAATGGGAAGGAGAAATGTGGAATAGGTCTAATTGAAGGAACACATGTGCCACAACAAGTTTCCAATGTAAAGATGAAACAGTAAGATAATTTGAAGAGTCTGGCTCTTCACACAAAGTGTCATGATCCAAATTGTTGTGTTGATGGAAATTGCATCTACATAGATGATAATGAGGTATGTTGGATGCATGTTGTCCTAGAGGTTATAAAAGCTAAATATGATGTTTTCCTTCATGATGAAGTTGTGGCTTCTTATAGTTTGCATGACAATGACCTCAAGTTTGAGTGTTTCACTTGGGCCTAGAATATGTTTTACAATGATGTTGAGAAACAAAAAATTCTCTAGGTTGATGATTAGTTGGTTACTCAAGTTTCTTGTATACTTTATCTTTTTAATTTTTTAGTTTAATTTGTCAAACGATGAGTTTCCTTTTATAGTTCAACAAGATGGAGAGGCATATGTTTCATTATACTGTGAATTTGAGGTGCTTCCTTGTTGCTTGAATTCACTAAATGAGGTCAACAAGTATGAAAATGCCATGGATTCTTGTGATGACCTAAGTTTTCAATATTTCCCCCAGCTATTATAAAAATAAAGGATGTTATGCAATGAAATATGGTGGCCTATGTTTTGTGGTTTCCATACAATGGAAAGGTTAAAGGTGGGGCTAGTATTCACTTCTTTAGAGGTAATCAAAAATTTGTGCATCAAAGAAAAAGGTTACATTTTTTGTAATTATGTAACGAATATAACTTTAGGTTGATGGAAATTAGTCTCTTCAATAGGATGGTGTTTGATAGAGGCAAGTAATTTCATCCTTTCTCTCTAGGGATGGTTTGCATTGTGTTAAAAAATATTCACTACCATTATTCATTGTATGTATGTTGTCATGCTAATTGGCTATGAGTTTTATCATGTATATATGTATGTTGTTCACCGTGAGTCAATCTCAATCCCATATTTTTTCTAAATTTTGGTTTACCTAGAGATTCTAAATTTTCACTATGTCTACAAGAGACATACATCCCCAATTAAAGCCACTATTGGGACTCAAAGTTATGATGTCATTTTTTTCTTGAGACCCTTTCTTTCTATGTGTCTTAGTAATATTTGACCCATTGTTAATTATTGATTTGAGAGATTTCCGAATGGGCCATATTTCTTAAATTTGTACCTCTAGTTATTGTATCAATCCCCCTTTTCATATTTTAATCAATTACCCAAGCTGAAAAAATAAAAAATGGCTAAGTGTTGAGTTTTTAAGGATTTTAGAGTTTTGGGGTTGTTCATGCCTACATACCTTCCCTACCAATATTGATTCCCTTCTCTAATCCTTCCAAAAAATCAACTAAGTGTTGCTTGTCACCTTGTTAGAGTTTCAAGGGTATCCATCCTTGCACACATCTCTTATTGATCCTGAAACCCTTCCTTGAAAGCTTGTGAAAGTGGATAAGTGTCAAGATTGTCAACCTTTTGGACTATCGTAGTTTCCCTTGTATTCATACCTCTTTTAAGCATCCTCAATCCTTAAAGTTTGAAGCTTAATTTTTTCCTACATGTTGTTTTGTTAGAGTTTCATAGTTTTGCATCCCTCAATACCATTCATTGGCATTCTTGATCCCCCAAAGTCTAAAAATATGTTAAAATACTAATTTCATTGCCTCTAAAGGACTTTCAGACTTCCTCGTCCATTCATCCCTTGGTTCCTAACCCCTGACTCTCCAATTCCCCAATGCCCTAATATTTGGAATGCAATATGATTTCTTACATCCAATATTATGATACTTTATCAATTTCTCTATGTATCCTATCAAAGCCATAATTTTAGTGATCCCCTATCTAGATACCTCTTTCCAAGCTCTAAGATGATCTAAAACTATGCCAAAGTCTTTTGAGTCTCACCCAAGTATTTAAATTAGTTTCAAAGTTTCATGTTTTCACATACCTTACTACCATCCACTACTTCCCCAATTCCCTATAAAACATTGTTTACCTTTCAAACTTTTAAACTTCATCCGTCCATCCCTGTCAAACTTCTCATCCCAATCATGCTTCCCTAAAAATTCCAACATCCTTCCATCCTTGGCACACTTTTCCCTCCAAGTCAAATTTTGATATTTCAAAGCTTCTCATACCTTTGTTCCGTTAAATTTTCATCTTGGTCATACCTTCCCTAAAAGTCTAACTCCCTGACATTTCCCTTAGTCCACTCCAATATTCCTCCAAGTCTCTCATATTTTTTTAGCGTCTCATCCATTCATCCTTTCCCTTCCAATTGCAATACTCTAAGGGTCCAAGTTTCCTATATTGATGTCATCATCCTTCTGAATTGTATAAAGTATCTATTATCCCTCATCACATGGTTGATTGTTCGATAGAGGCCCGATGTTTGATGGATAAGTGCTATTGGGATATCAATGATAGGCGTTCCCACGTCCTTGATCTGATAGGTATGCAAATCAAAGGGAGCCCAATGAATTGATAGTACAACAAATAATGATCCTTAAAGGTATATTGTAGGACATCAGAGGATTTTATTCTCTTCTTTCATGGGCATAAAGGTAAGGATTGGTCTGATGGTTTGATGGCTCGACAAGTGAAAAGAGTGTATTGGTAATGACTCATTGTTTATCAAAGGTTCAAGAATATTAATGTATGAATCATTCAAAGTTTGGATAAATTACAAGGATATTATTTTAAACATCGTAAAGGCCTTATGAAGCCTAAGAATTTCAAATATGTAACATTTTAACATTTGGAAAACTTATGCTCCATCAACTACATTAATGGCAATCGCTCTCCCAACTGCTTGTATTGATTTTTTAAGCATGATTGTACTACTTTTCAATCTAAGATGTCCATTTTGAGTGGGATTATTCCTTAACCATGGATTTTAATGATGTTACAATGCAACAAAATTATGCTCTCTAAATTCCAAAAAGTGGCAAGCCATCCATTGATGCCAGTCCAGTTCTTTTTCATCAAATAAAAACTAGTGGAATCAAGGCACATTAGTATTATAAATAGTATTGTAATAAAATGCCTCAATGATGGAATGTATACACCTATGATAATTTCTTAGTTGTAGATAGGGAATTTCCTTTGCCACATTTGTTGGCATAAATATAATTTTGAGTTAGATGAATACATGATATATTCTTAAAACATAACAAGCTTTGTGGTGATCTTTCTCTTATTATGTATGGATCTATGTAGCATTATTAGGATTAATAAGAATGTTCTATTATAAGTTCCATGATCCTTGTTCCATGTAAATGAATAGCTCATTAGTCCTTTGGTTTTAATTTCTTCTTGTCCTATTGAATTGTGACTTTGTTGCCCATTGAATAGGCACCAATCTAGAGCCATGCATCAATCTCACACCATTAGTTAAATGAAACATAAATAAATAATGTAGTAGTAGTTGTGTGCATTCATAACCTTGTAACATAGCCAAGGATTTATCTTCAAAGAACCTTTAATGAATTCATTGCATATGGGTTATTATTGCATAATTTTATTAGCCATATAGGGGTTTTGACGAATCCATTTTTTCTTGGTTCAGTGACAATTTTGGGGCCAAGTCAACACAATTTGGGTTTTATTTTCATTATTTGTAATTTTTCAATTTTTTTAGTTTAATAGCTATTAACTTGTATACCCCTAGGAACACCCTTCTAAGTCTAAGTTAAGCTCAAAATGTAAGAGATATAACCCATTCTTGTAGAGTTGATCTTTAACCCTCAATTTTATATTGATGATCCCATTTCACTTGCATGACAATCATAGGCTTGTGAGTGAGAATTCATTCTACAAAATAGAGCAATAATTTTTGGAACCCAAAAATCCCATTGTTTCAATTATGTTTGTCAGAAACATTTCTTTATGCAAAGTTTGTTGCACTACTACTAGAGTATGTGCAACATTCATTGGAGAGTGGATAAAATATTTATCTTAGACCATTTGGGAGGTGCTCAAGTGTTCTACAATCCCAAGAAGCAGCCTAGAAATTGCTAGAAGCCATAAGGATCTAGAATAAGTGTTACCATAGGTGCCTTGTTTGGTGAATCCTCTTGAATTATCAATTGTCTAGTCTCAATTTAAATCTCATTTTCCAATTTCTCAAAATGACCCTCTCAAAGAGTTTATCTAGAAACTTATGTGTTAAATGACTTTGAACTAAGTACCTAAGATCTTGTATATAAGAAAAAATATGGGTCATTAGTTCACATCAAAGAGGAATAAGGTCAAACACCTTGTTATACATAAATATGAGATAAATAGAAGATAAATTCCCTAGTAGAGTGCTTGCATAAGAAATAAAAGAATATCCCATACACCAAAGCGATACTCACTTGGTAAGGACTTGAAAACCACCTTTGTCTCTTCCTTTATAGTATCAATTTATCATACTCATGTATAGCTACACATATAATTTCCTTATTCTAGATGCATGATTTATGAACTTGAGTGGTGTATAAATGTGTCGGTATATGCTTGTTGAATGGGTTCAAGTTCTTTACATAGATTGTCTTCGAGGAGGCATTTGCTTAATGTTGGAGTTGATAGTGAACCCCACAGCTCCTAGAAATCCCTACAACCAAAACACCTATCACCTCTAAGAGATCAAAGCAACTAATTTTATATGCAACCAAGAGAGAAAATATTGAATCCAAAAGAGCACTTATGTGTGCAATGTAAATGGTCATGGATCTTACATGGATTGATGATTACAATGAAGGTGCATGCTTATAAAATCAAATAAAAGAAGACCCTAGATGAAGATTGCATTAGATTATGGCATTTGTCTTAATCTCATGCAATGAGACAACTAGACCTAAAATTAGCCCAATCTACTAATGAAAAAATAACTCTTAAGTTTAGCTTAAGTGAATAAAGGAATAAGGGAATTAATTATTAATTAATGATTTAATTAGCAAGTGATTATCCTAATTACTCCAACATATCCCCTTAAGATCGCCTTAGGGAGAAGCTGTAAAACCCTAATGTAGAATACAATGATGGATGCATCATGGGTCCCAAATACAAGTCTTGATGAGGTACCCATTTATAAATAAATGAATCTTTCATAACTAGAGAAAAGGAGAAAACCGCATGGAAAAAACTCATCTCCAAAAGAGAGAAAAAGAAATGACTGCATTAGTGAAAGAAGGATAGAAGGAGGACTCAATGTGACCCCCAAGGACTACTTCTGGTATGCAAGTACAATAGATGTCCCTCTGATAGGAGAGAGAAAAAGAGTATATTAATCCCCCTCATAAAGAAAGAGCTCTCCTACCAATGATTAACACCTGAAGACATAATATGATCCACTGCCTGCAAACTACATTTCTCCCCTTAGGAAGAAATAGATCCACTGGTGATTGGAGAATCCAATCCAAATAGATGGGTGAATTAGGAATCTTGATCCAAATGGTGTGTTTCTTTGAAAAGTGCTCATGTGTCCACATGTCAAAAAGTGATGATGTCGATCCAAGATCCTGTGATTATTGATGTAGAACAATGTGCAAAGGAGATGAAGATGGTTGACCGAAAATGGTGATGTGTCTATCAACAAAGAGGAGATAAAATTCCTCAAATTAATCCTCTAAATCTGCAATCTGAGACTCTACAAACAAGGATAATATGTTTGTAAGATATGAATCCCAAGTAGTTATGTCTAGAAGATGTATGTCCTGCTACACTGAATCAATAAGGGCCAAATATGTGATGATTTCAAACTAGGAACAACAAAACATGATGATGTAGTCTCAATTTGAAGAGTGGGAACATGGAGAGAAAGTCTCTAAACCATCGGAACATGCAAAACCTGTGATATACTCAAACTCCTCTAAAGTATTGTCATCAAAGGGTATGGAATCTACATATACAAGAGGGATGAGACAATCTGCAATAAGATCCTCTAGGTATGGAAAGATATGAGGGTCTCCACAAATCTCCCAAATTCATGGCCAAAGTGTGTGGGGACATTAATTTTCTGATACAACACACAATATCAAAATCAACACTAGAACATATAACCCCTATAATATGACCTCTGATGATGCCCCATCCTAATAAAATCCCTGGTGTGTCCGGTGTAGGTATGAGCCCATATAGATAAGGAAAAATATCAAGCCACTTGAAATGTGTTAGGATTCCATGTCACTAAGACTCATACTTATCCTTATCCAAGTTGATCATATCAGGATGAGTAGATGGTGCAGGGGCACCTAATCTACATTATGTAAATGGGGTCCAATGTTGGGATTTTGTGTTTTAGTCATGTTTTGATCTATAATAAGGTCTATTTAGACCATGGGTCATGTTTGTGATCATGTGGGTTCATTTGTGTCAAAAGTTATCACTTTTTGTAAATGTTGTAAAAGTTGCTTCAACAACTTTGCATTTTTGAACTTTGGTGGAAGTTGAAAGGTAAGTTATTCAAAAGTTGGTTAAGTACAATTGAATATGGTTTGAATTATTTAAATATGCTTGGAAAAGCTTGAGGCAAGGTTCTAGAGTTGTAATTAATGAACAAACAATAAGAAATCTCTATTTTGTTGCATTTTTCAATGTTTATTTGTTGCTACATAAATTTTGTATCACCTGAACGACCTGGGAATGATGCAAAACTCATTTGAGTTGATAAAGTATTGTTTCTTCTAACATTTACAATTTATTTCATTCACTTTCATCAATTTTGAAGAGAATTAGAGGGTTTTTATTGAAAATAGCCAGTAAACCCCTAGTTAAGAGGGTTTGAGTGAAAAAATGAAGTATTGAACCATTCCACTAGTGGGAAATTCTGAAAATCGGTGGAATGGTATTAGTTAGGGTTATTTTCATGTTTTCAGGGTTTTTAGATGCAAGGAATAGAGTTAGGGTAGAGTTTGAGTGAGCCCTAGCCTAATTTCTGTATGTATTAGGCCTAGGAATGTAGGTTAGACATAAGGTTTTGATGCTAGATGAATTTGTGAGTGTTCCAGTTGATAGAAGTTGTAGTTTCAAACCCCATGTGACTTGAGGAGAGCCATGGAATGAAGTTTGATAGATTGGAGGAGATATTTCTTCATAGTTTCTTTGGAAAACAATGCTAATTTGACCTAGTTGTTGAGTAGCAGTCAATTTTAGAGGGTGTTGTTACAAAAAAATCCCACTTGCAAACTTCATATGTTTCAAAAGAGCATAAAGGGTACTTGAAATGGTATTTTGCTTCTGGGTTTGCATCCTTCTCCAAAATATATGAAGAAAAACCTTTGTTTTGAACACTACAAGGAGATATGAAGGATTTGTGAGAAAAAGACCAAGTTAAGGCTTCAGAGTTGAAAATATTTTTTAATTGTGATTGAAGTAAAGACCTCCACCCTGCTTTGCATTAATTGGTATCAGAGCATAGGTCTGATTAGAGGAAATAAAATTTGAGTTTGAAAGAAGCAAAGATGCCTCCTAAAAGCAATGTAACGACCAGAGAAGTAAGAGAGTTGAAAGAAAAGCATGTCAAGGAGTTGAGGCATGTAAAGGAGTCTCATGAAGTTTTCCTAACTAGACGTGCAACATTGGAATCAAACCAAAGGAGAGGTATGGTCACTAGAGACCAAAGTGAAAAAGAGGAAGAGGAAGAGGGTGAGAATGAAAAGCCTCAAAGAGGAGTCCAAGATGAGGAATTGGACCCTAAAGAATTTAGAATGGTTAAGATGTTGAAGGATTTCAAAGGAGACACTCCTAAGGTGAATATGGATTTAACCATGTATAGTGGGAAGATGGATAGTGAAGAAGTGCTAGGTTGAATTGATGCACTTGACAACTACTTTGAGTATGAGGAGGTAGCAGATGAACAAAAGATGAAATTTTCCAAAACCAAATTGAAAGTCCCTACCTTAACCTAGTGGAACTATGTGTAGGAAGAGAGGGTGAAGAAGATAAAGTTAAAAATTAGTTCATGGGATAGAATGGTGGCTAAAATCAAGAGCCAATTTCTACTCGGTGACTATGCAATTCAAAAATATAGAAAGATACAAAATTTAAAATAAAATGAGATGGATGTCATGGCCTATACAAAGGAGTTTCATAAGCTAAGCATTAGAGCAAGTCATAATGAGGATGAGGTAGAAAAGGTAGCAAGGTACATAAATGGGTTAATGTTCAACATACAAGATGAGATAACTCTGACCACTCCTAAAATGGTGGAAGAATGCTTCCAAATGGTAGTCAAGGTTGAAGAGAAGGCAAGAGAAACAAGCTAGAGGTAGAGGAAATAACTTCAAGGGTAAAGGAACCTTTGGAGGAAGAGGACAATCTCAAAAACAACAAGGTGAGACAAGTGGTAATCAAGAAGAAATCTCAGAATCAAGAGTAGTTTCAAAGGTACAAGATCAAATACCTTCTCGAGAAGATGCTATCAATGCAACCAATTTGTCCATCAAGCATGGAAAGGCCCGGATAAACAACCTTCTACTTCATATGGTGGTCAAAGAAGAACACAATTGGTGCAAGAGAAAGATAATCAGAGTGTCAACTCTCCATCTTAGCCTGCTGCTCCAAAAATTGGAGAAACCCTAATGATAAGAAGAACACTAATCAAAGTCCCTATGGTGAAAGAGCCTCCACAAAGAAAATATTTGTTTAGAACCATCTGCAAATCTCAAGGTAAGGTGTGTAAGATTATTGTTGATTCTGGTTCCATAGATAATCTAGTTTCTTTAGAGATGGTTGAAAGGTTGAAAATGAAGAGGATACCACATCCCACTCCTTACAAGGTCTGTTGGTTGAATAAGGGTCAACAAGTCCTAGTTAATGAGCAAGCATGGGTAGAATTCAACATTGGAGGGTACTGTGTTCAGGAGAAATACACTAATCTAAAAATGAAAAATGAAATAGAATGTAAGATAAGCAAATAACACCTAACACCTAACACATCAATGATTAGCCTAGTTAAATTCAAAACAAAGAAAGGCAATAAAAACTAATTATACCTTGTCTTGAATCAATCCTTGGTTGGCCCTTGATATCATTTTGATGTGTGCTCCTTGGATGATAAACTTGTAATGATGGTTGTAGATGGATGATTAATGGAGGTGGGTGAATTCAATAATTGATTCTAAAATAAAAATGCAAATACTAAGAGATTGCAATAAATGGCCAAGATGGCTTAAATGGCTTGAGAACATAAATTTGGTATGAATGCACTAACTCTCCCAATTAATAAGAAGAGGGGGGTATTTATAGAAGAAATTGAATTCTCTAGAGGATTCAATGGTCAAGATTGAGCCACCACATACAAGATGGAAGGCTATGGTGAGTTGAAGACTCACAAGCCTTCACATCTTATCATGTGGCAGGTGAAGTGTCCAAAGGGCAAGGTGAGATGGAAAGGGTACAAGTGACATGGAAAAGGCCATGTGGTCCCAAGGTACTTGCAAGTACCTTGGGATAAGAGAGGATCTCCACAAAAAGTAATCCCTTGTCCCAAAGTGGGGCTGAAAGTGACAAGTGAGGACTTTTAGAAATTCTACCCTTGTTACCATGGTGATTGGAGATGGCCTTCGAGGAATAAAAGTAAATTTTGAATTCACTTTTTGGAAGAGACCAACGGGTAAAACAAGGTTCCCCTAAAAGGGGTTTTTGTCCTATAGGTACGATGTGACATATGAGATGTCATGGGGAAGACAAATGCATGGGAGGAATAAGTGTGAATTTTTAATTCACATGGGGAAGAGGTCAACCCAAAAAAGGTAAGTACCAATAAGGTTGATTTAAGGACATGCAAGAAAGGGTAAGTGATTAGGATTAGGATTGTGCAAATAGGTGATTAGGATAATTAATGATGATTAGAGGCAAGTGGCTAGATATGGAGGATGTGACATTAATCCTAATTAAAGATATGCACATCTTAATGAAGGATTAATTAAATTAACCCGGATTAATAAAAAGGTTATGGAGGATGGGACAATGAGAGAGAAAGAATGATTTTAAAATTGAAGTGGATAATTGACTAAATTAAATAAATTGATTGATTTATTTAATTTAGAGAGGAAATGGTAAAGGATAAAGTATTTAATTAAATACTTTTGGGAACCTTAGAAAACAAGACAATATTAATTAAATGTGTCATTTAATTAATATAGATGAATTAAATGAAAAGGGTAAATTTGACCCAATATAAGTGGTCAAATTTAGATGTCTACATTTTTCCCCTCTTTGAGATGGTGTTACAAAGTAGCATCATTTCAAAAAAAAAAAAAACATAGCACCTAGAAGAAGATGGTTAGATTAAGGAGGATGCCCCAGTCATTTAAGGAGTGACTAGAAGGAAAGATGATGGGAGTGAAGATGAAGATTAGGGATTAGGATGCCCCCTCGAGAGGACATGTGGGTTTAAGAGAACACGGGTGTGCTCTCGAAACGGATGAGATGATACAAGGGTAGATGAGGAAGATGATGCAAAGTGATGGATGAGAAAGGATGATGATTTGAAGAGATAAAGGCAAGCAAAAAAAAAAAATCTAGGACAAATATGATGTTGCCCCAGTCAAGCTACAAGCCAAGATGGACTTATGTTCGATGGAGTGTTGTTGATAAGGGAAGGATAGATCTTGATGAGAGAGTTGTTGATGAGGTAAGGATACATCCCAAACAACACAAGGATATGGAAGGATACATCACACTGATGATGATGATGATAGTGTTGTTGATGAGAGAAGGATATATCCCAAAACAACACAAAAGGATAGGGAAAGATGCATCCCGATGATGATGATGATGATGATTATTGGGTCAAGGCTTGTAGCAAGGCTGAGAACAAGACCAAGGGTGTGATTAGATGATTTGTGATAGCTTGGATGGAGTAGGATTGGATGGAGATGTGATATGGTTAAAATGAATGAAGAGGATGGAGGTAAAGATGTAATGCAATGCAAGTTGTCATTTGCAGAGCATTGATTTTTGCTATAGCATAAGACACCAGGTACCATGGTATGGAGAACCAAGGTGGATTAGTGGCTAATGCATACACAAACACAAAAAACAAGAAGGCTAACCCCACACCCCAAAGTCGTGATGACTTTGGTAGGACCAGGTATTGGGATAACCACAAGCATAAGAGGATGTCACAGCATAACACAAGACCTCGGGGGTCTTGGTGGGTACTACGTGGGACAACCAAGAAGACAAAAAACAAAAGAAAAATCAAGATATGCCCCTATGTTAACCAGTCAAAACACACCATAATATGATAGATCATGGCGGCCTTGACAAGTGATGATAGGGAGCTCAAATGATAAATAGAAGCCAAAATTATCAAAAGATCACAATCAAATTTCAAAACATCCTTTGCCATAGGATCAAGATGATGGATGGGATTCATGTGGTCTGTTAGGAAGGATACATCCTATGGAGACCAAAGATGGAGGATAGATTGGTTGATCAACATGATGTAGGATATTTGAAACCGATTGAACCTCATGATACTAAAGATCATTATTTTGGAAGTACCAGCAATGATAGGGACATACTTGATGACATGAAAAGATGACAAGACATAAGGAAAAAAGACACAAGACCGACACACCCCAAAGCCCTAGGGGCTCGGGGGTTGATCAAAGATCAAACTTGCCTATGTGAAAGAACATAGCCCTCGTAGTTTGACAAAAGACCATGGATAAAAGAAGAAAGAGTACAATGGAGATCTCGATGAATAGTGCAGATTAGACAAATAAATTCCCAAGGGGTGAACGAAATTATTTAGCCTTGCGTACATGAGAGCGCAGGGGTGACATAGTTTGATACAAGGCCAAAGACAAACAATGGAAGATGACAAGATAGACAAAAGATAGAACCCCAGGGGCAGATCAAATGATTGACCTTGCCTACGTGAAAGCGCAGGGGCAACATAGTTCAACAAGGACATACATATGATAGAGAAGGGATGATGAGATGACCATGATAAGGAGATAGGATGATGGAATTGATATGATGAGCCAGGATAGGCCATGCAGATGGGATGGTTGATATGTTGGATGCGGATTATGTGAAGCTCAAGGATGGGATACTTATCCAAATCATCAAAAGATGGAATGGGAGGAGGAAATGATGGATAGATGAATGATGAAGAGTGATAGGATATTAGAAAGATGGGAGATATAGATAGGAAATATGATGGTGAGATGTATGGCATTGGATTGCATGAGGGTTAGCCTATAGCTAGATACCAATGACAAAGGATTAGGAGATGGAAGAATAGATAGAGGGAAATGGATGGATTGATAAGAATGGGGAAAATAGAAATATGTTAGGATGGATGGACAAAAGGATAAGGATTTGGAAAGATGGCTAGGAAGATAAGGATAGGGATATGGATGATATGTTTAGATAGATGGGGATATAAGGATGAAAGGACGGAAAAGGACTAGTGGATGAAAGTATAGGAAGATAAGGAGGGGGATATGGAAGGGAGTATTGGATGGATAAATGGATGGGAAAGATGGGGAGATGGAAAGGATTACTTGGAGGGATGGATGAATGATGTATACAAGGACTCTATCGTAAATAAGGAGATGCCCCGACTCTAAATATGTCATGTATGATGAGGCAAGAGGGATAGCACGATGGGTGGATAAGGGAGTGAGATAGACATAGATAGGAGATATGGGTGTTGGAATGATGGATGGATGAGGAAGGTAGATGGATGTAGATAATATGCATGGATCAAAAATGTAGACGAGGAGGATAAGGAATGTATGAATGGGGGGAATATATGCTAAGAGGTGTACAAAGAATGTATATATGTTTGCCCCTATCTAGTTCAAAATCATAAGGAAGTTGGAAGGACTAGATACAAATGGGATATGATGGGTAGGATGTGGAAGATAGGAAAATGTACGAGATGGAGGAAAGGAATATGTAGGTGGAAGTTGCCCCCAATTGTGGAAGTAGACTAGATGGGGGATTTATGCATGATGCCTGTTTGCCAGGTTTTCATCATGGTACTTATCCAAGGCACTTTTTTTCCAAGTTTTCACCATTGGATGAATTATTTTATCTTTACTATTTATTTTTTTCTTTTTGTTTTTTCGCTTTTTCTCATTTTTATTTTTATTTTATTTTTTGACTTTTTGGACTAGGATGTTGATGGATTTGGATAAGGATAGGGATGAATGGATAAATAGATTCGGAAGACATATGATAAAGCGGATAGATGAAGGACTCAAGCATCAAGTTCCATATGAGGTAAAAAGACCCCATGTGTAAAGCGACTATTGGATGATGGTACAACCTTATTAGAATGGATACATCACCATGAACACCAATCCATGACAAGTGTGAGTCAGGAGTAGCCAGCGAGAGATTGAGAGCTTGGACCAACTCTTCACGTCTAACTAGGTATCACCCTAGCTTCGATGTTCCATCAATTACGATGCAATTGGATTGAGGTATAGCTTTCACCTCCCCCCTTTATATACCCTATTGGTAGCATGGTTGGGATCATCCCTTGGGGTGATGAAATACCCAAGTAGGTCTCGCTAATAAAATGAAAAAGGGGTAAAAGAACTAAGTGGACTATGATTTCTCTTCACCCAAGATCTTTGAATGGCGCAAGGGGATTGGATATGTCAATAGTCCACTCCAAACACAACAAGTAGATTCTTTGACCCTTTAATTAGTTGTATGTTCCTAGTTTAAAGAAAACGAAAGCACAAGACCAATTAAACACAATTTTATCACCTACAACACACTTGTCAGTAATTTTGTTTTCTATCTTTGACAAGCGAATTATGTTTTTGGACAAGGTTGCCTATGTTTTTTTGGTGTGGCCACCCCTTTATGAACCTGCATATAAACAAAGGTCATAAAATAACAAAAATAACAGCAAAATAGTCTGTTGTTTGGGCAAGGCCACCCCTCGTAGGCAAGGCTGACCCTCTGTGAACTTGCAAAAAAATAGGGTTCAAAAAATAGCAAAAACAACAGCCAATCAGTCTAGTTGTTTGGGCAAGGCCGCCCCTCCTGGGCAAGGAAACCCCTTTATGAACCTCAAGATAAACAAAGGTCATAAAATAGCAAAAACAACAGCCAAATAGTCTGGTTGATTGGGCAAGGCCACCCCTCCTAAGCAAGGTCGCCCCTTTGTGAACCTGTAGACAAACAAAGGTCAGAAAACAACAAAAACAACAGCCAAACAGTCTAGTTGTTTGGGCAAGGTCACCCCTCTTGGGCAAGGTTGCCCCTTTATGAACCTATAGACAAACAAGGGTCAGAAAACAACAAAAATAATAGCCAAATAGTCTAGTTTTTTGGGCAAGGTTGCCCCTCTTGGGCAAGGTCGCCCCTCTTTGAACCTATAGACAAACAGAGGTCAGAAAACAATAAAAACAGTAGTGAAATAGTTTGGTTTTTTGGGAAAGGTCACCCCTCCTCGGCAAGGTCAGCCCTTTGTGAACCTGCAGACAAACAGGGGTCATAAATCAACAAAAAAATCAACAAAATAGTTTGTTGTTTGGGCAAGGCCACCCCTCTTGGGCAAGGTCGCCCCTCTGTGAACCTGCAAACAAATAAGGGTAAAAAAATAGTGAAAATAATCAACAAAATAGTCTATTGTTTGGGCACAGCCGCCCCTCCTAGGCAAGGTCACCCCTCTGTGAACCTGCGGAAAAACAGGGGTCAAAAAATAATGAAAACAATCGGCAAAACAATTTGTTTTTTAGGAAAGTCTGCCCCTCCTGGGCAAGGTCGCCCCTCTATGAATCTGCAGACAAACGGAGGTTAGAAAATAGTGAAAACAACAGCAAAATAATTTTGTGTTTGGACAAGGTCGCCCCTCTTGGGTAAGGTCACCCCTTTGTGAACCTACAAACAACCAGGGGTCAGAAAATAGTGAAAAAAATAACAAAACAGTCTGTTGTTTGCGCAAGGTTTCCCATCTTGGGCAAGGTTAGCCCTCTGTTCTAGAATTCGCAAAACTTCATAAAATAGCAAACATTAATGCAATGGACCCGTGATGTGGGTCCCACCGGGCATGCCAGAAATGTGATCAGGATAAATACACTAATCTAAAAATGAAAAATGAAATAGAATGCAAGATAAGCACATAACACCTAACACCTCAATGATTAGCCTAGTTAGATTCAAAACAAAAAAGATGAAAATAAAAACCGATTATACTTTGTCCTGAATCGATCCTTTGTTTGGCCCTTGATATCGTTTTGATGTGTGCTCCTTAGATGATAGACTTGCAATGATGGTGGTAGATGGACGATTAATTGAGGTGGGTGAATGCAATAATGGATTTTAAAATGAAAATACAAATACTAAGAGATTGCAATAAATGACTAAGATGGCTTAAATGGCTTGAGAGCATAAGTTTGGTATGAATGCACTAACTCTCCCAATTAATGAGAAGAGGGGGTTATTTATAGAAGAAATTGAATTCTCTAGAGGATTCAATGGTCAAGATTGAGCCACCATGGCCAAGATGGAGGGCTATGGTGAGTTGAGGACTCACAAGCCTTCACATCTTGCCATGTGGCAAGTGAAATGTCCAAAAGACAAGGTGAGATGACAAGGGTGCAAGTGACATGGAAAAGTCTATGTGGTTCCAAGGTACTTGCAAGTACCTTGGGATAAGAGAGGATCTCCACAAAAAGTAATCCCTTGTCCCCAAGTGGGGCTGAAAGTGACAAGTGAGGACTTTTAGAAATTCCACCCTTATCACCATGGGGATTGGAGATGGCCTTGGAGGAATAAAAGTAAATTTTGAATTCACTTTTTGGAAGAGACCAAGGGGTAAAACAGGATTCCCCTAAAAGGAGTTTTTGTCCTATGGGTATGATGTGACATATGAGATGTCATGGGGAAGACAAATGCATGGGAGGAATAAGTGTGAATTTTTAATTCACATGAGGAAGAGGTCAACCCAAAAAAGGTAAGTACCAAGAAGGTTGATTTACGGACATGCAACAAAGGGTAAGTGATTAGGATAATTAATGATGATTAGAGGCAAGTGGCTAGATATGGAGGATGTGACATTAATCCTAATTAAGGATATGCACATCTTAATTAAAGATTAATTAAATTAACCCAGACTAGTAAAAAGGTTATGGAGGATGGGACAATGAGAGAGAAAGAATGATTTTAAAATTGAAGAGGATAATTGACTAAATTAAATAAATTGATTGATTCATTTAATTTAGAGAGGAAATGGTAAAGGATAAAGTATTTAATTAAATACTTTTGGGAACCTTAGAAAACAAGACAATATTAATTAAATGTGTCATTTAATTAATATAGATGAATTAGATGAAAAGGGTAAATTTGACCCAATATAAGTGGTCAAATTTAGATGTCTACAGGTACAAAGATAAAATCTTGTGTGACATCATCCCAATGGATATTTGTCATCTACTATTAGGAAGACCCTGGCAGTATGACAGAAAAGTAAAACATTATAGAGAGAAAAATACCTATATAATTGAAAAGGGTGGGATCTCATTCACCCTCACACCTCTACAAGATGATGGTAAAGTTATACATGAAATCCCTAGTGTGATGATATTAAAGGAGAAGGATTTCCTAAAGGACTTTGAGGAAGAGAACATGAGATATGTAGTCATAGTAAGGCCTAAATTTGTCATAGTAGTAGACAAGAAGAAGGAAGAATTGTCTTTGGAGGTAAAATCATTGTTGGAGCCACATGTTGATATTGTTGTAGATGTGATACTTGATGCATTGCCACCTATGAGAGACATAAGACATAAAATAGACTTAATTCCAAGAGCTAGCTTACTCAACAAGGCTGCTTAAAAAATGACTCCTCAACAAAATGAGGAAATAAAGAGACAAGTGCAAGAACTTCTTGACAAGGGGTTGATTACTGAAATTTTAAGTCCCTGTGTTGTTCTAGCATTCCTAGCACCCAAGAAAGGTGGAGATTTGAGTAGGTGCACCAACTCAAGGGCCATCAATAAGATTACTATAAGGTATAGATTTCCTATTCCAAAAATTGAAGATATAATGGACTATTTAGGGGGTACAAAATATTTTTTCTAAAATTGATCTTAAAAGTGGATATCATCATATTAGAATCAGACCTTGTGATCAGTGAAAAAAGATTTTAAAACTAATGAAGTCTTATATGAATGGATGGTGATTACTTTTGGCTTTTCAAATGCTCCTAGAACATTTATGCGTTTGATGAATGGGGTGCTCAAACCCTTCACAGGTAAGTTTTTTGTTGTGTATCTAGATGATATTCTTGTCTTTAGTAAGACTAAGGAGGAACATCTAAAGCATTTAGATATGGTTTTTAAGAAGCTACATGAGGAAAATTTGATGATAAACTTGAAGAAGTGTGAGTTTTTGAAAATAGAGTTGGTCTACCTTGGATTTTTTGTGACTAATGGTGGTTTGAAGATGGATTCTAGCAAGGTGGATGCTATTTTGAGTTGTCCTACACCAAATTCATGGGCTGAGGTAAGAATCTTTCATGGCCTAGACAACCTTTATAGAAATTTTATAAAGGGTTTTAGTCACATTTGTGCTCCTATGATTGATACCTCCAAGGGTGATAAGAGAAAGAAATTTGTGTGACTAAACAAGCTGATAAAAAAATTCAATATTTGAAGAAGAGAGTGTCTGAACAACCTATATTGGCTTTGCCAAGTTTTGCCAAGTTTTTCACCATAGAGTGTGATGCAAGCAATCAAACTATAGGTGTTGTCTTGAGCCAAGAAAACGAATCGGTTGCATTCTTTAGTGAAAGGTTGAATGAATCAAAGATAAAGTATTTCTCTTATGATCTTGAGATGTATTCCATGGTACAAGCACTAAGAAAAAGGAGACATTACTTACTCCCTAAATATTTTATAGTGTTTACTGACAATCATGCATTGAAATTTTTGAATAGTCAAGAAAATATTAGCCATAGGCATGTGAAATGGGTTGAGTACTTGTAGGAGTATACTTTTACCATAAAGCATAAGAAAGGACACTCAAATAAAGTGGCAGATGCACCCAATAGGAGGGCTTTGATGGTTCAAGAAATTTAACTCCAAAGTGTAGGTATTGATGCTTTGAAAGGTGTGTATGAAGTAGATAATGATTTCAAAGATATCTATGCTTCATGCATACAATTTAATAGTATATTTCATGAAGACAATTCTGATTTCTTGATTCAAGAAGGATTATTGTTCAAGGACGCTCAGTTGTGTATTCCCAGATTCTCTATGAGGACTAATTTGATTAAAGAGAATCATTGTGGAAGCTTAGGGGGTCATTTTGGAGTGGACAAAACGTTGGATCAGGTAAGAAGGTAATACTATTGGCCTAAGATGCATAGTAATGTCAAAAAAATTGTTGAAAGGTGTGTTGTTTGTCAAAAAGCAAAGGGTTGCAGCACTAGTGCAGGTCTTTATCAACCATTTCCAAATCCAAATAGGCCATGGGAATCCATCAGCATGAATTTTGTGTTGGGGTTTCCCAAAACTCAGAGAGGCTTTGATAATGTGTTTGTTGTTGTAGACCAGTTTAGCAAAATGGCTCATTTTATACCCTGTAAATGCATAAATGATGCCTCATACATTCTTGGGTTGTTTTTCAAACAGGTGGTCAGGATTCATGGATTTCCATTAACAATTGTTTCTGAAAAGGATAGTAAGTTTGTGGGCCACTTTTGGAGAACCCTTTGGAAGAAGTTGGGAACAAACTTGACCTTTAGCTCTGCCTATCATCCACAAATAGATGGGAAGATTGAAGTTGTCGATAGAAGCCTTGGGAATCTTCTTAGATGTTTGACAAAAGAGAATTCACAACAATGGGATATCATTCTTCCACAAGTAGAGTTTCTTTATAACGATTATGTGAATAGGAGTGTTGGGAAAAGCCCATTTGAGGTGGTACATGGATTGTAGCCAAGGGGGGTTTTTGAGCTCAGGGATTTGAGTGGTATGGAGAGAAGGAGTGATGAAGGGGAAGAGTTTGTAGTGGTAATGAAGGATATACATCAACAAGTTAAGGAGAACCTTCAAAGAAGTGTGGATAAATACAAGCAACATGCATACTTAAAAAGAAGAGAGGTTTACTTCAAAGTGGGGGACTTGGTATTGGCTCATTTGAGGAAAGAAAGGCTACCAAAGGGGAAGTATTCAAAGTTCCAGATGAAGAAGATTGGGCCATGTAGAGTGGTCCACAAGTTTGGAGCAAATGCCTATAAGATAGAACTCCCTCCTGGAGTTGCTATCTCTCCAATTTTCACTGTTTCTAACCTATATCCTTTTAAAGGATCTATGATTTTAGGTGAAGATGCAGGTACATCAGGAGTTCCAGATGAAGATTGGGTCAAGGACTTACCACCAATTCAACTGTTGAAGCTTGAATGTATTTTGGACACAAAAAAAGCCAAGAGAACAAGGAACAAGGTATATAATGAGTATTTGCTGAAGTGGAAAGCTCTTCCAATGTAGGCTGTCACCTGGATGACAGAAGAAGACATCATAAAAATGGTACTACAGTGCAAGATCTGATCTCAAGTGGAGCTTGAGATTTTGTTCTCCCTGGGTATATGGTGCAGGGGCACCTAATCTACATTATGTAAATGGGGTCCAATGTTGGTATTTTGTGTTTCAGTCATGTTTTGGTTTGCAATAAGGTCTATTTATACCATGGGTTATGTTTTTGGTCATGTGGGGTCGTTTGTGTCAAAAGTTGTCACTTTTTGCAAATGTTGCAAAAGTTGCTTCAACAACTTTGCATTTTTGAACTTTGGTGGAAGTTGAAGGTTCAGTTATTCAAAATTCAGTTTGGGATGTTTGAATATGGTTATAAATGTTCAAATATTCTTGTAAAATCTTGAGGCAAGGTTCTAGAGTTGTAATTGATGAACAAACAATAAGAAATCTTTGTTTTTCTCCATTTTTCATTATTTATTTGCTACTATAGAAAGTTTGTACGGCCTGGGAATGATGCAAAATTGATTTGAATTGATAGAGTGTTGATTCATCTAACATTTACAATTGATTTCATTAACTTTCATCAATTTTGAAGAGAGTTGGAGGATTTTTTGAAAACAACCAGTAAAACCCTAGTTAAGAGGGTTTGAGTGAAAAAATGAAGTATTGAACCATTCCACCTGTGGAAAATTCTACAAATCAGTGGAATGGTAGTAGTTAGGGTTATTTTCATGTTTTTAGGGTTTCTAGATGTAGGGAATGGAGGTAGGGCAGATTTTGAGCGAGCCCTAGCCTAATATCTCTATGTATTAGGCCTAGGAATGTAGGTTAGACATAAGGTTTTGATGCTAGATGAATTTGTGAATGTTCCAATTGATAGAAGTTGTAGTTCCAGACCCCATGTGACTTGAGGAGAGCCTTGGAATGAAGTTTGATATATTGGAGGAGAGATTTATCATAGTTGCTTTGGAAAATAGGGCTAATTTGACCTAGTTGTTGTGTAGCAGTCAATTTTAGAGGGTGTTGTTACAAAACAAGCCCACCTGCAAACTTGATATGTTTCAAAAGAGCATAAAGGGTACTTGAAATGGTATTTTATTTCTTGGTTTGCAGCCTTCTCTAAAATATATGAATAAAACCCACTATTTTGAACACTCCAAGGAGATATGAAGGATTTGAGAGAAAAGGACCAAGTTAAGGCTTTAGAGTTGAAAAACTTGCTGAATTGTGATTGAAAAAAAGACCTCCACCCTACTTTGAATCAGTAGAAAAACCCATGATACTCACTCAAATGAAAAAATCAGAGACTAATAACCTTAATACTGATAAATCATATCAAATGATGTCATCCTATGCAAACAGATCATTTTTAGGTGTCAAGACATCCAAGAAATTAAGCAAAGTGTGAAAACACAAAATACTAAATAAAATGTACCTAGGGAAAATTCTGGAAAAAGTGGATGGATAGATCTAAGGAGCTCTTAAATACCTTTTCAATGCCACTTGAATCACAAAAATTAGAGATACAAACAAAAATTTATGAACTTAGAAACACAAGATGAAGATTTGACTTTGACTGAGAATACCAAAAACCACTGGTAAAATTTGATAATGAGAAACACCATTAGAAATTTCATGGAACTAGCTTTTCAACGATATCTTGTTTGCCCAATTTCAACACCATATGCACAAGTTATGCCAAAAAGAAAAAAAAAGTTATTTTAGGGAAAATAGGACCTAGGAGGGGAGCTGAGATGGCATGTCGTACGAATGATGTCATGACATTTGCAGAGAATATACTAGGAATATTCTTGGTGTGTTAGAAAAAAGAGTCAGTTGCCAAAATCTACCAAGGATGTTGCCAGAATATTAGGAGAATATTCTCCTACCTGTAGTGTCGTTGGGTGCACAGAATGTGTTTAGGGCACCTGATTTTCTGTGCGCTTGTTTATTTTTTTGTTTGTACTCCCAGGTAAATTGAATGTTTTCACCAATAGAATTTCAGCGATGTTTAAGCAGTTATCAAGTGCCAAGATATGGCCACAGCGGGCATGTGAGAGTTGTCGGTAAGGGTTAATGGCCTTGCATGTGTGGCAAGTGGGCCTTGCAGGGTACAATTGGGCAGCGCGTGTAGGGTACGGACCCTACCGCCTACAAAAAAATGATTTTCTTTTATACTTGATTTTATTTTTATTTTAAAAAAAAACATTTTTTAAAAAAAAATTCAAAGCTTTTTTGCTTGTTTTAATTTTTTGCAAAAGCTTTTTGATAAAAAATTTGAAAAAAAAGGGATTATTTTTTATTTTCTAGAAAAATAGATTTTAAAACTAGAAAAAAGAATTGATTTACCTTCTCTAAATCGGGGCACGAATAGTAGATCTAGGAAAATTGATGCCTAGATTTGTGTCCCCTTTAAAAAAAAAAATTGGTAACTTTTCCAACCTAGATTTTTGGACAGTCAATCCTTATGTTTTTAATCGTTTTGGACGCAACTTATGCCCGTTTCACCTTAGGATGAATCGATGTTTCCCTCAAGGCTAGATCTCTCAAAACTCGGGTAGGAAGCTACAAATCTTGAGCTCTAATACCCTGTTGGAGTTGATAGTGAATCCCACAGCTCCTATAAATCCCTGCAACCAAAACACCTATCACAACTAAGAGATCAAAGCAATTGATTTTCTATGCAGCCAAGAGAGAAAAGATTGATATAGAAGAGCACTGATATGTGCAATGTATTAACCTAAATGATAATGGATCTTACATGGATTGATGATTACAATGAATTTGCATGCTTATAAAAGTAAATAAAAGCAAACCCTAGATGAGGATTGCATTAGATTGTGACAATTATCTTAATCTCATGCAATGAGATAACTAGACCTAAAATTAGCCCAATCTACTGATAAAAAAACACTCCTAAGTTTAGCTTAAGAGAATAAAGTAATAAGGGACTTAATAATTAATTAATGATTTATTAAATATCAAGTGATTATCCTGATTACTCCAACACTTACAAAGGTAAATTTAGGTTGAAACCTCCAAGAAGCCATTATGAGTTTTCTACACTAAATGTTGGTATTCTTTATCTTTGGGGTATTATTATGTGAACACTTTTCCTTGTTTAATGAATAATTTTATGATTGTACATACAATTATTTAGGAACAAAAATAGTATGTTATCCTCGCAAGAATTATCGACAAATAATTGATTCTTCCAAATCAAAAGAAAATGTTAGGAAATTACCATGTTGACCAAATAATTACCTACATGACCATATAGATAAAATAATGCATACAAGATTACATAATAACCATAATGAAAATATCAAAGGAATGTCACATGAATACACAAGATATACCCAAGAATAATCCTCATTAGGGAAAAATCCAACCTCCAAAAGTATCCACACTCGATGTAGTATTCAACAATGAAAGTTAGAATACACTTACAAAGTCTCCATGAATACATCTAAAACATAAAGATCATCCATTGCATCCTCCATTTGTCCAAACATAATGGTTAACCATGTAACTACATATCTCATGCCATGTTTCACATATGCATTGTAAATGAGATCTCAATACAATTTCAACCAACCTCAACCACTAAACATGTGCTTATTTTTATAAATTCAAATTCAAAAAACACAAGGATCTCCAAGTTGCTACAAAAAAGAAAACACACACAACTAGAAATAGAAACCATTGCACAAATGATAACACATTCAATCATCTATACCTCCAAAGGTATCTAAAACAATTAATATAAATCATGCTAACAACATATCCAACATGTTTTACGTTACACACACACACCATGTTGTAAAATGTGGATCCCCCTTGTTTTTTATCTTTTGGTCACTCAGAGTCTCATCTTTCCTGATATTCTCCTTTGGGTGAGTGGTTTTCCTAGGGAATTTTGAGAGCTTTATGATGTTGTTATATGATATATTAATGTTTGATTTCTCCAATTGGCCTTAGTGTTGGTCTCTTAGGTGATCTTTTGTTGAGAGTTGTGAGACGTGTTCCCTTGTTTGTATGTGGGGGATTCCCTCCACATTAGGATATTGCAAGTTTTGATCTTCCATAAGGATATTGCAGAGTTTGACCAAAACATGGATATATCTCTTAGATCCCAAAAGTCTCGCAAGGTCAAAAATTTTTGTATAATCATAGTTTGATGCCTTCTCCTCTATCGTGCATGAGTGGGCATGAATTATGTATACTCTAGTAAGTATTTGAGTTAAACTAAACAATTGATCCCTCATTTATGAAACTCACTTTTTATTTGAAGTCCAAAGAAGAGCTCTAGCACCTCGTAATTCTCTCACCACTTAAGTGTGTTGATCAGGAAAATTTTCATAGGTCACCTATAATACTTTCATCCTCCAGTGATTAGGAAAGTTAGTATGGCCCTTTATGATAATGATTTGGGAGATTGTCAAATATAGAGATCATGTCAGCTTTAAAAAATTGTAGGAATTTTTTGTTTGAAATAATGTATGAATTAAAATTATCCCCTTGCAACAAAATGTCCTATTATGTGATTCACAATCTCACAATGAAGGGAATTGGTGGGATAGATATTGTATATTATTTTGGACTAATCATTAGCATCTCCCTTTGGATTTAGGATATGGACTAACCACTTCATGTGGATCTGCTTACCTCTGGTGTTTGTATCAAGCGTCAATAGGTCAAAATTTTGGCACAAAAAATGTGTTCCAACAAATGGTATCAAAGTCAGGTCGCGGGTTTGACTCCCCTTGATTGATGTTGAGGGGGGATTTTTGGACTAATCACCAATGTCTCCCTTTGGATTTGGGGCATGGATTAACTATCTCCTATGGATCTGCTTATCTTTGGCATTAATAGGTCAATCTTTTGGCACAATGACAAATGTGTTTGAACATAGTCCCGATGTATTCCCTAGGGAAAATTTCCATCATTACCATAAGATCATCCATGATGGTTTTTGACAAATTTGTGAGGCCATGATGACAAAAACTAAGGGAATTTTGTAAAAATATGACATTCTAAGATTTTGTTAAAAATATCAATCCCATTTCAAAATCCTTGAATGCCCCTTTTGATTAAATCGTGTCATCAAACGCAACCTTAAATTGCACAAGTTCTTGATTATGAGGGATTTATCTAATCCATTTCAAGTTTGATGTCGATTTCACCATTTATTCTAAACTTTCAAAATTTAAATCATTCACTAAGGGCCTTCCTTTAGGAATTTATGGGTGAAAGATGGGATTGCAGATATGTCCTTCCTTCCACCTTTGAGATCCCTACCTTATCCTTCTTATCCTTGAAATTCCACCCATTCCCTTTTTCCTTTGAAATCTCATGGAATTCTCTTTTTTGTGGAGATTTGAATTTAGTCATGATCTATCACATCCAACTATAAACCTCTACTACATCATTAAACCTCCAAAAGTTTCGCTAGGCATAATTAATTGAATTGGCACTATTTTCATGTGACTAGGAAGCATGCAAAACCTTATTGAAGTCCTATAGTATCCACCAAACCCTAGAATTTTCATCGCGACTAAAATAAGGTTTTCTTGAATATATTTTTTGATGGCATAACTTTTAGCCTAATAGATAGGGATTATTTGCATCTTGTCTAGTATGAAACTCCCACATAAACTCAAGAAGCCTGCATAAATGAACTTAAATGTTTACTTAAAGTTTGGGTCTAGTAGCATATAAATGGCTCGCATTCTCTTGCACATGAAAGGCCTACATTGGTGGTAAAATTGATCAAATTATTGATTTATGGTGGTTTCTCTTATGCATATCATTTATTTCATTCTTATAGACCTACTTTATGATGTTAACATTCTATTACACATATAACCATTGATATTAATGGTAAAAGGGGGTTATTACTTGAGGTTTAATTTGCATTAGTCTGAATCAAATAATTTTTTATGCAATTTTTTAATTTATCGTATCAAAATGGCTATTAAATGGTTATATCATGTAACAAACTAAATTTTTGCATAATTATCTAGTGCATGATAAATATTCTACATATTATTTATTAAGTTTCTTCATGAAAGTATAAATGTCTAAATTGAACAAGATGAAGTACGAGTTCAAGGGAGTATTCCTTATATGCAAAATTATTTCAAACTAGGGTTTTGTAGCAAACACCAACTTCGGGCGTGTGAAATTAGATAATTTCAAAGAATGAATATTTCAGGCTAATCCCTCTCAACTTGCTCAAAATTTGGTCAATAATGGTATAGCATAATTTGTTGGATTTCCTACTTTAGCTCAATGTATAGACCTCGGCATGGAGCATAGAGAATGTTATCTCTCAAATTCAAAGAAAAATGTGGCACAAGATGGGATAATTACAGTTGATCTTTCCATTGAGGAAATCACAAAAGCATTCAGTATTCCTTCATATCCTTCTATGATAAACATGAAAAAATAATATGGTCAAACATTCTATAACCAAGGTCTTGCAAAATGTAATAAGGTTATCAATGATCATTAGACGAAGAGGCCAAGGATATCACTAGACAAGATTCCTAATAATCTATACAAGATTGATTTCATTACAAAAATTAATGATTTGGTGACTTTGTTGAGTATAATAATGGGTATATCATCTACTTCCTCATTTCAATATTGGATGTTTGACTTTATTGAGGAGATTATAAATAGAGAAAAGATATATTGGGCCAAGTTAATGAGTGACAACATTCACCAACAATTCATGTCCTTAAGAGAAACCAAAATAATCTACATGACCTTATATGTAGTCTACCTATTAGCAAGGAACTTTTGTTACCCTGAATAAACCTTCTTTGGAAATATTGGCAATGTTTCTAACCAAGTAAAATTATATGATTGTTACCCACAATTGCAACTGCAAAATTCCTTGTCTCATTATAGCCCTAAGAAAAAGATTATCTAACCAAGCCATGCAATTGGTTGAGAGATTTGGTTTATCTAATTTTCCAAATATAGAGGACTTCCAAGAAGCGCCATATAGACTACCTAAGTATCCAATTGATAACATGGTGTTTTTTGAGGTGACAAGAAAAATTTTCTACTCTCATAAGCTTTTCAATGGCTTGAATAGAATTGTTGTGCCCTATCCTCTTCTTGTTGGTAAAGGATTGTTTTCTTTTCCTCCTCACAATTTACAAAAGATTCAAATGTTATAATTCAGATGTATCATCTGGTGTTTTATCAAAAAAGGTTGCACTTTGACCCTTATCATAAATTATAAAATAATGTGGGAAAGAAATACCACCATGAGGGGAAAATAGAGGAATTTTGGTTTAATTGTCTTAATTAACATGAAGTTTGGAAGAGATCCTTATCTAGATTTCCAATGGACTCTATTAGAAAGTTCATGATAGTTGTGGAATTGGATCAATTGATAGATGATGGAGAGTTAGCCCAAGAAGAATACAAGGAAATATTCGATCAACCAATTCCTTCTCCCAATTGGGTTGAGAAAGAAGTTATCTACCTTAATGAAATAATGAAAAGTGTCATCAAGTATAGTAAGAAATGGGTAGATATACAAGTGACTAGCCTAATAGTGCAAGGTGTCACATTGACATATAATCTTCTCTAACCCAAGAAGAAATTCAATCTTGTGATTTTTGATGAATTGGTGTCTTTTGAAGAAAGAAATTATAATCTCAAGGGTGTTGATGGTGAGGATAATGAGGAAGAAATAAGACCACCTTCAAAGGATAGAGTAAAGGGCAAAGAAAAGAAGACAAAATAAATTTAGAGACAACCTACTACTCATATCAAGGTATACAAAAGAAAAGGAGATCAAGGAGAAGGATATGGGAATGATATGAGAAAAAAACAATTAAAAGGACCAAGAGAGGAGAAAAAGGAACATTGGGTCAAGATCATCCTTTTACTTCATCTAATCCTCATCTTGTTTCTTCCTTCGTTGAGACCACGCCTCCACTTACTACCTATATCTCCTCCATTAGTTAAGAAGTTGCCTCTTTTTCATATCAGTATCACCTAGTCCTAAGATTTGTATTTCCACGTTCACTTCAAGTAACCCGTATTCTTCTCCATTGCCTACCATTTCATCTCCTTCACTTTCATTTATTCTCTCACCTTTTCAAACCATTTATCAACAATAATTATCAACCATCATTCTTGTTGCCATATCAACCATATCCTCCATTTCTTCCATAATGTCATCCATATCACTCACATTCACCACCCATGTTACCATACCATCCTCTTTTATTTTTCAACTCACTTGGGATTTTCCTAAGTTGCAGTGAGTGTGATTTTTGAGGTCAACAAGGAATTGTCTCAAACTAGCGTTGCTTTAGAAACTTCTCGATCTCATGAAAACCTGGAGCCTCCATCACTAGAGAGTATTGATCAAATATATAAATATTTGGAAGCACAAGAGATTACCAGTACGAATGATGGCCCACCTCCCCCTATGCAAGATGAATCTCTTGTTGAAAATTGGGATTACATTGCAAATATTGGGCATGAAATGAAGGATCAATCTACATATATTTTTAAGAAGATGTGGCATCATATGGTTGAGGGAATACCATATGTTGAACAATTGTCTAAATGGGAACCAGTTGTGTCTACATATGAGTCAAATCCAAATGTTTCATCTATAAAGGGGACATAGACAAGAAAAGGTGACAATCAATAGGGAATTCATCATTCCTCCCACAACAACAATAATCAATTGATGATTCCTCTACTTTGTAATGGCTATAATCAAGGTTGAAATAAAAGCAACTTGTTTTTGAACCTCCTACAGTGAACTTAGCCTATTTCTTGAGTATAATTGAGAATCCTAAAGAAAAGAAAAAGGATAGGATATAGTCCCATATTTCTAGTGATGCTCAAGTTCCAGAATTACGCATGTTGTCACTCCAATAGTACAAAAATATAATAGAGATATAAGGTCTAAATATTTTAATATTTTTACTTTTAATTTGGGTCCCAACACTAAAATCTAATATATTGAAGTATTGCATGGTTCTATAACTACAATTTTTCAAAGGATGAATGAGGAATGAATTAGCAAAAAACTCAATTGAAGACACGAGTAGTTGAATTAAAAGCTTCAATAAAGCACCTTTCAGGACCCTTGCAAAAGGATGATGGAATTTTAGTTCCTCCAATGGTTTTTTTCTAAACAAGAAGCTAATGAAATTGAAAAAAAATAGATATATGGCCCAAGCTACTCAATCTTGGCTAGATGATGTGCACAATAAAATTTGTCTAGCTATAGAAGTAGTTCAAGTGCAGAAAGAATTATTTCTTTTGGGAATGATATGAATACTTTTTTAGATGATTGTAAAGGGAATGAAAATTTATATTTTCAAGTCTTCTCGAAAATAGAAACCATACGTAAGTTACCTCCTAAAATTGTAATAGAAGAGAATATCTTGAGAAAATAAAACTTAAGTGAACCATGCTATTGGATGCATGCAATAAAATATAGAAGAGAAACAGTTGAGAAGGCTCAACAAGACGCATTGCATATGAAGTCTCAAGTGAATGAAATTTTGAATAGTTGTGATGAATCCTTAAGTGTCCTAACTAGATAGCTTGTTGACAAGAGCGTTGAATTCAATACAAATTTTCTCAAACAACAATGGAAGTTATTGTTGCATTGAGTTCCTTAGGAGGTTCCTTTCAATCAAGATAATTTGCATGTGGTTGCTATATTTCTATCCAAAATTAATATTTTTCAAGATCGTTTCATAAATATTTTTACAAAGAACTATGATACTCATTACTGCAAAATACATGTTATAAAAATTCCTCCTCTAGACAACATTTCTCATGTACTCAGTGCATTCATGACTTATGCAAGGAAGGAGAAGGTGAATGCCAAGGTAATTAATGAAGATGATGTACCATGAATCAAGTTATGCATTCATTTTGTTGTAAATTGATTCATTTCCTCAAGTGTTTTCTTAGGGAAGCATGCCATGTTGACTCCTATTTCCCAAATTTTAGGAATATATTTTGTCTTATGATTCTACTTTGAAATTTGAACCTAAATCCATCAGTTATTGTGCTAGTTGTCTTAAAGGATGTTTGTTTCTCTCTAAAAGAGGTTAAAAAGGAGATATTTTGTCTTTTTCCATAAATAAAGAAGTGTAGGAAAAATTAGTTGGAGATAGATGAATGATATTAAATGTTACTCCCATTATTAAATGCTTATGTAATATGGAACTTTGGTGTTGGGTTAATTTCACTCTTGATTGCAGGATAGGTTTTGTTTTCCTTGACTATAAAAGGCAATCATTTTATGATGTAAAGGATTGGATCAAGAATTATTGAAACTCTACTACTTTGAACTCTATACAAACAAAATCATTTTGCACGTGTTATCTATTGTTGTTTCAGATAGTTTGTATGTCTTATTTTTTAATGTTAGATGAAGTTCATACCATTTGTGATTTTTTGACTATAAGTTATTTTTTATGGTTAGGCTGAACATATTTTTATTTCAATTTGATTATGAAGATTTGATTAGTTGCATCAAATATGAGTGTTTAAGCTAATGTTCATAGTTTGAAAATCTTTATTTCCCCTAAAGATTACATTAATTTTGTCACATTTTGAGTTTCCTTGATTAAAAATAATTTGGTTTAAATATTGGATCTATCTATTTGAAGCATTTGATTATCATTGTTATTATCCATAGGACTTCGAAACCCCTTCCCATCTCACCTATCTTTTGAATTTATTTTTTTTAATATCAAAAAATAGTTAGGAGAAGTATCAATTTAATTGCTAAATTAGATGATAAGAATTATTTTCAAATATTAGATCTAGAAAATACTCAAGGTTTTCATACTCTATAGAAGATTTCCTCAAAACCCTCATTAAGTTTGTATCTCATACACGTAAGGCCCCTTGTCATAAAATTAAAATACATTGAACTATTGAGTTATCTTATAATGTCAATATCTGGCAATAGAGACCTTGGGGTAATCACTTTTTATTTTAAAGGACTTGATTCCTTTCAAGAGAGATAAATTACTATTCCTTTCAAGAGAGATAAATTACTAAGTATTTTATATAAATTTTTGTGTGTAAAAACACTCATCAACACAACTCATAAACTAAAATCATAAGATTTCTATATAAAACATGTTAATGAAGTGCATGCATATCCAAGAACTCTCATTACATGGGTAATGTCAAATCTAAGCTAGATAAAGGCATCCAAATTCTACTAGTCAACACTCATACCAAGTTGTGGATAATAATAAAAACCATGTAGTACAAAGAACAAGCACAATGATCTACACATGCAACAAAAAATTGTTGCATACTCCCTCACAACTACACACAATAAAAATATACCAAGTTCACACCAAATCATCTAAACATAAACCTCTAATAAGTAGCCATAGAACAAAATGAAAAACTATAAATCATTCAGATAATATCTCCTACCCACACCTTAAATTTTTAAGTTATACCAAGTTAGACCTCATTCACAATCCCAACCAAAAATCCTTAACAATAGCCAACCATTCAATCTCATTGATCAAACAAAGAATAGATATTCATATAACTGAAGAAAAGAGGGGTTCTCAAGAAACCCTCTTCTCCGAAATTACACTCAAACAACCATAATAATGCAAGAAAAAATATGCAACAAGATTTCTTGAATTTATTTGAAAACTTGCAACACAAGTCTATACAAAATGGAAATCTGATTACAATAAATTTTTCAGTCAACAAATGACTGAAGGGCGGCAACATATGCCATTTACATAAACTAGAAATGAAATAAAACAAGCTACAATAAATGAAAATAAAACTATGTGTTTCATGAACACCTCCAAATCTGCACTCTTTCTCTTGCAAAAATCACCTGTAGCTCATCACTTCTCAACTATAGTGTCTCAACCTTCAGTGGTTGCAATAACCATTTTAATCTACAACAAATTACTTCAAAAACTTCTTGAGAAATGTTATGCCCAACTCTCCAATCTCCAAAACTAGAAATGAAGAATGAAAACCCAAAACGCTGCAACAAAACCCTTCACCAAATTTTTTTTTAAAAAACAAATTTTTCCCTCCTCTTGGAAAACTCATGACCACTCCCCAATCTTAACACCTAAACTTGTTTTTTTCAAAATTTTCGAAAAAATACAATTACACCTCCACAACCCCACCTACCAACTTGTATAACAAAAATAATATTTATTTAATTAAATATAATTATGCCCACTAATTCAAATTAACCTCCTAACATGAAATTATACCCCTAACATGAAATGCAAATGCAAATTTTTTTTATTTTTTATTTTTGGTGATGTTGATTGCACTTTTACCTAGGATGCTCCCACATCAGACACCCCAGGTAGAAAGAAATGTTTCATGAGTTGCACTCATAAACATTTGTAGACCTTGTGTCTATCTTGGATCCACCTTATTTCCTTGTCCACAGTTTTGTGCACCATTTTCTGCAAACTTACAACATTTCCATTTTTCATCTTTCCTCTACTACTCATCATGTAATTCAAAGCATCAAATCTATTTTCCAACCAATATAATTTATCAAAATCATAACTAACAATCAAACTTATGCCTCCTTCATAAAAAAAATGTATTTCTTTTCCTCATCTGTTGTTCTACCTTTTCCATCTCTTTCCACCACGTTCCCTTCATGAAATTCCATTGTTTCAATGCCTTATGAAAGACATGACATTGTTGCAACCTACTTTTCTTCACTCAAAATAGCATTAGTACTATCATAAAAAGACTCAATTTCCACACTACCTAACAAGTAATCATGATCACTAATCAAAACACTTTCACCTCCATTATTCCAAAACAAGGATTCTTCATAAAACTCTTCATTAACCTTGACACTCCACTCTTCCAATCCAGCTTTATCAAAAGTAGTTTCTGTTGCAACAAACTTATCTATTCTTCACTCTCTTTCTCATCAAAGGAAACAACAAAATCAGATTTTACCTTACCCTCTTATTCTACCTTCATTCCACTTGATATTTGCTTCAATCTGAGTGAACAAATCACATTTCTCATCTTCATCATGGTTAGTGTTAACAAAGCCAACATATTCATGCTTCATGCCATCTAAAAGTCTGATTTTATCAACCAAAAAAGACCTTGCATTGCTGAAAACCTTCCCATTTCTTCTTTCAAAGGCTTCAATTTGTGTTTCACTCCATCATTCATCAATATGTATGTGTTCGCATAACCATCATGCAGCTCCTTCCTCTCAAATTGCCAAGGCCTTCCTAACTGTATAGTCGTAAAATTGCACCCTTGCAATTTTACTTACATTTTTGTATCTGCTTTAGTGTCCACTCCCTTAGCATCTATTCTAGGCTCATTTTAGCCCCTGCATCATCCATTTTCCCTTCTCAGGATGCTCCAACACACTATTTTAGCAACTACACTTGTGCATCCACTTTGCATTTAACTTTGTGCATTTCCCGTTCACATTGTTTTGTAGCGCAACGTGTCTAAACACTAGCACATCACGCAAACATCCGTGCACCACGCTAACATCCCACGACATTTCAATGTTCAAATGATCGCCTCTGAGCATGTTTGCCACTTGTCACCTCCTTTGGTCAATGGTAACAGCTCGGAATGCCTTGTAACTGCCTGGGAAGCTTCTTTTTGCTTCTCTTCTCTCTTTTAATGTTATCTTCTCAATCCCATGGCTTCCTCTAAGTTATTCTAGCTTCTAAGTCCTTATAGCTTCATTCTAGTTTTCTCTCTAGCCTTCTACTCTCCAACTCTTGCTTGGACAACACCATATAGCTTGCTATAGTAGAACTTTCAATTTCTCTTGGCAACACTCCTAGCAACTCTTGGCTCTTGCAGCTCCATCTCTATTATCTCATACTTGTGAGAATCTTGGGATTCCATATCCTCTACATATTGCATCCTTACTTTGTGATACAGCTTCTCCTCCTCGAGCAGGGATTGCTTTTATCACCTCTTTTGTGATACGGATTCTCCTTCTCGAGCGAGGATTGATTTTATCACTCATACTTTGTGCTATGGGTTCTACTCCTGAGCAGGTTTTGCTTTCACCATGTGCTTTATCAATTTCAGTTTGTTTCTCTCTATCTATCTGGTTGTCTGTGGAGGTGGGAACACCAAAACGGGGGTTTGATTGAGGTAAACCCCTATACAGCCCCAACAATTTCTCCAGATATCATGCATGCAGGTATTGAATACATTCACGTGTTGGAGGCTTCATCATTTGCATGGTTGTAATCATTTCATTTCTACTTCTTATTCTCTTTATCTATTTCACTTTATTTCAACTTTATCACTTCCTATCATTTTCCTGCATTCTATAAGTTCTTAGCAATCAGATTAGAAGTAACCACTTTGCCATTTTCTATGATAAACTCACTTTTTGGTCCGTACGAGATGTCAGCGTGCCTCGGGGACGCTAGCATGCCGTGTTGTCGTCCATATTCCACATTGTCGTCCTTTGGCCGAGAGCTTGTCAGATTGTCCAGGAAACCTTTGTGACCTACTCTTTCTGATTCCAAAACTCTCATATTGTTTCTTGAGGTAGTTTAGGGCAGTTCACCCCATGAGACTTTGTGAATGAAGAGAACTTGTGAGTAGTGAATCCCCCTTCTCTACATTTTGGTGAACCTAACGTGAATCGAAAAACTAGGAATTTATTTAGCCCTACTTGGTGGGGTCATAACATTTGACTCGGTGCTTGGAATCTAGAACCATTTGCACCATTGGAAAGGTCTCCTAGAGAACTAGTTCAATCCCTAAAATACAATGCCTTCAGCTATCCAAGTTTAGGGACTGACACAAGTTCCGACCTCAAATTCAGCTTCAAAGACCTCCAAAAATGCAAATTACTAGAACATAGAAAATACCAAAAAAATCTAGAATGAATTTAATATCTTCTTTTATTAGTTTAGTATCTAATTTTTATCAAAATTTTAATCATATTCTATTTCATGCATGTGATGGTGACTTGGCTTTGCCCATGCCACTCGGTGTCTTTGATCCTTCTCACAAAATTCCTCCTACTTTGGAGGATATGTTGTTGCAAGAAGATGAATTCATTGATACATTTCTTAACATTACTCTACCTTCTCTTCATTCCAATGCACTCTCATCTAGAGATGATGCATTTGTGAATGACGAACCTTCTATTCCTTCCAATGCACTCTATTTTGGATATGATGCATTTGTGAGTGATGAATCTTCTATTCCTTCCAATGCACTCTCTTCTAGAGATGTTGCATTGGTGAATGATGAATCTAATATTTGTTCTGATGCACTCTCTTCTAGAGATGATGCATTAGTGAATGATGAACCTCCTTCCACATCTGATCCTCCTTGGATCAATGTTGAGAATGTTTCTTCAAATAATTATTCTACTAGTTGTGATGATTATGTAAATGTAATCTGTCTTTATTGCCCCTCAAAGGCCTAAGAGATCAGTCTTTTACGTGTCTCCATCTAGTCCTCCTAAGAGGATTTTTTTTATTAATGGTGTTCCATTTGATAGTGATTCTCTTGATCTTTCTAAGGCTCCCTCTTATAGAGCGGTAGCCCATACTTATGAGAATAGAATGAATAAACAACCAAGCCTTCTTGAAGCACCTAAACCTACAACTAAAGCACCTAGTGATTACAATCTTGTAGAGCAACCTCAAGTTACTCTGGCTAAGATCTCACTGTGGTAGTTGCTTTAGTTTGCTCCATTTTACCAAGGTATGCTTCAGGAAGCCTTGCAAAAGATCCTCTTTCCTTCTTCCGCTAGGCCAGAAAATGTTGATGCGTTGATAGCTCATATTCATGTGGATTCACCGAATATTATGTTCTATCCACAGGAACTCCCACCTCTAGAGGTACAGAAGCAAGTAGAACCTTTAATGGTTATAGTCAATATTAATAATATTGACATTTGATGTACTCTCGTTGACGTTGGTTCAACACTCAATGTGTGTAGTATTGATCTATTTCCTAAGATTAATATTGACTCGTCTTTGCTTAATACTTTTTTTGTTTTCATTCATGGGTTTGATAATATCAGCCAACAAGCCCTAAGCATGATAGTCTTGCCTTTGAGATTGGGACTTGTTACCGTATCTACTCTTGTATATGTTATGTCAAAGAAGTTACCATATAACCTTCTTCTTGGTAGACCATGGATTCATTCTATGGGTGTAGTCCCATCTACTTTGCATAAATCTATTAAGTTCATTTGCAATAATTGAGTAGTCACAATCAAGGTTGACCCTGATGCTATCCACTTATGTGAGATGGCAGGCACCGATCAGGTTTTGGTTGTACCTACTATTATTCCTTCAGTGTCTTCCAATGTTTCGATGTTTACTCCAACAGTATCTACTACAAAGGATGCTGTTAAGGTAGATGTCCCTGAAGAAGATCCTTCTGAAGCAAGAAATCTTAAGTCTACTCCTTCTACCTCTTCTCAAAAAAATGCATGTCTTGGTGATGATATGGGTTCTCTAGACTTTACAAATTCCTTCATTCGAAAATATAAATTCAACCCGATCCACTTAGATCTTCCGAAAACATCATTCACACCCACTATCAAAGATGATTGTTCTTCTATATTGCGGGATAATGTGAATGTGAATTGTAATGCTCTCCATGGAGATCCTCCTCTATCTTCTATCTTTGTATCTTCCTCTTGTGAGCAGTCGAGTCTTTCTCCACAAGAGAAAGGGTTGCTTCTTGCTCCTCATTCTTTGTTTCAGCAAGAGCATATTTTGTTGTCGCCTCTAAAAGCTCACTTAATCACTCTTCCTTCTTGTACATGTAATAAATCTCATAAGCATGATAAAGTAAAGCATTATTTATGTGCATGCCATCAAGTGCTTGGTCATTCCACTAGTGAATGTAAGGCCTTGAAGGATAAAATACAACAACTTCGTGATCTGGGTGCCATCCCTCATTGTTTGTTGATGCACCTGCCTCTTCTTCAAAATGACAAGTGATATTGAGGTTTAGCTCTATCATATTCTAAATATATTGCATGGTTCTCCTCCTCGGTGTGTTGGGGATAGTGGTAACTTGTTCTGGAGATGTGTTTCCTTCTTAAGGACCCGCTCTCTTCTCTATGTCTTTCAACTAAAGCGTCCCTTGAGTGGACCCCTTGTTGTCTCAAAGCGTTTCTAAGGGACCCCCCCTTGAAAGTGTTTATCTCAAATGAATTCCATGGCATCTAGCTTGGGGGAAACCCGACTAGACCTATTTCATATATTTGCGTCTAGTTTGGGGCAACCCAACTAGACCTGTTTCACACATTTGCGTCTAGCTTGGGGATAGCCCGACTAGACATATTTTGCACCTTTACGTCTAGCTTGAGGGCAGCTTGACTAGACCTCGCTTTTCAGACAGCGTGTCCCTTGAGTGGACCCCTCCTCCTTTTGAAGGGTTCGTAAGGGACCCCTTTGAAAGTTTTCAAACTTGTTGACAGTGTGCATGACTGTCTGCTTACTTGCCTAGGTGGCCGATTTTTAACATGTTCTATCTGAGGTTAAACATGTCGCTTTATGAGTGCACCTGTGAAGCCGCTTTTTGACTCTGCAGGGTCTGCTTTTCTCGGTTTCCTTCATGGGAGAAATCTTGGAGGATACCTTCCTTGCAAGTTTGCGGGTCTGTAAGGTGATTTTCGTAGTTTCCTTCATGTGAGAGATCTTGGAAGATACCTTCCTTGTAGGTCTGGGGGCTTGTGAGGCGCTTACATTCTTAAATTCTCTCTCTTCTATTTTGTATATACCGGATTGAAGATCTGCATCTTCTTCATCCTGAGTATAAGCCCTTCCTTTCTTCATTTTAGAATTTTTCTATGTGTTATGTCTTAATTTGGGGACGACACATAGTATTGAGACAACCTTTTACATCAAGGTCTCTTTCACTTTGCTAACTCAAATCCTTTAGCTTTTTATGTTATAACACTTTTGTCTAGTGCAATTTTTTCTTGTCTAATGCATTTTTTTTGCAGGACTTCAACCTAGGGGCACGCTTCTATGGTTCGAAGATTTATCTGCTTCCTCTATAGTATCCTTTTGGCATATGATGTTATTTATGTTTAGAAAATTTCCTTTAGCGTGCATATTAGTGTATATTCATATTCTCACTAAAGTGGGGGAAAAATGTATAGTCCTAAAATTTCACCCTTGCAATTTCACTTACATTCTTGTATCCGCTTTAGTGTCCACTCCCTTAGCATCTTGTGTAGGATCATTTCAACCCCTGTATCAGTGTTTTTTCCTTCTCAGGATGATCCAACACCCCTTTTCAGTAGCTACCCTTGTGTGTCCTCTTTGTATCAAACTTTGTGCTTTTATTGTTCGCATGTTTTGTAGCACAACGTGTCCAAACACTAGTGCATCGTTCAGACATCCATGCACCACGCTAGCATCTTGCAACATTTCAATGTTCAAACAATTGCCTCCAAGCATGTTTGCCACTTGTAACCTCCTTTGGTCGGTGGTAACGGCTCGAGATGCCTTGTAACCACTCGAGAAGCTTCTTTTTGCTTATCTTCTCTCTTTTAATCCTATCTTCTCAATTCCATGCCTTCCTCTAAGCTCTTCTGGCTTCTGAGTCCTAGCTTCATTCTATTTTTCTTTCTAGCCTTCTACTCTCCAACTCTTGCTTGCACAACTCCATACAACTTGCTACAACAAAACTTTCAAGTTCCCTTGGCAACACTCCTAGAAACTCTTGGCTCTTGCAAACCCATCTCCCTTATCTCATACTTGTGAGCATCTTGAGATTCCATATCCTCTACATATTGCGTCATTATTTCATGATACAAGTTCTCCTCCTCAAGCGGGGATTTCTTTTATCACTCTTTTATGATACGAGTTCTCCTCCTCAAGTGGGGATTTCTTTTATCACTCATACTTTGTGGTACGAGTTCTAATTTTGAGTAGGTTTTTCTTTCACCACATGCTTTATCCTTTTCAGTTCGTTTCTCTCTATCTATTTGGTTGTCCATGGAGGTGGGAACACCAAAACGGAGGTTTGACTGAGGAAAACCCCTATACAGCCCCAACAATTTCTTCAAATATCATGCATTCAGGTATTGAAGATATTCACGTGTTGGAGGCTTCATCACTTGTGCGGTTGTAAGAATTTCCTTTCTACTTCTTATTCTCTTTATCTATTTCACTTTATTTCAGCTTTATCACTTCTTGTCATTTTTCTACATTCAATAATTTCTTAGCAATCAGATTAGAACTAGCCACTTTTCCATTTTATGTGATAAACTCACTTTTTGGTCCATATGAGATCCTAGTGCATCATGTTGTCATTCGTATTTCATGTTTTCATCCTTTGGTTGACAGCTTGTCAGTTTTTCCAGGAAACCTATGTGACCTGCTCTTTCTGATTCCAGAACTCTCATGTTGTTTATTGAGGTAGTTTAGGGTAGTTCTACCCGTGAGGCTCGTTGAATGGAGAGAACTCATGAGTAGTGAATCCCCCTTCTCTACACTAACAAAACATGACAAACATTCATAGGAATAATATCACATAAAATTTCATCTTTATAACTTTCTATATTGATACTTACCATACTTTGTTCACTGATCAAAAAATTTCTATCATCTTATAGCCATGTTATCCTGTACGTCTGCAAATGCCTTCTTCTCTCTAGTTGTAATTTTCTCACCATCTCTTTAGAAACGAGATTGTTTGTGCTACCTCCATTTATTATGGCATTACATACCTTATTCTGGAACTTGCATCTTGTTCAAAACAAACTTTTTCTTTGCATTGATTTATCATCTTCATTCAACAAGGTTCTCTTGGCCATTAAAGTTTCACCATCTTCTACTTCTTTAGAATATGATGATCTTGCATCTTCTCTATTCACATTTGCTACTCTATTCTGATTTTTCTATCTTCTTCTTGGTATCTTCTCTTCATGAGGACAACCATATGCTCTATGAACCTCTTCTCCACACTTAAAATAGGTTCCTCTGAAGGTTTCTTTTACAAAACCTCTACTCGATCTTCCTCTACCTCTTGAACCTTGATCTCTAAGACCATATGAATCTTCATATCTCTGATTTTTGTTGCTACCTTGGTCTTAATTTTTCTAATTTTTCTGATTATTATCTACTCCATATGATCTTCCTTCAACCTCCTCATCATGACCTCTTCCTCTTTTCTTAATTTCCTACCTTTTGTTCATTCTTTCCTCAATTTTCAAGGCAATTTGATTGGCATCTTCCATTGTGAAAACTCTCACCAAAGTCATATCCTCTTGTATGCTTAGTCTCAAACCATTAATATGTCTCGCAACCTTCTCCTTAGTTGTTTCTACATGTCTTGTTCTAATTAGGATTCTATAAAACTCCTTTGTAAATTCTTTCACTGTTTTGGTTACTTGTTTTAACCCTTGCATTTTTTTCAAGAAAATCAAATTCATAATCCACCAAAATAAACTGTCTTTTCAATTTTTCTACCATTCTATGCCACTTAGTAATTTTCTCCTTGCCTCTCCTTCTTTCCAATTGAATCTCTCTCCACCCAATAGAAGCATGTCCTTTCAATATGGTTTTTGCAAACCTCACTCTATCAGGATCCTCAACTTCTTCAAACACAAAATACTTTTCCATGTCATTGATCCAATCCACTGACTCTTCTAGATTCAAATTCCCACAAAATGTAGGAACATCAAATTTTGGTCTCTTTCCTATCCTTGACAAGGAAATCAACAATGGGTCATTGGCAACTACTGCTACTACATCTCTTTGTTCACTTGTTTGGTTGGCATCCTCCAGAGTTTCTTCTTCCTCATCACTTTCTCTTCTTTGTGCAAACCCTCTTCTAGCTTCTTCTTGTAATGTTTCCACTTGATTTCTCAAGGCTCTAAAATCATCACCATGGACAACATTATCACCTCTTCCTCTACCCCTACCACGTGGGGCTCCCCTTGGATACATTTTTGTACACACCCACAAGCTCAATCCTGGTGTAAACTACCTCTCTTTGACAATTTGTTCACACACTCAAGATATTCCTACTCTAGTACCACTAATGAAAAGGGGTTCTCAAGAAACCTTTTTCTCTGAAATTACACTCAAACAACCATAATAATGCAAGAAAAAAACTCTGCAACAAGATTTCTTGAATTTATTCAAAAACTTGCAACACAAGTCTACACAAAATGGAAATTTGATTACAATAAAATTTTCAATGAAAAAATGACTAAAGGGAATCAGCATATGCCCTTCACATAATCTGGAAATGAAATAAAACAAGCTATAGTAAATGAAAACTAAACTATTTTCTTCATGAACACCTCCAAATCTGCACTTTTTCTCTTGCAACTCATCACTTCTCAACTATGGTGCTTTCAACCTTAAATGGCTACAATAACCCTTTCAACCTACAAAAAATAACTTCAAAAAAATTTCGATAAATGCTAGGCCCAACTCTCCAATCTCCAAAAATTGCAATGAAGAATGAAAACCCAAATCCCTTCACCAAAAATCCAAAAAAAATAGATTTTTCCCTCTTGGAAAGCTCACGACCACCACCTCATAATGAGTTGTTTCCACAATACAAAAATCAATAAATTATTTTTAATTCCATTTTGTAACTCCCCAATCTCAACACCTAAACTTTATTTTTCAGATTTTAACAAAAATGCAATTACACCTCCACAACTCCACCTACCAACTCGCATAACAAAAATAATATTTATTTAATTATAATTATGCTCACTAATTCAAATTAACCTCCTAACATGAAATTATCCCCCTAACATGAAATGAAAATGCAATCTTAAAATTTTATTTTTTTGTTGATGTTGATTGCACTTTCACGTAGGATGCTCTTGCATCAATAAAAAACATGGATGTAAGTCTCTCTAAAACCAAGGAAGATCAAACTCATAAATTTACAAAACCAAGAAATCAACCCATAAGCATCTCCTTAACTCCTCATAAATGACATCATAAATCAAACTCATATGCACAAGGAGATAAACATGTCACACTCATCAAATGAACCCTTATAAACTAACAAGCATAGCTCAAGATCCATATCCATGAGAAGAGAAAGCATAAAACATGATGCATTTGAAATCAAAGTGGGTAATATCTATCAAATGATTATATATCTAATAGACCAAGAGTGGGGAATGAGATTGTTCCTCCAAGACACACCAAGCCACAATAACTATCTCTAAGAACAATCTCCTTTTCAAGTCTATAATGAGCTCACATCCATACCTAAATGAAGGCTCCATAAATTCCCTATTGAAACCTTCAAAGATTAATCATCTCAAAAAATGTCTCTAAACTCAAGAGAACTCTAGCCTCACCTCAGTCTCCACGTATCCATGCCAATATACAATTGATCAATCCATGATAAAATCCAAATGCAACAGCACACTATCATGAAGCTCCCAAGAAAAAAATCAATGTACTAAATACAAAGAGAACTAACTAAACCATTATCAAATGTCCCATTACACACCTAAAAAATCCAAGAACACATCATGACATCATGATCTAATGTCTCTTAAGAGATCAAATGCTCCAATGAACATATCCTACTCCCTAAAACACATGTATCAAGACAATACTCTAACACGTGATCAATGGTCTGCCACAACACAATACCAAACATCCTCTCAACCAAGGATCCCTTGTCAAAACTGACACCTCCAACCAAATGCTCCAAGAGTCCTCCATGGCTAGCCAAGATGTCAACATCTCCAATCACATGAAGACAACCATCTCGTATAAATTGAACACAAGATGTCAAAGTACTCTAACTATGTACAAAAATCATGATCCAAGATTTTTTCCATGGCACCCACAACCACAATAGAAGATCATCCAGCACCAAGTGATATATCCACATCACTACAAAATCTCCCACTAAACCATGATATTGAGCTATCCATGGCATTAATATTAACATCTACTAAATAAAGATCACTCGTGATCTATACAAACTCATCTACAATATTAATAGCTCCAAAGAATAAAGTAGAACCAAGATCTCCAAGTCAAGAAAATAAACCACCATCAAAATATCAATCTCAAAAGCTCCCAATGAACCATATAACCAAGTTATCCATGATATCATAATAAATGGCCATGTTACTATTATGGATAATCAACTATCCAAGAAATTTTATCGTACATTCTCTCATCCCAATGTAATACACCAACAAATATTACCATAGACAAGTTCAACTAACTGAATATGCATCAACAATGAAAATACCTACAAATATTAAAAATCCACATCTGCATCATAGCTACAACCAATGGGTGGACAATCCACAAAATTGCATAAATCGTAGATCCCAAATTTTTGACGATTATTTTTGCATATCACAACACACAAAATACCAAGTATTTTATCTCTCTTGAAAGGAAATCTAACCTTTAAAAATCGAAAAGATTACCCCAAGGCTTCCATGGTTAGGTCTTTGCAAAAATGAATCAAAGGTTTAATGTATTGGTGTTTAACAAGGGGCCTTACAATTACCTTACTAGAACTTGACAACAAGGTTTTTGAAATGGCTTAAACATAATATGAAACCCCAAAAGCATTTCCAAACCTAAAATTTGAGAATAGTTTATAACATCTGATTCTGCAAGTTGTGATGCTTTCCTACTAACTAACCCAATGCTCAAAATAAAATTCAAAAAATGGGGTAGCAAGAAACTAAGTTAAGAAATCCTAAGAACAATAACAACAATGATTCAATGTTGTTGATAGACAGATCCCTCATAAAAACCAATTCTTACTCAGTCAAAGATTAACTCACAATGACACAAGAAAAGTGCAATCTTCAATGGTAATTAAATATTTTCAGATCATGAACATCCATATAAGTACCCAATTCTGGTGCAACCTAAACAAATCTTCACAATTTAAATAATATCAAATAAGGTTCACACTAACCATGCAAATAAAATTACTATCAAGTAGCTACAAATGGTATGAACCAGAGATCTATCAAATGTCTTCACATTTCATAATTATCATAATGGAACTTTCTAATATTGAAGAAAAGGATCCATGCAAATATAAGAAACCAAAAGTAGAACATCAAAATTCAATACTTGCTTGTATTGATTTCAAATGTCTAGTTACAAAAATTCTAGTTTCAACAAACTTTACAATGATATAACACCACCCTTTTATAGTCAAGGTTAGAAAAACCTAGGATATGATCAATGGTGGAGATTATCTCAACACCAAGGGTCAAGATTATATCAACATTTAATATTTGGAGTGCATTAAACATTCATCTTCCATATCCAACTAAATTTAGTTACAATATTTCTTGGGGCACACAATTGCAGTATAGATACAAAAATACAATCATCACATCATTAAATTTTGGATTATGTATCCCAGAAAATCTAAGGCATAAATTCCCAAAATACACCCCTTTGATTCAATCCAAAAATGAGTAGCCATTGCACCCTTTACACAAAAAACTTCTCATCAATGACACTTCTACCTTTGGATTTCTCTCTAATAGAAAATTTTATGAATTTTGTCAAGACAGGAGTGACTTCCTTAGTTTGTGAACCAGCTATAGCATGAATCTTGTAACACTAAGTATCATACTAATCTATTAATTGATTATGCAAAATCATCCAAGTTGGCTTTTGATCAACAAAATTATGAATCCTAACAAAAATTTAAGCAAACCCATATAAGTATTTTGAAGATAACTCATTTGTCTATTCTTTATGAATCTATAGCCTAGACATTGTTGCTTTAGCACTTGCTCATATAGCTCTGTGGTTGGACCAATTTATAGCTCAATTAAATCTTTCAAAAATGAGCCACATGAATATAAAACTTCCTTTATTTGAGAACTAGATGTTTGACAAAGGTAGTGAGCTCTGCTACTTGAGTTCTCAATTCAGCCTTGGTGGCCTCATCCTTATTCATCATTTGTATAATGTTGGTTACAAACCCCTGAAGCTCTTCTATCTTTTGGTCTTTGTTATTTGGACCTAGGTTAATATTGGAGATATTGAATTCTTCTGGTAAAATAATCGTACTATCCTTATCTATAGTAGGAGTAGCTACATGCAAAATTATGGATCCTAAGGCATCTTTGGTCACATGAGACCTTATCTTCACCTTATTTTCTCTTGGTCTTTCTATTCTACTCAAGAGTCCCTCTAAACTCAATTTAGGATTTTCTATTATAGTTTTTTTTTTGTTTGAATTGCTATGCAATCATGATGGAACAACAATATGGCTTTGCTTTGGTTGGCGAGGTGGAGGAGAACTCTTATCATGAATGCTTTCTACATTTCCATTTGTTTCCTTCTCCAATGTTTTCTTTGTTCCAAGTTCTATACCAAGAGTCTCTTCTAATTTCACTTAATGTGGAATAGGAGTTTTAGTTTCACTTGTTGAAGTCAAGTTAGCCAAACTTTCCTTTTCTTGTGTTTACAAAATTTCAAATACCTTTTCAACATTTTCCATAGTAGGAGGCTCAAGAGTCTTCTAAGAGGCAGAAGTAGAAGCATCTCAAGCAAGTTGGCTTAGTAGAGTCCTATTAACTTGAGATAACACTATGGTTGCAACCTCCTTAGGAATATGGGAGAGATGGGCGATGAAGGACAAACAAAAGACAAGAGTGGTAGGAGGGAGAGAAAGAGATGGAATGGTGGAAGAGATAGTGGACATAGTGTATTGGGGAGGAGATATGGAAGGAGGATAAGCTTTGTATGTAGGAGAAGGATTAGGAGAAGAATCAATGGTAATAGGTTCAATGGGAAAAGTGAGGGTGGAGGTGGATATATCCATAAAGATATCAATAGGAGGAGAAGTAGAGATGGTGGGAGAAATGGTGATTGTAGGAGATCTGGAAATGGGACAAGAAGATGGAGAGATAGAAATCGAAGGTGTGGGAAATGGAATGGGACCTTCTTATCTTTCAGCAACCTACCCAATTGTGTTAGAATACGTCTTCTTAGTCGTTTTTGTTTGAGTTTTCACCCCTTCAGTGGACTCGACCTTCATTTTATACACCCTTGGTTTCATTGTAGGTTGCCTCTCTTCCTCTTTGGTCTTCCCTTTGCCTTTAGCTTTGGAGGAAGTTCCTTCATTTCCATCCATTGGCTCATTTTCTTGTCTACCCCCTTCTTTTCCTTTCTCTTCATCATATGAAGAATCTTTTTCCTCTTCGATTTCATCAAATATTAGATCTACCTCTTGATCTATAAGAGTTGAAGATTGGTCCTCCACCCATCTCTTTGTGAATTTCAAGACCAGTCAAGTTACCATATTGAGCTCAATGACCTCTTCCATAGCCCAATTTGGTAGTGCAATTGGCTTATCTGCCACTTCATTGTACTCTTTCTCTTGTAACAACTTACCATCATCTTGGAAATGATCAAGAATTAAAAATAGGTGAAGTGTCCTTGTGTATTCCAATATTAACCTAGAATAAGTTATTCTTATGAATTCTAAATCATCTTGATAGATAGCCCAAAATTCTTCAATATCAAATTTATGTTTGTATTGCATGCCTACATATTTTTTCATCATCTAATCCTTTGACGAACTAATGAGAGGGACACGCATATAATCCTCTTCCAACTATCATAGGATATGGCACACCAACCCTACATATCCTTAAGCAATTTGATGGGTGTAATAGGTTGTCTAGTCATTCCCAAAAGCATCATTTTTTCATTTGGATACTTAGAAATCTATAGGGTGCCCCAAAGAATCCCTCCATCCTGAGGTAGAAGAATTTTGGGAACTGAATAAACTAGTAACCAAATCTTTGAATAAGGTCCATAGCAAAGGAGGAGAGCCTTCTATTGAGATCTCCTTGCGGTGTTCTTACAATAAACATGATGAAGGCATCATTCACCCTCTATAGTGATTCAATGCATTATGCATCTATAGTTTATGGTAGTAATCATAGACCTTGTGTTGATTAGGACCATTGCCCATTGGGCCTAGGCATGTTAATCCCTGGTATATGAAGTTTTTAGCCATTGTATACACAATGTGAGAAGTCATATGGAAATTTCAGGTCTCTCTCACCATAGATAATTTTTGGTGGATGTTGTCACTAATAATCTAATCCCAATTGATCCTTTTAAATCCTTTGAGGATTTATTCTGCATAATATAACATCCAATTTTCAAATGTCGAAGTTGACTCAATCCCCATCAGTATACTCAACAATGTTACCAAATCATTGACTTCAAGGATGAAGTCACTTCTATATAGGTACTTGTGAAATTTCACAATTGAGGACATAGGATTCTTCATACATAAGCCATTCACCATCTTCATACATTATTTTGGCCCTTGGTTAAGCACTACCAAGGCCTAGGCCTTGGTGACTAGAGACATGGTTGAGAATATAGAGATGTCAAAGGTTTATATAATGGAAGCACTTGACAAATATTCCAACACCCTCCCATTATATAAATTTTCTTGAGTCCTCATAACAGTGCTCCCTACACTCCATAATCAAACCAGGACACTAGACCAAAGTGGGGAAACTAGGAGCCTAAGAAATCCCATTCAACACTATTTTCCTTGAATTAGGACTTGGATTACTCCCAAGCATTCTTTCTTTGAACTCTTTAATGCCAATATGATCAAGGTTTGTATCCCCTATAGATTTCCATTTGAGGTGATCTTTGTTTTTGGATACACACCCTTGAACTCGTACTTCATTTGTGTCACTCTAGCCATTTAACTCCACACACAAAAGCCTTAATAAATATTTTACCATTTCTATCTCCAAAAGTGATTACCTTAATTTTAATGCATAAATAAATCATCACAAAGACCTATAACAATAATGCATAAATATCACCCAACTTATTGAAGAGAACCAAAGCAATCTCCTTACAAAAATCATCAATTTTATACTCACCACATCATTACGTTGATTTGAGGGGGGGCGATCCTATAGAGAATCCATACACTCACAACCTTACAAAGAGAATAACATCATCATAATCCAATTACCCTCTTTCTAAACATCCATTTTCCTTTAATTGTGGAAAAGTGAGGGAGATACAACCTTGTGGAAAAATGAACCTCCAATGACTTTGTGGAGAAATGACCTCCACAAAACCCTATGGAAAAAGGAAGGGTGCAAGCCCCAATTCAACCTTGTGTCAAAACACCACAAGATCGAAAAGAGATAGGGATAATCCCTCCCTACAAGAAATGGAGACATGGTCGGAGGACCGCCAAAACTCAAAAAAAATGTTTTTCTTGGATAACTTTGCAGTTAAAACGAACAACATCAATGTGGAAAAATGATGGGGACATGAATGGATCTGAACTACCCTGAAATCTATGCAACTTCTTCACAACATGTTGCAGAAGAAACACAACAAGACAACCTAGGCCGCAAAGTAGTCGATTTCACACAAGAAGAATCTCTGCAACCCAAAGGTCAAATTTAAAAAGGAAAGCGGAAATCAAACCAACCCACAACCAAAGGTGGAAGGTAGGAAGAATAATGCAAAAAATAAAACCCTATGGATTTCCACAAGAATGAGCTTTAATTGATGCCCTAACAACAGATTCAACACAATAATTTCAAGGGGGCATCATGACCACTCGGTGAACTAGCTTCATTGAGACCAACCTCAACACACCTTCTACATAGTATCTCCCAAACCAAAAATCAAAAGAACTAGGGCAAGAGATAGCTCATCAACACAAACTACCCTAGTAGGTCAGAGTGATTTAATAATTCACGACACCTTGACCATAATTTATACTACTCTCACTAGATATTAATGAGGGTCAACCTCTAAGGATGAATTCCAAATAAAAATTATTAAATGTGCCCTAAATTCATAAAGAATTCATTCAATCAACCATGCAACCACTTAATATTTGAAATGAAGATAATGAAAACCACAGGTAAGTACCTGGAATTGAAACAAAACTTGAAGATGAGCGCTTGGAAGGATTGTACCTTGTAGCAACAAGAATACTCTAATTCCCAAGAACACCATAGCACACCACAAGCTTGAAAATATTCTCAAATGGCATAAAAATTTGAACCAAATGCATATATACCTTCACCGCCAAATACCATAAATGTGTTGTAAACCACAAAGTGGTGAGCATTTACTCTATCTACAAAAAATGACACCCCCACAACCTTGTAGAGAAATCACCTCCACAAAATCCTACGAAAAATGAATCACACAACCAAGTTCGAGTTAGGGTCTGATCTACGTAAAGAAAATTTATAGAAAAATGGGAGCATTCAAACAACTTTTAAATCTCCGCATTATGAAAGATTTGAATCCTAAACATAACTAGGACTCAAAACCAAAACAAGCACCAAATCAAAAAGAAAATCTAATCTAAAGTACACTAACCTAAGACACCAAAAGACAAGAAAATTGAACAAAAGTAGGGGGTCCTTGTTTTGAAGAGGTGTGTGCAAGGAACAACACAAACCAATGCAATATGAAAACTCACCATCACATTGATAACTTGAAATTTGAGATAAAATGATATAACTTGTAAACCTCTCATAAATCAAATACCAAATCAACTCCAAATCCATAGATGGGTAACCATAATCAAGAAGCCAAACAACCTCCTAAAGCTAAACCACACCATCATTTCTAATCATGAATAAATCAAATATCACAACCCTATTCTATTAATCACATACATGATTATGTCATGTCGATGCTCAAAAAAATAACTCATGACACCATAATCATCACCATTTATTTACTTATACTTGACTCTCATTAAACTAAGACTTCTAGTCTCACACTTATCAACCATGTCCTCAAACCAAAAAAAAAAAAACTTATGTACTTGTCTCCATCAAAGCCCACTTTAAAAATAATTGTAAACCTATATCAAAAAGAAACAAACAAGTACAAACCTTTTGAATTCTCAAACAAGTACAAACCTTTTGAATTCTCAAACAAGTACAGACCTCTTTTTACTCATCGAACTGAAGAACCACTTGATCTAGTGTAGTATACTACAAATTCTCTCCATTGCCTAGTCAAAATCTAAAATTCAACTCCCTATACTCAAGATATCGCATATTAACCATTCAAAAGCAATATTGGCTTCAAGCACCGAATTCCAACACAAAAGAAAAATCGGAAACCCAAACTTGTACCACTGCATAGTGCTCTAAGAGAGATTTTTGATGCCTATGTAAAGGCAAAAATTTAATACCATATGTGAAAATTATTCCCCATGGAAGAAAAAGAATCGCTAAGTGCTAAAAGGGGGCCCAAAGGACCTTATCCATTTAATTGACATCACATTGATGTCATCAGCAACACTAAGGAAATGGTGGCACAAGGGCAACGTACAAGCTAAGGGTCAATGGAAAACTTCACAATGTTCTTAAATCAATTTAATTTTTCAAATTTCAAAATTTGTTAAAAAAGCTCACAAGGGTTGTAGGTAGGTAAACCCAACTAGGGGCCAAGATTGAGGCCTAAGCATGATTGCCACAATGAATATTGGATGGGGGTCATGTTGTGCATGTCATACACACGCGTCGTCCAAGGTAGGAACCCCCTCTTTTGATCCTACTTTTGGTTGTTGCATTTTCCTCTTAAGGGATGGGTCCTCGAAATCTTGATTATTTCATTTTCTTGAGCCTGCAAAGATGATTTGAGTTGATGAATTTGGTTTACAACTAATCCTAGGGCCCAAATTTGTGAGGAATCATCATTCAAGTCCCTTACATTTTGACCAAGTGTGTTTCAGAGATTTATGGCCCCCCTTTCATTCCCCGACATCCTAAGTCTCGTGGATTTCATGCCTCTTTGAAATCCCCAAACCTTTGTTTGTTGGAGATTTATGGATCGCTTGATTTATAAATCACTCGAAATTCCTGATAACTTCTTTGTCACAGATTTCTTGTCAAAGATAAATGCCCAATGGAACTCCCTATCACAAATTTCATGGTGGTCTGAAATTTTTGATTAAACTAACCCTATGAATTTCATGAAGATGTGAAATCTCCCATGTTGCAAAAACATCATGTCGATGGTCTTAAATACATTATAAGGTATGAATGAGGCACATTAATGGCGATTGAATAAAGGTTTTTTAACGTATAAAGGTCATTATTTCATCATTTCATTACTATTGTTGCAATCTTTGGTAGGAGTCTTTAGACGTCTCCATAGCTAGGATTGCTATCGTGCGAGATTTTGAAGGGATTGAGTGGCGAACTAAAGGATTTCTCAACAAGTTTGTCTTCATACCTTTCAACCTTCAAACTCAAAGGTAAGTCACTCATTTTCATTTCGCTGGTGAATAATTTGATTCCATTTTGCTTTTCCATTTATTTGCATTTCACGTCATTTTTATATGATTTACGGTAATGCCTTTGCATTTGAGGTCAATTTAGGGTTAGGGCATCTAGTTGGTGTAAGTTATCAATAATTTTTATGTCTTAGTTGGCCCTAAATCCATCTGTGTGGCATATATATGTTCTAAGCTAGTCTACTTCCAATTTAGGGTCCATGGGTGCATGGTTGGTTTTCTGTGTTGTGGTGTCCTCGAGGGTTTCAACCCTTTGCTTTAAAAATGGCTTAAAATAAGTCAGCGTGCACATATCTTTGAAAACCCTAGGACGTTCTTGGATGGGGCAGCATGCATATGTCATGTGAGAACATGAAAGTTGTTGGGATTATGATTACACACTGCAATGAGGTAAATGTTTTAGGTTGGATTATACATTGATTTCCCCAAACCTTTCTCGGACACTCACTCGGTTAAACTTCCTAATGTTTATGACAAATTCTTTGATGAAATGTTGAGCTCGTCCTTAGGGTCCTTGTTGAATCCCCAAATTTGAAGTGAGGAAATACTTAGTCAATTTCGGGTGTTGAAACTAATCATCATGGATTTCGTGCTCCTTTGAAATCCTTAGCTTTTCCTTAGCCATAAAATTCCTAATCCTATAAAATAATTGAAACTCAAGATTGACATGGATTCAACATGCTCACGAAATACCCAACACACCCTTCATTGTGGAATTCACCTCATCTTGAAAGACTCAACAAACAACACATTGAGAATTTTGTGTCTTCATGAAATACTCGATAGAAATTTCCCTCGTGAAATCCTTGGCTTAGTAAAAATTTTGATACACTTGACATTGCAGATTTCAAGCCTATTGGAAATCCTCGATAATCCCCACCATCGTGCATTTCTTGCTCCTTATAAATTTCTGACAATTTCACTTGTCGTGAATTTCTTATTCGTGTGAAATTCCCGGACTTCCATCATCGTTGATTTGAACATTTGAATTTTTTCATGGGCTCTGTGGATCATAATTGTGTTCTTGTAATAAAATGATTTCTTGAATGTTAAGTTTCCCCGAGATACTTGAAATGTCAAACCTTGATATTACACCCTAAGATATTGCTAACTTAGCCTATCCCGTGTTGATGTTATAGCAGTGGGAGATATCTTTCTCTCAAATCTAAAAATGATGGATAAATAATACCAAGGCAAGTCGGACTTGCTATATATAATAATTTTATGAAGAGTAGCCTTTTTTCTTAAAAGAGGCCAACCCAAATGAAGATTCACCTAGTTTTGTATAAATAAGAGGTGATGATCATTCATTTGATCATTCATTCATCATAATTCACATTCCTAGAAGAAGTTCATACTTGAGCAGCAGATCATCATCTTGCAATAGTAGATCATCATTTTGTAGTAGCAGACTGATTTCAAGGAGAAACATAATCATTTGTATCTTTTCATCTAGGAGAGGTGCTATTATTCATTGTATCAAATTCAGCATTGTGTTGGGCCTGAGTTGTAAGCAGATTTATGCTCTTATTCCTTCAATATATAAGAGATATATTTGTTGGGTTTTTCTCCCTTGAGTAGGAGGGTTTTCCCAAGGTATCTTGTTGTGTTCATTGCCTTATATGTTGCATTTTCTGATTGCTTTCATTTCTAATCCTAAATCTAACATGGTATTAGAGCGGGTCTTGTTATGCCTTGCATAACCACCCCATCTTTTTCCTTGGTCAAAATGGGTCCCCATTTATGTTTTTGTCCTTGGTTGTTTTTTCAAACAAAGTTTGCAGTCTTTCTTTTCCAACACTTTATTTTTATTTGGTTTATTCTATCGAAACCGAAGCCGAAACCGAATCGGGCTTTAAAACTTCTTTCAAAACTCGTTTCGATTCCCATCCCGACAGTCTTCTTTTTCCTTTTTTTGTTTTTTCTTTAGCGGAGCCGGAGCCGGAGTGGAAGTTAAGTCTGGATTTATTCAAATTTTCCAAATCAGTTTTCATTCCGCTTCCGCCTCTACTTTTTGGTCTTTTTGTTTTAACTTAGGTTTTTGTGTTTAGTTTTCTCGTTTTGGTCTTTTTGTTTTATTTTGGTTGTTGGTTTTGTTTTCTTCTTTTTTGGCGAACCCAGACCTGGAACAGGAACCGAGTTGGGAAATTACCCAAGTTTCCAAATCCATTTTCATTATGATTCCACTCCCGTCGTGGTCATTGAATTTACAGAAGTCGCACAACAGTAATGTGCCAGTTCCTTCTGCAGTTCCGACTCCGCTCTGCCACATTTATGGGATTAATTACAGGAGCTCTACAAGTATGAAACTATGAGTTTTTACCTTAAATAAGGATTAACTGGTATTTATCATTATTGTTTAAAAGATCAAGGTGTGAACTGGATTTGTAGTGGAGCATTTGTGCGTGTGAATCGATCGAAAGAGAGACAATTGTGCGTGGATTGCTTCAAGGGACTAACCTATTTATTTTTGTTTGAGGTAGGGGATTTTCTATTCTTCTCTTCTGTTTCGTTTCGCATTTTCCATTTTTATTCGGTCGTTGGTTTCTTGCGAGTTCATGTTTCTCTATAAGTTCGTGTGTTTTTTTTTGTTTCTCTTTTGTTTAAATTTTTCTTTTTTTCATTTTACTTTTCTCGTTTTTTTTTTTTTTGACACAGTCATTTTCACGTTTTAATCATGACTGCATCGTGGTGCCCTAGTTTTTAAAATGCATAGGTTAGTTACTATTTTACAATGAGTAGGGTTTGGTAAATGATGGCTTTTACTTAGGAATCTTGTTTCGCTTTAGATTTAGTTAATTTAAATGGGGTTAAACTTGTGCCCTAGTTATTTGAAATCGAGGGTTTGTAGTTTAGGGTTTTGACACGTTCTTATTTTAAAAAACGATGCCCTAATTATTTCGGTTTCCTCTCGGTCATATGGGGATGGTCTTGTATAGGTTATTTTTAAGGCCCTTTTGTTTTGATATGACCTAGTCCTTAGATGATGATGTCATTTATCAGTCGGTTAAAATCTCTTATGACGTCATGATTATTATAGGCGGAAGCGGGATCGGAATTGATTTAGACTTTGAACCGTGTTTTGTAATAAGTATCGATTCCATTTTCCATCCCATCTCTGACTCCGCTTATAGTTAGAAGTAGGGTCCCAAAATAATAGTGACCTAAGCGGAAGCGGAACAAGAACTGAATGTAAAATTAGAAAATCTTCATGAAACCAAATCAGTTTTCGTTTTGATTCTGATTCCGGTTACCATTTTGATTTTGACTCTGGTCCTGCTTGTTATTACTATAATCTCAATAACGGTTTTGGCTCTGAGCCCGACAATGTTTTAAATAGAGACTATTTAGAGTGTTTTATGCCTGGTTCCGCCTCCGATGTATATATGAAGGGTAAGATTTTAAAGCATATGTTGTTATGTTTACTAAAGAATATAATTTGAGGTTATATTGCAGGAAACTAAAAGAATGTCAGGAGTATCAGGAGAAGCTTCCCAAAGGAATCAAGCCTACAGAAACTTCAAAGGCATCAACTAAGCCTAAGAAGATTAAGTCGGAGCAGTTGCCTTACACCTTGAGGTATAACCATAGAGGTCCTGTCGTCACTGTCAGCAAAGTGGAATCTGATTGGTTTGATATAACTGACACCAATCTAGGCCCATTCAATTTTGAGGAGTTATATTCAGAAACATTCACTGAGGATGTTACAGGAAGAACTAGAAGAATAGTTGAGTCTAGCTTGGATCACACCATTGTATTTCCTCTATCCATCCAATGCCCTGAATTGATTATGACAGCAGCAGGAGCTTACAATCCGACCACTAGGCAATGTATGGATTCACATGATAATGTGATTATTGATCTAACTCCTTAAATGTTTCAGCACATGTTCAATGTCCCTGATCCAAAGAACCTGGTACAGTTAAATGAGGTAGATGCTTTAGGTATATATAGAAAATACAAGGAGGCCAACAAGGCTCACTTGAACAAGAAGTGGTTGAGAACAGAGAAGAAGTCTCTAACCAAGCTCCATGATCAACCAAAGAGGACAAAATTTTACAAAGAAGTATCGGACATGATAATGATGTTATCTAGAGCCTTTGGGAAGAGGGATGCATTTCATTTTAAGGAATGGATGTTTCCTTTCATTCAGACAATCTTTAATGGCAAGCAATAATTTGATTGGTCGATGATTGTCTCGAATACCATTCATGACTAGTTAACTAGAATAAGGGAAACCAAGAGCTTTTTCATGACTTCTTATGTTGTCTATGCAGTAGTGAGAGGAGGTATTTTTCCAGGTTTGAACAGATTAGGAATATTGGGAGAAGCTGGTGGACAAAAGAAAGTATAGGATCATTATGATCAGCTATCCATACAGGTTTCTGAAACACAATTTAGAAGAGTTAATGATGCATTCTTATATGTAATCATTAACTAGCTTAATGGAGATGCAGGATACAAATTGAACCAAGAAGCTATGGCCTTTATCACAGAATGGGGATGTTGGTATATCCAATACCCCAAGTTCACTTATTTTAGGTTAGCAGGATTTGAGGGTCATCCCCACTTACTTCCAAGGTGTTGCAACAACGGGATGGTTCTGATGGAGTTTGTCTATCAAGCTCTGGGGGTCAATGTCCGATTTGGGTTAAAACACAAGACAGGTTGTCACAAGTTCCGCATGCAATTGGGTGAGTACAACTGCCCACACCTTGTGGGAGCTAAGGTGGTTTGCAGTGAATTGATACATTTGAAGTTGGGTTTGTATACTACTCGAAAGCACTTTGATCCAAAGAAGAAATGAATGCTTTGTTGCCTTCGGTCTTTGACAAGCATTTCAATCTGTTAGAGGACTTCTGGAGTGATCTTCAGGATGAGTATGACCTTAGGAAGAGGAATTATGAGAGGTTGTTTGTTTCACTCATGGTAGAATTTGAGAGCAAATATGATATCCCTAATACATTAGTAGATGATGGATTTGTGTTGGATCCATCATATGAAGCATTGAACATTGGTACTAAAAGTTTGGATCTGGTAGATTGGGATGGTGAGGAGACCATCGACATCAAGAAAATAGGGAGACCAGTCTTGGATAGGAGTATCCACTAGGTTGTTCTAAGAACCAAAACTCCTGGGGGTCCAGCTCCTAAGAAAAGGGAAGGGATATAAGAGAATCAAGAGGAAGTTACCTTCCAAGGAGCCTTTGGAGTTCTTCCTTCCTGATATTGAAGAGATTGAGCTTGAAACCCCTACTCAATATTTACCTAGAGTACAAGAGGAGGATGCCCAAACAGGATCTGTGGTTTCAACACCAGCAATAGGTGAGTCATCTGCTCAAGTCCCTCTTACAGAGAAACCAAGCGGAGGGATGCCTGAAGGAACTCTTCATGGTATAGTTGAAGCATTAAAGGGAAAAGGAGTAGAGCTAGAGATTCATGATGTTGAAACAGACTCTGATGAGACCTTATTAGAGAAAGATACACAAGAAAAGATGCCTCTAAAGGAGGAAATTGAACAAATTTTAACAGAGGAATATCAATGGGCACTGTTTCAGGAAGCAAAGAAAGCTTCAGATGCTCAAGCACATGTAGAAGCAATGGAAAAACAGAAGGCAATAGATGATAAGGCACAAGCTGATGCCTTGCTTCAACAACAAGAAATAGAAGCCAAGCAAAGAGTTGATGAAGTACAGAAACAACAAAGGCAAAAGGAGAAGAAGCTCAAGATCAAAGAAGAGAATGATAAGCTAGAGTTAGTACAGAAAATCCATGATCTAGAGGAGGAAAAGGAAAAGCAACGAAGGGAAAGAGAAGCCCTTCTGGCCAAATTGAAGCTTGTTGAAGAGGCCTATAAAAAGAAAGAGGAAGCAGAGCGTATACAGAAAGAGAAGGATGTTGAGGAGCTGACCAAGTAGCTGCAAAAGGAAAAGGAAGATGCTGACAGACTTAAGGCATTGGAAGAAGAGAGAAACTGGGTACTTGAGGAGAAAAGATTAGAAGAAGAAAAATTGAAGAAAGAAGAAGAAGATAAGAGGATACAGGAACAAAAGGACAAGGAGGAAGCTGAAAAGCTTGCACAGACAAATGTAGAGCAAGAACAGCAAAATGTGCAAGAGGTTGATTCTCAACCTAAGGTTAATGTGCAACAGCCCTCTACTACTGTTGCTTCTTCTTCAACTATAATGACCACTACTCCAAGTGCTCCCACTTGGTTGAAATTGGATCTTCAAAAGAGATTAGTGACACCCTCACAGCCTCTCAATTGGGATGATATGATGAAAGAGATTGAAAAAGAAAGGCCCAATAAAAAAGCCAAAATCCTGCATTCCACTAGACTCACCGAAGAAGGAGAAATTATTGTTGAATGTGCAATACCAATGGTGGACAAGGATGTGGGGGAGATGCAGCTAACTGATTACCAATTGGGCATGGTTAACTTGGGGAGACCCATAAGAGATCAACAAATGAACTTGATAGATGTGGTAGCATCATCCACTAAATCAAGAATGATGAAGGATAAACATAAAAAGGATGAGCTTAAGGCTCAATTGGATCAATTGCATACTTTCTTGAAGAGTGTTTCTACTCCCAGATCACAACAAATTGCCACCATTGAGACACCAATTTTGCTTAGCAAGAAAGAGGTGGATGATTTGGTGTAGGTAAGGAGTAAGGCGGAGATGTTGGATAGATGGACTGATAGATTAAATCAGGAAATAGGTGAGGTGTTGGGCAACAATTTTGAGGTTCACAAGATGACAAAGGAGTTAATAGAAGAGATGAATCAGTATGCCAAAGTATTGGGAGAACAGGAGGAGTACAGAGGATATAGCCAGAAGTTGAAAGAGGTTAATAAATTTCTGAAGTCCACTCTTCTAGAACATTCAATACTTGAAGAGGACAACAAAGATTTCTTGGGAAGGACCTACAGCATTGTCTGGTTTAGATCTGACTTTTTATACAAGCATAAAAATGAAGTTCAAGATTCTACCAAGGATCTAAATGAATAGCTTGAGGAGTTAGAAGCGGTTATTGCTATTATAGTAAATGTTGATATACCGGTAAAGGAGGGCCTACCTTTGATCCAATTAAAAGAGAAATGGGATGATAGGCTTAAAGAGTTTGTGCAAAAGGGAGATGATGGAGAGGATCTTCTGTTCGATCGGTTGATGGATATTAAAGAAGAGGTAAGGGTAGCTAAAAGGGAGTTGACAAAGCTAAAAGACATGAGAGGATTTGTTGTTGCGGAATTAAAGAGGATCAAGTTTGAAGATAGTTGGTTTGATGGGTCGGATTTGGATATGCTTCAACAAGTCTTCTCCAGTTATGACAAGTAGACTACAGAGAAAACTTCACATGCATAATTGATAATCTCATGCATGCATGGCTTTCTTTTCTCCTTTGCATGCAAGACTGGCAGTCTTAGAGGCGCATGGCTTTCTTTTCTCCTCTATCTTCTTCTCTCCAGTTTAACTAGATGATCAATGTGGGAACTAGAGATCAATTGATTTGAGTTTCCAAGAAGACTTAGATTCCTAAAAAGGTGGATCGACTTAAAATAGAAAGGACTTCAGATTTTTGTATATCTATATATTCCGAAAAGGTATCATATTGTAAGGGTTGGATGATGAGAATAAGATTAGCCACCTAATAGTTGGAGATAGAATTTTTCGTAGTTTTTACAGAGATACTTTGTTATTTTATTTACAGTTGAATATAAATACAAGTTATTTTACGCATTATGGTGTTGGAATTAAGTTTATTGGATAACGATGATCAATTATAGTCTATATGTATGCTAGTGATTGTGTTGAAGCATGAGTGTTTCTTATGTGATGAAAATCATTAAAAGGAACTAGATTTGAGGATTATTTCATAAGATTATCTGTGAATTGAGTTTATTGAAAGTCTTTGATCTATGATCTTGGCAAACGAATGAGAGTGTGTTCTTTTGGAATCTTTGAAACATTTATGATGTGTGATTGTGATGTTAAATTAAGCACCTTAGATGCATGCAATAGTATGGACTGTTCTGTAAATTGCATCATGCTATGGTTTTCTTGATCTATTGGAAGAACATTCGTTGTTGAAGATATATGTCTGGATATTAGATAATTTTTATTCATGTTTCACTGATGTACACCCTGATCTATATTTTTTATTTATTTAAAACCCCTTTGTTATTAAGAACAGTTTGATGAATCAGTCATTGCTTGCATTCCTTGTTACCATCAAAGGCCCCTTGAATATTACAATTGCATGGACCAATTGAGTGACACCAGACAGTTGAGAACCAACTACCAGGACCTTGGGAGTTAGGCTACTATATGTTGTCTTTCTTTTTTAGGAGAAATAGAATAAAAATATTATGTTTAACGTTGTTTGTGTCATTTTCACCATCAACGGGTCTAAACAAAGATCTAATCAGATTTTTTTAAGCAGTCAAGTCAACTTTTCATCTAGGGAAGATCTTTGAAGGTGAATTTGTGCGGAAAAAGAAGATGGTGAGCAGTGTCAAGGTAGAAGATAGGCTTGATGGAGCTTCAAACTTCAACTCTTGGAAACCAAGGGTACTCATTGCATTAGAGGAGAATGATCTTCTTGATTTCATGGAAAGTGATATGCCTGAGCCTTCTGATGATACTAGGAAAATACAGTGGAAGAAAAATGGCACAAAGGCTAGAAATATCATGATAGACTCGGTGATGAATCACGTAGCACCGATCATCTGATCATCTCCAAGTTGAAGATAGCTAAAGAAATGTTTGATATTCTAAAAGGATTGTATGAGATCAACAACACCAGTAGAGCCCTTGCTTTGAGACAACAACTTCACCATGTAAAAATGGCTAAAGATGATTTAGTCATCTCATTCTTTATGAGGATTGTTGATTTGAGAGATCAGTTGAGTGCTATTGGGGATATAATTGTAGACAGAGATCTTGTTATATTGGCACTAAATGGTCTTCCTCAATCTTGGGAACCCTTTATTCAGAGCATCAGTGGGACATCCAAGTTGCCCAAGTTTGATCATCTTCGAGTTGATTGTATTCAAGAAGAGTCCAAGTTGGCAACAAGAGGAATTGGGTGAAACTATCATGATGTAGAAAATCAATTTCTTGCTACACATACTTCTAGAGAAAGAGGCAAAGGAAGAAAGAGGAATAGAGATAGAGAATCAGATTCTGCCCCAACACCAAAGAAGAAGGATCTCTCTCACATTCAATGTTTCAGGTGTGACAAGTATAGTCACTTTGCTCGAGATTGCAAATTAAGGTCTATACAACATGTTTCTACTACATAAATTGACATAGGGACATCTCAGAAGGATCCTAGCTCTAAAGTTGATTCAGAAGGTTTTTTATTCTAAAGTCGATCAATTTCTTCGAAGAGGAGGAAATGGCATTCAGAGGGAGTCAAATTCAGAGAATTCAAGGCACGAGTTGAGAGATTGTCCAGGAAAAGGATTAAGGTTTTGAGATAGGTCAATGGAGGGGATTTCACTTCCAGAGGATTTCTTTGAAATTTCTAAGGCAAGGATCAAGAGGGAGTTATGTGACTCACTAAGAAGAAGTGAAGGTTGCAGTGTTGCACGGCCAAGTGAAAAATCCTTGGAAGACCTCTTTAGCAGCTAAGAACATAATTGCACGAGATAGTTAATCTACATTTGACATTGGTAGCTTTGCAAACCTGTTTAGAATAGGGTGATCTAGGATGAGGTCGAGGAGGACAGTCCTGGACTTGAGCAAGTCAATATTGTCAAAAGTGTGCATTGGAAACTGCTCCTGCAAGGCAAGCATTGCAAACAATCTTGGATGAGGAGGTCAAGAGGTTGATGCAAGTACTTGGAGCTCCAGAGGGAGTCACATCATCATGAATATTTGTTGTAATGTATATTTCTCTGAGACGGAGAAATATGAGGTGAACGCCCTTGTAGTGTATATTTCTCTGAGATGGAGAAATATGAGGTGAAAGCCCTTGTAGTGTATATTTATCTTAGATGAATAAATATGAGGTGAAAACCCTTCTAGTGTATATTTCTCTTAGACGGAGAAATATGAGGTGAAATCCCTTGTAGTGTATATTTCTCTAAGACGAAGAAATATGAAGTGTGAGTCCTTGTTCATCTCTATGACTGAGATGAGACGTCATGTTGAGAGACTCCATGATGACATCATGTTGAGAGACTTCATGATGAACCCTTGTACTTGTGTTTCTTTCCACACATGGGAGTAGCCATGGTGGACATCATGTTGAGAGACTCCATGATGACATCACGTTGAGAGACTTTGTGATGAACCTTTGAGTTTTCCACAAATGGATGTAGCCATTGTGGGCGTCATGTTGAGAGACTCCATGATGTGGATATCTAGAAAGATGCCTCCCTAGCTAAGAGGGAGTGTTGATGTTATAGCAATGGGATATATATTTCTCTCAAATTTAAAAATGATGTATAAATAATACCAAGGCAAGTCAAACTTGCTATATATAATAATTTTATGAAGAGTCGCCTTGTTTCTTAAAAGAGGTCAACCCAAATGAAGAGTCACCTAGTTTTGTATAAATACAAGGTGATGATCATTCATTTGATCATCAAGTTCATTCATCATAATTCACATTCCTAGAAGAAGTTCATACTTGAGTAGCAAATCATCATCTTGTAGCAGTAGATCATCATTTTGTAGCAGCAGACCAATTTCAAGGAGAAACGTATTCATTTGTATCTTTGCATCTAGGAGAGGTGCTATTATTCATTGTATCAAATTTGGCACTGTGTTGGGCCTGATTTGTAAGCAGATTTCTGCTCTTATTCCTTCAATATATAAGATATATTTGCTGGGTTTTTCTCCCTCGAGTAGGAGGGTTTTCCAGGGTATATTGTTTTGTTCATTGTCATATGTGTTGCATTTTCTGCTTACTTTCATTTCTGATCCTAAATCTAACACCTCGTGTATTTCCTGACTCCAAGAAATCCTCAACGTGACTAACATCGGTGATTTTTTGACCTATGGAAATTTTCGACAGGTTTTTTGTTGTTAATTTCTTGAGCATGTGAAATCCTCAAATTTCTTGAAGGGGTTGAATCTCTAGATTTCCTATCTAACCAGAAATCTTGATGCTTGCCTTTTGGATGGATTTAAGGGTTGTGAATGTGGATTATTAGGCATGATTACTAATGGTATTATTCAATTATTTTCCTATATGAATGTTTGATTGTACTAACACTCTTAATGTGATGATACTTTTGACAACATATGCAAGCTAAATCTAGCAAATCTAAGGTAGGAAAAGGAAAGAAAACTACGATTGGCAAGGAAGAACTTTCCAGGGTGGAGAGGATGAAGTACGATTCAAGGGTGTACTTCTAGAGTCAAATATTGTATCCTACTGGGGAGATGTTGGAGACACCAATCTAGGTCACATTGACTTGGAAGACTTCAAGAAGAGAATGTATTTCCCTATCCCCACAGACTTAGCAAAGAGGTTGGTTAGAATTGGATTGGCACATGTTGTAGGATTTTGTCCATCTACTCAATGTCTAGAACTAATTTTGGAATTCTCTAAGCATTATGATTTTGATCGGAGAATGATCATTGTCCCACAAGGGAGAATAATGGCCAACCTCACGAAGGAGTCCTTGGTAGAGGCTTTTGAGATCCCCTCACACCAAAAGCTGGTGATGTTTTCATTGGATACAACAAATAAATTCTAAACTGATAACCCTGACAATGCCTTGGCGACCATGAATTCGGCATGGATGGAAAAACCTAGGCAACACTACACAAAATTGCCCAATGTATTGCATAGAAGTGACTTCAAAGTAGAATATAGTGATATGATAACACTCCTAAGTAGGGTGGTGGGAGTTGAAAGGGCCTCATAGTTTGAAGAGTGGATGTTTTATATAATGGTTGAGATCACCAAGGGGAAAAATTACCATTGGGCCAGACTGATAAGTGATCATCTTGATAAGCATCTTTGAGAGGTCTATAGCACAAATAATTTCACTATGACCTATGTGGTATACATGCTAGCCCAACACTTCAAGTACAACAGGCCGAGTTGCAAAGGAATGGTTGTAGAGGATAAAGTGTATGATTGTTACACTCAGTTGCACCTATCTAGAACTTCACATTATAGGAGGGTGAATGATGCATTCACCATATACATCACCAAGACATTGAAAGAGTCCCTTCACATCCAAATATCTGCAAAGGCCATGAAACTTGTTGTAGTGTCAAAAAAATTATCCCTTTTTCACACTTAATTTGGGAATAATTAATTAATAAAATGAGCTTAATTATGCCTTAATTTAGTGTTGTAATATGTCTTTCATATTCGCATTAAGTTTAGTGCCCTTTTAAACTAAATGGGTTGAATTGTGCATTATTTTTGGTGTTATAAGGTGTACCTTTACACTTTCACACTAATCTAAGGCTTTATTAATTGATTAAGGTTAATTTTCCTTAATTGGCCCCTTTAAATCAAATCCAAGCCTAATTAAATGCAATTTTTGAGCGATAAAACCTTACATTCATAAATTCCATTACACAACACTTAAACTTTGGAAGATATGTCCTAGGTAAGTGACCTAGGACCCATTCTCCATAGGGTGAATGGGTCATCACTTAGTCCTATCACCCTGATTTTGCATGATGTTTTATATTGCCCAATGTGTGTCCTAGGTAAGTGGCCTAGCTATGGCGAATGGGTCATCACTTAGACCTAGGACCTCTCTTTCGAATATGTTTTTGGTAGTATTCTAATGATTTCAAATCTACTATTAAATGTCGACTTGTGATATTTGAATTTCAAGAATTAATGTTAAGATAGGTATAAATACAAGGTTATTTCACTAAGTTCATCCTAGAGTTTTTATGCAAGCATCCTAATAGAAAAATGATGGTCAAGAGAGTATTCAAGAGCATTCAAAGGCATTCAAAGGTAGATTTATTGAAGAATATTGCAACGATCAAGATTCCATTGTCATATCAAAGATGGCTTGCATCATGCATGTTGTTTGAGCTCATATGTTGATGTAGTGTTCAAGATTAATCCAAGAATATCAAAGGAATTGTTTCACATCAAGTTTCATGATCAAGATCTACATTCATTGAGGCCACTTCATGCAAGTTTACAGATTTATCCAAGGTTTCAATCAAGGTTTGGTGAGTTGCTACATATTTTTGTTCATTCATCATTCCTTTATTCTTTTATTTATTTCAAGGTTTAATTACCAAAACGGGGTTTGACCAAGGCAAACCCCCATTCCCTAACAAAGCAACATTTTTCTCTCTTTGATATGTGTTGCAAATTTTAGGTTGAAGATCAATTGGAGAGGAAAATTAGAGAAAGTTACAAGAAAATTTGTCAAATTACAAAAATTGAGCTGCAAGTTTTATTTTTGGCTTTTCGACAGTGAATAACTGGAATCTGGGAGCGCAAACATAGAAGAAAAAAACCCAAAAACTGATTTTCAGGATCCCTAGCAAGGACCCATTCACCATAGGGCGAATGAGTCCTTAGTGAGGTCTGAAAAAGAAACTTTGGTTACAAGTACACAACATTTGACCCTTTCTAGATCCGCATTTTGACTGTTGTTTGGGTTAGGTTTAAGTATTGTTACTCATTTGTATATTATAGCTTGCATTTTGAATGAAATAAGGGAAGTAGGTGTACCATATATTTCATATTAGAACACCCCACACATTTCTTTCATTTCATTTTGGTGAACCCGACCTTTTGAGCATTGTATTTTTTTGACTTTGGAGTCCTCTTTCATCCTAGATATAGATCTTGCATTCATTTGCATTGAATTAGGTCTCATTTAGGGTGTCTTATCTTTGCATTTCATTTAAGGTTTTAGGAATGCATATTTTGCATTCTTTAAATTTAAAAAATACAAAAAAACTAGTCATCTTGTATATCATATACATCATATTAACTAGCATTTGAAAATTGAAACAAAAATTGCATATCAAACTAGCTTTCTAGGTTGTCATTTTTTCACATTTTGCACTTGCATTTCACATTACATTTCACATAAAAATCAAACTAAACCTTGTAACAAACTAGAATCTGAAAACCACTTAAAAGCACTTAAAAATCTATAAAAATTTGTTTCAAATCCCTCATCTACGACCCATTTTCCCTAGGGTGAATGGGTGCCTAATTAGGTCATAATCTAAATTTTTGGGCATTAAAATATTCATTTCAATATTTATGTTTGTTGCTCTCATATTTTTGTTACTGTTTCCATAATTTTGGTTTCATCAAATTGATCATATCTAGCTTAATTTTGTAAATTGAGTACATTGTGTGATTTCAAAATTGCATTTACAAGACTTCATTTTCAGATTTTTACAGAGTGTAATCAGCAAATTATCTCGTTTAGAATCTAAAAATTGCATTCTAAGTCATTGCATTCCACCTTTACCTCTTTCTATTTTGGGTTGGCATTGAGTTTGGAAAACTTGTATGCGCTTTACAACTTGGTGTCTTATTAGCAATACTGTTGTGAGACATAGTTCGAGACTCATGTCATCTCGTGATACACCATTCATCATGGATCTTGGGGTTTTATAACTCTCTTTCTAATAGTGTTGGTAATCAACTCGCTATGGATCATAGCATGCATACCTCATTTCCAATGACTTTCTTACCTACAACCAATGTGCATGATGTTGTTCATGTCTCGCAAGAGAACATAAGGTTGCTAGATGAAGAATTAAAAAATTTACAAGACCTTATGAGAGATGAACCTATTTCTATCTATGGCATTCCTCTTATAGGAAACTTACGAAAGTTATTTAAATATGAACAAGGAATAGAATATGTATATAACTTGGGTTACCTCATCAATAAAAATTTTCCTCCTCCTCAACTCGCTTCCAATACATTACCCAGGAATAAACAAAAAGAAGCCACACCTTTTGAACACTTTACTACCCCTAACACATCCTTTTCTAAAAAGGGAAAGGACTTGCAATTAGAAGATGAAGTTGATGAAAACAAATTTATCATACCAAAGAAGAAGAAATCAAGAGTGCATGATCATCAAAAGATTTAGTTACAACTGTTGTATGAACCTCCTGAATCTCTTTATAACCTCTTACAACTATCCAAAACCGAGACAATCTTCTATGCTCTTTTGGGTTGGCAACTAATTGAATTACCACATAAACGTGAAAACTTGACTAAAAGACAAACTGATAAAATCAAGCCATATTGTTCTTATCATAGATTCTTTGGACATCACACTGATAATTTTCGTCCTTTAAAGAAAATATTGAAGAAGTTTAAACCCTATAAGAATCCACCTTGACTTAAAGCATTCCCTTTTGCTCCTTTCCATGTAATCGTTGTAGGATCCTAATATCCTCGCTATTACATTTTTCACATTCATTGCAAAATCATTCTCTTTATTGAAAGGAACTCATTCTCATCACCCATCTCAACTCATCCTTGTCTTGCACTTAGTGGGGGCAAGGGATTAGATAGCCTTGTCCTAGCTTTGGTACTTACTGTTGTCCCTTTGGCTAGTTGTTCACCTTCAGCATATATTGACTGAGATTGGGATGTGGATGACCTACTAATAGGTTGACTCACATGTGCCTTACTAGTCTTTTGCGTTGTTTTCTTTTTCATGTTTCTTTATATGATTGCATGTGCATAATGTGATCCCACGTACTATCTGTTTGATGTATCTCTCTTTTTGTGCATTCCTCTATTTGTATCTACATTCTTCTCTATGTCGTAAACATTTTTATCTTTTTCTCTTGTCTTGTGTTTTCCTTTTGGGGATGACACAAGGCGTCGAGACATTTAGGTCTCTTCCATGTCGACTCGAAAGGATTTTCTTTTTTTCGCTCTCTCTTTGCATCATTCTTCCAGTTCTATGAGTATTTGGGGAATGATGACATTTTCAAGCTCTATAATAGCATTGTAGCAAAGATATACTAACCCTAAATCCATAGATCCCTTATGTATTTTTGGGGGAAATCCCTTCTTCCTTTTCATGGTGTAGCTTTATTTCGGAATCATATGACTTAGCATATGGATTTTTGAGGAAGCTCTCATGTCTTAGGATTGTACATTGGCTAATTTAAAGTAACTCACAACAATTGTGTTAGAAATCGCTTTAAAGTGGGGGCATACATTGACAATATCTTTCAACACTTTTCATGTTTCATGGTGTGATTTTCTTTATTCTTGTGTTGCGTCCTTTTCTTGGTGGTGTCATTGGGTTTGATGTCCTCCAAGAGTGTGATATTTCTTAGTGTATGACTTTCCTCTTAGTGGTGATGTGATGCACTACACTCCCTAAGTTGCAGATATTTTACTCTTGACTTGTCCTCTCTTGGAGACATTAGGCACGATGTTCAAGAACAAGACCTTACATGAACTAAGAAAAATCCTTTTGAACAAAAAACTTTTACTAGCATTATTGTTCATAAGTGTTAGCATAACGTAGCTTGTTAGCCTTATGAAGCTCAAAACCCTAAAATTCAAGGCCACCAAGCATAACGCACCTTTCTTGCCTGTGGAGCCTTACCTTGTTCATAGATGTTTAGCATAACGCAACTTGTTAAGCCCTATGAAGCTCGAAAACTCCTCTAAATTCAAGGCCACCTAGCATAATACACCTTGCTTTCCTGTGGAGCCTTTCCTAGCACTGTGGTGCCTTATTGAAGTTGTCAGGAGTATAGCTTTAATATGGTATGGGAGCCTAATATGATTCTCTCATTTTGCACCCTTTTGGGATACTCACCTAGTGGATAGCCTGAGGTTCCACTACCCCAGAGTAAGTGTGACAAAACAAAACTGATAGCTTAGATGTGCTCCACAATTCGTTGGACAGTCTAGGCTTGATCTTCTTGGTCTTTGATGTTGTATGATTGTGTATCTTTGTCATTGTTTCATACATAAGTGTCTTGAATGTCTACTTTATTGTGAGTTTCACATGGGGTCATACTCTCACTAAAGTGGGGGAAAAATGTAGTGTCAAAAAAAATCCCTTTTTCACACTTAATTTGGGAATAATTAATTAATAAAATGAGCTTAATTGTGCCTTAATTTAGTGTTGTAATATGTCTTTCATATTCACATTAAGTTTAGGGCTCTTTTAAACTAAATGGAATTAATCGTGGCTTACTTTTGGTGTTGTAAGGTGTACCTTTACACTTTCACACTAATCTAGGGCTTTATTAATTGATTGAGGTTAAGTTTTATTAATTGGCCTCTTTAATTCAAATCCAAGCCTAATTAAATGCAATTTCTAAGGGATAAAACCCAGCATTCATAAATTCCATTTCACAACACTTAACTTTCAAAGATGTGTGTCCTAGGTAGTTGACCTAAGACCCATCGCCATAGCCTGAATGGGTCCTCACTTAGTACAATGACCCTGATTTTGCATAACGTTTTACATTGCCCAACGTGTGTCCTAGGTAAGTGGCCTAGGACCCATTCGCCCTATGGAAAATGGTCCTCACTTAGACCTAGGACCCCTCTTTTGAATATGTTTTTGGTGGTATTCTAATGATTTCAAATCTACAATTCAATGTTGGCTTGTGATATTTAAATTTTTGGAATTAATGTTAAGATACGTATAAATACAAGGTTATTTCACTAAGTTAATCCGAGAATTTTTATGCAAGCATCCTAATAGAAAACTTATGATCAAAAGAGAATTCAAGAGCGTTATCAAGGATTCAAAGGCAGATTTATTGAAGAATATTGCAGCAATCAAGATTCCATTGTCATATCAAAGATGTCTTGATTCATGCATGTTGTTTGAGCTCATACGTTCATGTAGTGTTCAAGATCAATCCAAGCATATCAAAGGCATTGTTTCACATCAAGTTTCATGATCAATATCTACATTCATTGAGGCCACTTCATTCAAGTTTGCAGATTTATCCAAGGTTTTAATTAAGGTTTGGTGAGTTGTTACATATTGTTGTTCATTCATCATTCTTTTATGCTTTTATTCACTTCGAGGTTTCATTACTAAAACAGGGTTTGACTAAGGAAAACCCCCATTGCCTAACAAAACAACATTTTTCTCTCTTTGATGTGTGATTGCAGATTTTAGGTTGAAGATCAATCGAAGAGCAAAATTGGAGAAAGTTGCAAAATTGTCAAAATTGCAAGGAAAGTTCACACCATGAAAACTGAGCTACAGGTTTTATTTTTTATTTTCCGACAGTGAACAACTAGAATCTCGGAGTGCAGACATAGAAGAACAGAACCCTGAAACAGATTTTCAGGAGCCCTAGCCAATACCCATTCACCATAGGGCGAATGAGTCCTTAGTAAGGTCTGAAAAAGCAACTTTGGTGACAGGTACACAACATTTGACCCATTCCATATCTGCATTTGACTGATGTTTGGGTTAGATTTAAGTATTGTTACTCATTTTCATTTTATAGCTTGCATTTTGAATGAAATAAGGGAAGTAGATATACCATACATTTCATATTGGAACACCCCATGCTTTTCTTTCATTTCACTTGTCAAAAAGTACGACTATTAGTTTTTACAGTTTCCCAAGTTTACTAACATTAGAATACATGTGTGCCCTCTTGTGCCATACCGATTGTCTCAGTATCTCACGAACAAGTCGATTTTATTGGAGGTCACAAGGCAATTAGTTGCCTTTGATAAGGTGTTAAAGAATTTGCATAAAACAGGCATCATAGGTAAATTCCCCATAAACATCAATGGATGGGAGGCCTGTCCTTCTTTCCCTAGTGCCAAATACTTAGAAACTAAAATGGAATATTTCCACTTGCCAACACATATTGTAAGAAGATACTTTGATCCATATAGAGTGCACAGAAGGCTGCCACCAGAAATTATAGGCATAAGTCCCATATAGAAGACTACTAGGCTAATTGCAGGGAATAGTTTGAATTTTCTAAAAGGAGATTCTCTCGAATCTCCTTGAAGATGATGAAATTATATAGAATCATGGATGTCCCAATCAAATAGAAGATGAGGAGGATGTTATTCAACATCATGATTATATGGACATTTCCAATAAGCCTCTCCCTCCAATATATTGGGTAGAGGAGGAAATCACATATTTGAATTAAATCACCTCTCTCATAATAAAGTACTCCAAATAATCGGCCAAACCTAAGATTTTGGAATTAGAGGCTGATGGGCTGAGGTTCTCATATGATCTAATGGGTGACCTCGAGTCACAATCTTCTTTTGAGGAAGAATCTGATGTCGGAGAATAGCAGGGTGATGAGGAGGAGTCCGAGGAAGAGCAACCTCTAATAATCAAGAGGGAAAAAGGCAAGCAGAAGTCAAAAGCAAAATCTAATGTAGTTCAATGGAAGCCCATGCCAAAGAAGCGAAGGCCCACGAAGCCTATATTAGAAGGGACCCCAAAGAGAAGGAGGCTCATTAGGGGCAGAGACAAAGGTGCTTCTACAAAATCCACTCCTCCCAAAAGATAACAAAAAGAACAATAAATTGAAGATGTGCCTCAAGATACAGCTGAGGGAGGAACCCAAGAGGAAACAATAAACATTGAAAGCTCTAAGGAAATACCTCATATGGTCTACCAATGGCAAGCTTCCCCGAGGAGTGGAATTCCATTCCACAATCTTGAGAATATAGAGAAAGTTGTTGTAGAATTAGAGAAGGTCGCTCAGGAAAGGTCTTCTAAAGGAGAGAGGGTTGCAAATGAGAATAAGGAGAATGTGGTATTTGAGCCACAGGTGATGTTGATCAACCTTTTGAGGAAGGGGAGGACACTAAAAAAATTGATAAAACATTTGAAAATGCTTCCAAGGACCCTAACTCAAAAGTGGAAATAGAAAAGGTTAGTGCTCAAGATACTGAACAAGTGCCTATGGATAGTCAACAACAACCACAAGACGAAAAACCTTAGGATGATAAGAAATTGCAAGAAGAAGAAGTCAATAAAGAAGATGAGCATGTCCAAGATGAGGAAGCAAATAAAAGAAAGAACATCCAAGAGGACTAAGAGAAAAGAGAACGAGGGTTGGATTAAAATGTTGAAGTATCTACTACTCTAGATTGGCTAAAAGAAAGTTTGAAACTAAAGCATGTTGTGGAAGAGGCAGTCTTAGATTTGGATAATTTTCTGATGGGCCTAGACAAACCCAAGGAGAAGAAGGCACGATTCATTTCTCGTATAGAGAAGGATATCTCTACTAACAGGGTGTTGCACATTGCAACACCAATAGTCGAAAAGAATAAGGAGGACATCACTCCCAAAGAGTACAATGTACAATCAATTAAATTGTGTCCATCCACGAAGAAACAAGAAGTTGAAGACCCTTGGGGATCGATGGAGGCCATCTTTCAGAGGCTAGAAAAAGGAGTGAAAGATAAAGAAAGGTAGCAAAAGAAGGTGGATAAAATGCATAAATATATTAAGCATTTGGTGAGCCCCTTGTGATATGAGGCTGGCTCTTCTACATAGCCCAAAATTTTGTCAAAAGATGCTATTAATGAATTGGAAAAGATGAGGTCTTTTGCACAAGTAGCACAGGATTGGGTGGTAGGGATATATGAAAAGGGAATCCCTCTTACTTTAGAAATTGTACAATTGTATGAAAGATGCTCAACTTGCTTGGATATGGTGCAAAAGATTGCATCTAAGTGTAAGGCAATGGACGACAAGTCTATAGTAAGGTTGAATATGATAATCGAGGTCCCGAAGCAGGTTCTAATTGAAGAGAAGGTCCTCACTTCTAAATATATTGATAAAACTAAGGAGTAGTTGGAGGCCTTTAAATTTAAGAGGGAGATTATGGACAGGGAATTGGAAGAATTTTCCAAGATAGAAAATGATTTAGGGGACATTTTTGTGTGTTGCATTTTCTTTTTGGAGGTTATGACTGGTAACTCTCTCAAAAGAGATTACATGAAATTGGATTTGCTCAAGAAATGGTGGAAGGAAAGTTTTATCCATGTTGAAGATGGCAATTTCACAAAGGACCATTTGGAAAACGGTACTATGTATGTAAGCATGATGCATAAATTCCAGGAATCTAAGCTAGAATAGGATAAGATATTGAAGAAATATGAAGCTGAGTTCAAGTCAACTACTCTAAGAATTAAATTTATTCTAGCTTTTGGCCAAGACGAACTAAATAATGTCTTACATAAATTCCAAGAATTTACTAAAGGGCAAAAAATGGACAAGGAAAGAGAATAAGGACGAAACAACATGGGAATCAGTGCCAGTCTTCATCAAACATAAAAAGACAGCCTGGGCGACCCAGAAATCAATGCCCAAAAATTTTTATTTCAAAAATTAATTTTCCTTTAGTGTAAAAAATAGGATTCGAATATTTTAATATTAAAATCAAATGGGTATTAGGGTCACATGTTAACCTATTTTGGTTGACTTAATTAGGGCGCTCAAGTTTGATGTAATCTTAGCCAATGATTTGAAACCCTAATTTTTGGATGAACTCTTTAAATATGAGGTTTTTCCTTATTTTTCTGTTGGATCTGGAAATGTTGTAAACACTTTGGAGTTGTTATAAGAAGAAGACATTGATTTCTAGTGTTCTATTCTTTGTTGCTTCAGATTATTGCATGGTTCATGTTTTCCAAGCTATTTTAAGTTGTTTTAAATTTGTTAGTCTCATTTCTTTCATGTTTATGGCAAAGTATTGAAGGTGTTTGATGAATCTATTGCTCATACTATTTGTGGGTTACTGATTGTAAGTCACTTTGCATAGTTAGCCTTAGCCGTTTTTATGCAATAGTTCAATTATAAGTGTTTATTCATATTATGCTAAGAAATCTGGGTATATGTTTAAATGTTTCACTGTCTGAAAATCTTTATATTCCTTTGAAGATTGTACTATTTCTATGATACAATAGATTTAATCTTGGTTAAGTAGGAATTGGTTGTTGGAGAATTGTCCACCTTAAATGTTCAGTTATTTCAATGATTTCACTTTGGTTTTGAGTTAGAAATCTCTTTGGAACCCTATATCTTTTGCTATTTCTTTGAATCTATTAGTTTTAGGCAAAAAAGCATCACTGAAATTGCCTTGTTTAATGATAAGATCATTTTCAAGTTTCAAATCTGAAAAATATAGCTAGGGTTTATATTAAATTTCAGAATTTTGCAAAACCCTTGTTTGGATCTTATAGCTTCTAGCCTTGTTGAACCATAAATGCCCCTTTGGGATTTCTAACAAAATCACATACATTACTGAGTTATTCTTGCATAGTCAAGACCTGACTTTATAAACCTTGGGGTTATTTTTTGAAGTTTTATGAAGAAGGTTACCTTTCAAGAGAGGTCGAACAAGTGTTTTATCTGAGTTGTGCAATGCAAAAACGCCCATCAACATAATTGTCTCTAGGAGGGCTGATTAAACAAAGTTGGAGTGTATAGGGTCATTTTCTCCAAAAAAAAATCACAGAGTAAGTTCAAATCTACACCAAATAAAGGAGAATTCCAGGAGCTTAAAACCCTTACCAAAGCTAGGAGATCCAGAAAAGGGGAAGGTTTGTCTTCAGCACCACCTATCACTTCTTTTTCACCCCTATATTCTCCATCTTCCAGTTTTGTGTCTCTTGCTTCCCCTCCATAGTCACCTCCACCTTCAATCCATATTTTGGTTGTTGTACCTCAGCCATTACCAGCTCCACTTCCACCAATGGCCTTGTTAGCTACCAACCCTTCACCTCTTACTTTCAATAACTACCTTGAGATGCCCAAAAATCCAAAAAAAAATTGCTCAAAGTTTTACACCAATTACCCCAATAAGACTGTAGAGGAACATATCAAAATCTTTGAAGTTGCCCTTAAAAATAGAGTAATTGACCATCAAGATATAGCCTATAGACTTTTTCCATATTCCTTGGGGGAGGAAGCTTTCTACTAGTATATGCATTTCTCAGCTAGATCAATAATTGATAGGGATGGAATGAAAAATACTTTTCTACAAAAATACACAATTCCTGTTAGCCCCAATGAGTTGAATAAATAGTTTGTTTCAATCAAGAGGCAAGAAAATGAACCTATATGCTCTTTCAACAATAAGTTTCACCAAGATTATACCAGATTATAGGTTCAATATGTGGTCACAAATGCATTAGCTACGTTAATGTATTGTGAGACCCTTGATAATCTTACCACAGCTTTTGTAAAAAGAGAAAACCTTGCCCCTCACGACCTAGTAGCCATGTATGTTGAGGTAGTTAAGGCCAATGCTGATATGGATTGAATATAACAGGCCCCCTCCCTTCATTGGGTCCAACAGCAAATCCAAATCCAATTCAAGTTTTAACACAGGCAATAGCTAATCATACCTCATTGTTGAACCGGGTTCCTCAAATGCCATTAGTGCCTCACCCAGGGCCACCTCTAGATCAGATTCACCTAGCCCCACTTGCATATTTGCAGAACTCAAATGTACTGACATATTTACAAAATTTTACTACACCACCTTATCTGCAAAATTCAAATACCCCTGCTTATCTATAGAATTCCACAACATCTCAACCTATCTATCTCCAGAATTGTGTTCCTAGCCAGACTCTGAGAGAAAAGGATCAAATTGATGAGTTGGTAGAACAAGTGAAGAAGATTTCTATTGAGGTAACCTACCTAACAAATCAGAATAATCAACTCCAATCTTCACAAAGGAATTTTTAGAGCAACTATAATAAGGGCCAAGGCCAAAATTTGGGTCAAAATCAGAATTATGAATGCAAATAAGGTCAGAGTTCTCAGAGGCAAAATAAGACCTGGAATACACGTCCTAATAATGGGGGTTTTCCTTCTCCACTTGATCCACAAGGTAATTCTGAGAATTCATCTACAAGATTTTATTTAGCTAAAGCAATGTTATCGAGATGGTGTAAGATACATAATACAAATAAGCACTCAAAACTTGATTGTCCAGAATTTTAGATTGTTGCCAACATATTCTAGCTGGAGGTACAAAATTCTATAGAGACAAACAATGCATCTGGATGTGAGATAGTTCCTTTTGAACCATATGATTTATTGATGGTGGTGAATCAAGCCCCATTCCCTAGAGAAAAATATAGTGAACCCAAAACTAAAGAAGCTACACAACATGTAGCTAAGACAAATGATGTATGTAATGAGGATTCATTGTCCTAGTTGTTGAATACTAATGTTGATCGTGATCAAGGGATGATGTTCAAATTTTGAATCAGAGGAAGGCGTCATATGATCTATGAAACCGGAAGGTTGGAGGTCCATTCACTACCTCTACCCCACCTAATAACTTTAACACTCCTTCGGATCCTACTGTAAGTAATAATCCTTCGTTTTTGGATGTGCCTACACAATATTTCGCGAAGTGGGACCAATCCAAATTTGAAGTCGCTCAAATGGGAGAATATGTAGCTAAAGAATTGAAGAAAATAAAGGTGAGCAATTCAAATTTTGAACTTTTAAGAGTATCTAAAATCATTAATGTCTTTTTTAGATTACTGAATGGAATAGCTCAACCAAAAAATTCACAAGATGTAGCAGCAAAGAAGGTCCTAGCCAGTGTTGTTGATAATGAACCAATACTCTGATAAATTCTAGATAAAGGAAACAAAGAAGTCTCAAGTCTCTCAAGAAAATAGTCTAATGAGTCTTTTCCAGGATAGGTGTGAAACTTCCCCTTTCTTGCTGCCTCTACGTATATTTGGTAATAATTTGCATAACTGCTTACTCGATTCGGATGCTTCTTGAATGTTATGCCTCTTGCAGTATGTAAGGCTCTAGTTCTCACCCCCACACCATCTCACCACAAGGTCACACAATTGGACAAGAGTGAGGTAAATGTGTTTGGGGAATTGAATAGGATTCATATGCAAGTGGCCTCAAATCCAAGGGTACAACAAAAAATTGGCATTCTAGTAGTTGATATTCCTAATGCATATGGTCTAGTTTTGAGCAGAGATTGGACGAAAACATTGAATGGGTACATACATACTGATCATTCTCACATGTTGCTTCCATGGAAGGAAATACCGAATCATATTCGAATTGAACGAGAACCTAGGATGAAGCACATGATCATAGAATACAACAAGCCAAATGAGATTTTATTCTTAGAAACAGACTTGGGTACTTACATTCCCATGGTTGTAGGAGAAGAGGAGATACTTATGCTCCATGATGTATCAAGGGATTTGACCCAAATTCCTAGTAGTACTGAGGTACCAGTTGAAACAGATGATGACTCTCAAACTGATGGAGATATCAGATTGTCTGAAGGTTTTCAAGAATTCATGAGGTGTGTACATGATCAGCTTAGTTTGAGAAACATTTAAAGGACTTTAAAGATCTCTTGCTACCCTATTGGTCTAGAATTCACGAGGCCTCTCATTCGGAGTTTGAATGCTGCTTATGTCAGACTGCAATAGAAGAAATCAGAAAGCAAGTCAATCCTTCTAGTCCCATTGTTGAAAAATAGAAAATCCAAGAGCCTAAGTCACTTGTGCAATATGAGCAGCCTGTAAGAGTTCCCCAACAAACAAGTAAGGCATCCTTGAACAATAAATGGAAAATAGACCAAACTAAGTTTTGGACTTTGCAATTTGATGGATTGAAATCTAAACAAGGTGTTGGGGAAGGCTTCGAGTTAATCAGTCTTGTTGGTAAGACATTTTTTGTTGCACATAGACTATAGTTTTATTGTACCAATAATGTAGCAGAGTATGAGGCTTTGGTGCATGGACTTCTGGTGGCAGTGTAAGAAGGCCAAAGCTCTTCAAGTATTCGTTGATTCTGAGTTGGTAGTTAAACAAGTACGAAAGCAATACTCTTGTCATGATAAGCGGATGACCAATTATCGCCATCGTGTTTGGGATCTGATAAAAGGTGTCAAGGCCTTTAACATTCAGTTGATTCCTCATAGCATGAACCAAACTATTGATGCATTGGCTTAGGCAGCAAGCACATTACAACCATTATCATTATTTGGTTTGAAAAAATTCATCGTCGAGCTCACTCCCACACCATTTGTGTCTGACAACATCACCAAATTCCAGGTTTTCAAAGATGACAAACATATCCTTGATTTTATCACTAGTTCTAATGTGTTTGCTTCACAAATTATCGATGAGGTAGAGTCGAAGGAAGCGACGCTGGACCTAGAAGGAGTAATCAACTTGAAGATGAACACTATTCCCAGAGGAATGGTATAGCTCAAGAGAATATTTGATTCTGATCAACTAAGGGAGCAAGGACAACAAGCAAAGAAAGAATCTATGGACAGCTAATGTGATACTTACAATATGGGTACGTTGAAGAATGTGAAGAATGTCTTTATCGATAAGGTTTGCACCCCTGTTGAGAGAAAAGGAATAATTGAAGTGTTACATGTAACCAAGACATCATTACTTGGAGTTATGAGGACCTTAAGACATATGACACTTCTATCATCACACACACAATACCTTTCAAGCTTGATGCAAAGCATTTTAGGCAGAGGCAACGCTCGATTAATGCTTCACTTGAGTTGGTTATCCACAAGGAGGTGCAAAAATTGTTGTCAGGTCGGATTATATTCCCTGTTAGGCATTCCATTTGGGTTGCCAATTTTTGACTGATCTGAAAGAAGAACAGTGAGATTCGCTTGTGTGTAGATTTTTGCTATCTCAATCGAGCATCAGAAAAGGATAATTACCCAGTGCCCGCCTTGGATGAAGTTTTGCAAGTGGGGAATGGTTCCCAAATGATTTCATTCCTGGACGGATATTTAGGTTATAATCAAGTTATGGTTCAGTATGAAGACAGACACAAAACAACATTTACTATGAAGTGGGGAACCTTTTCCTACAAATGAATTCCATTCAGTTTGATTAATGTCAGGGCAACATTTCAAGGTGCGATGGAAATTGCATTTAATAAGTTGACAGGTAAATGCATCATCATCTATATGGATGATTTGACAGTATTTTCTAAGATGAGAGAAGACCATATCTTAGATTTGTGCAAGATATTTCAGCGGTGTCAGGAATTTGGCATATTGATTAATCTAAAGAAATGTATCTTTGGTGTAACGGAAGAAAAATTGCTTGGCCATGTGATTTCTAAGAAGGGCATATCAATTGATCCTAATTGTATACGGGTGATCCTGAAAATTCAACTCCTAGCTAGCAAGAAAGAGCTAAAATCTTATTTTGGTGATTAATTTTGTGTGTAAGTTCACTAGTTTTGCGGAGATAGTTAAGCCATTAAATGTAATGTTAAAACAAGATGCAAAAATTGAATGGACACCAAAGAAGAAATGTGATTTCGAAGAAGTTAAATAGGCTATTGTAGATGCCCCTATTTTGGTGAATCTTGATTACTCAAAACCCTTCTACATTTATTCTTTTTCTTCGAAACACTCGTGTTGGAATGTTGACACAGAAATGAAAACAAGGGATGAACACCTGGTAGCATTCATGAGTTCCCTGCTTAAAGATGCAAAACTAAGATATCCTAGAGTTGAAAAAAAAGAATGCGCATTAGTTCGCGCTACGAAGAAGTTCAAAGATTACATTTTGAGAAGCAAGGTATACGCTATAGTTCCAGATTCAGTTGTGAAAATACTGTTGATGCAGAATGAGCTTGGAGAGCGCAAAGGAAAATGGGTGACCATGCTAAAGGAGTATGACCTGGAAATTCAGCCCATGAAGTTGGTCCAAGGACAAGCTCTTACTCGCACAATGGCTGAAACTAACCTAGAACTTACAACACATCAATACAATCTTGAGGATGTTTCTCTCAATGATTGGTGTGATGACATTGTATACTACTTATTGAATCAAACATGTAAACCGCACTTGAATGTCATACAAAGACGTGCCTTATGACTCAAGAGTAACGGTTTCATGCTAAAGGGGGCTATACTTTACAAAAGGAATCATGAAGGTATCTATTTACGATGTCTTGGGAAATAAGACATCGCTCGTGTGCTAGGGGTGTTTCACGATAAATTCGAAAATGGTCATGGCTCGGGTCGTTCAACAGCAAATCAGATCCTTCAATCTGAATATCACTGGCCTACTCTAATAAAAGATGTTCATGCACACGTGTGTGTCTACCATGTATGCCAAACCGCTACCAGTAAAGAGAAGCATGATGTTGTTCCATTGTAGCCTATAGCTAAGGTGAGACCATTTGCTCAATGGGGACTCAACTTTATCGGTGTGATAACTCCACCCTCCTCTACAAGACATAGGTACATTCTAACTGCCACTGATTACTGTACTAGATGGACTTAAGCTATAGCATGTAAACAATGCATAGCAGAGGTACCCATTAAATTTCTTGAAGACAACATTAGTACACGTTTTGGTTGTCCCTTTGCACTTGTCTGTGATAATGGCCCTATGTTTGCTTCCCTTGAGTTTTTTGGATGGGCATTCGACTATGGCATTGTTTTGAAATTTACATCTAATTATTACCCTCAGGGGAACAATTTAGCTTAGTCCACCAATAAAATCCTCTTGAACGTCATTTGAAAGTTGTTAGATAAGAACCCCAAGGACTGACATACTCAACTATGGTTCGCTTTGTGGGTGTATCGCACCCGTCAAAATGTTGCCCTTGGCACATCTCTATACCAACTAGTCTATGACCAGGAACCTGTTTTCCCAATCCATTTGAGGATCCCCACCATGCAGTTCATCAATGAATACTATGACGAAGGGGAAAGGTTAGAAGCGCACCTTGCACAACTCTTGCACTTAGAAGAGAAATGAGATGAAACCATAGAGAACTTTGCAAAACATTAGGAGGTTGTTAAATGTTGGTTTGATTGAAGGGCTAAAATTAAAGCATTCAGAATTTTTGATTTAGTCCTATACTAGGACAAAGCACACAAAAGGAAGGGAGAACGTGGTAAATTCGACAAGCTTTGGCTTGGCCCCTTCTAGATTTTTGAAATATTGGGGGATAATGCTTACCACTTGAAGACCCTCATGGGTGAAGACGTCCCACTGCCTGCCAATTGGAAGTACTTAAAGCACTACTTCATGGCTTGGGTTGTTGGGGCTTCACCCTGTTTTACATAGCTAGTTTAGGTGGTTTTCTATAGGTTTGGGTTGCTTTAGATTATGTTTGATTTTTGTTGTTTTTCCTTGGCTGTAGGTGGTTGTATAGCCTTGCTCCTCGGCAGCAGTGTTGTGTACAATCAAAGGGGATGTTCTGTTGAATGTCCATGTTTATTCCTTTCATAAGTTTTCATAGGTTATCTAGGAGTATTTGTTATCCCTGGCGATCGTGTTTTCTTTGGTTGACTCTCTGCTCAACTAATAAAGGAACCATTATTTGAATCTTTTTACACTTGTCTTATCATCTTATTATGCACACATATTTAAGGTTTTCTGGGAACTTTGTGGTAGTTGTCAAAACACTTAGACAGGTGAAAAATCTAAATCTACTCCAATGACCGCTAGGGTCTCCAAACCCAAAATAAGCTTCACTTCTTATCAACCCATAAGAAAAGAAACTGTTAAAGAAAGAAAAGTCAAAGAAATATTTAACAAGTGGTTGGATGGGTGTGCGAATAACTCTATCGAGACTATGGACACTCGACTAGCAATAGAGCAATGTTCATGGGGATTGTAGCGATAACCTCGTTAGGGCTATGCACACTTGATTGGCAGCGAGGCAATGTCCAGGTTACTTTTGGGTATGGAATAACTACGTAGCCTGACTCGGTTGATTGATTGATTACTTCAAATTTTTGGATGAAAGGAATGAATTCACTAAGCACACACTCTTTGGCGATTTGAGGTGAGATGTAGATCGATTCAACTAATGATTTCATTTCCTTTTTAAGTCGGCCTTCTTCCTTAGGAGCTTCTGATTGTGGGATAACCTGAGATTTTGGGTTTCAAATGAATTCTTATTTTTGAAATATTCAAAAACATTTCCCAACAGAGTCGCCATTTGTTGTGCATTTCACACATGCCCCGTCCAAGGTAGGGACCCCCTCTTCCGATCCTACTTTAGGTTGTTTCCTTTTCCCCTTAAGGGATGGGTCCTCAAAATTTTGATGATTTTATTTTCTTAAGCCTACAAAGATGATTTGAGTTGAACATGAATTTGGTTTACAACTGATCCCAGGGCCCAAATTTACAAGCAATCGTCATTCAAGTCCCTTATGTTTTGACCAAGTGTGTTTCGGGGATTTTTGGCCCCCTTTCATTCCCTGACATCCTAAGTCTCGCAGATTTCATGCCTCTTTGAAATCCCCGATCCTTGGTTTGTCGAAGATCTTTGGATCACTCGTAATTCCTGATAACTTATTTGTCACAAATTTCTCGTCAATGAGAAATCCCCAATGGAACTCCCGTCACGGATTTTGTGGTGGTCTGAAATTTTTGATGAAAGTGACCCTACAAATTTCATGAAGATGTGAAATCTATGATGTTGCAGAAACGTCATATCAATGGTATTAAATGCATTCTAAGGTACGAATGAGGGATATTAATGGAGATTGAATAAAGGTTTTCTTAATGTTTAAAGGTTATTATTTTGCAATTTCATTACTATTGTTGCAATCTTTGGTCTGAGCCTTTAGACATCCCCATAGGTAGGGTTTCTTGTTGTTGTCGTGTGGAATTTTGAGGGAATTGACTGGCGAACTGAAGGATTTTTCAACTAGTTTGTGCTTCATACCTTTCATCCTTCAAACTCAAAGGTAAGTCACACGTTTTCATTTCGCTAGTGAATGTTTTGATTCCATTTTTCTTTGCCATTTATTTGCATTTCATGTTGTTTTTCTTTGATTTACTGTAATGGCTTTGTATTTGAGGTCAGTTTAGGGTTAGGGCACCCAGTTGTTGTAAATTATCAATGATTTTTATGAGTCTTATTCGGCCCTAATTACATCTGCATAGCATATCTATGTTCTAAGTTGGTCTACTTCAAATTTAGGGTTCATGGGCACGTGGTTGGTTTTGTGTGTTGTGGCATCCTCTACGATTTCGACCCTTGGCTGCAAAAATAACTTAAAAGAAGTTAGTGTGCACATATCTTTGAAAACCCTATGTCGTTCTTGGACAAGGCAGCATGCATATGCTATGTGATAACATGAAAGTTGTGATTATGATTACGCCCTGTGATGAGAAGAATGTTTTAGGTTGGATTATACATTGATTTCCCCAAATATTTCCCACACCCTCACTCAGTTTAAACTTCCAAATGTTTATGACAAATTCTTCGCAAATTCCCTCATTGTGGAATCCTTGGCTTGATAAAATGTTGAGCTCGTCCTTAGGGTCCTTGTTGAATCCCCAAATTTCAAGTGAGGAAATACTTAGTCGATTTTGGGTGTTGAAACTCATCATCGTGGATTCTGTGCTCCTTTGAAATCTACAGCTTTGCCTATGCTGTGAAATTCCTAATCCTACAAATTTCCCGAAACTCAAGATTGTCGTGGATTCAACATGCTCATAAAATACCTGACACACCCTTCATCGCGGAATTCGCCTCGTCTTGAAATACCCAACAAACAGGGCATCGCAAATTTCGCATGTTCATGAAATACCTAATAGAAAATTTTGTCACGAATTTCTTGTCCTCATGAAATTCCTGATACACTTGACATCATGGATTTCCTACCTATTGGAGATCCTCGATAATCCCCACCATCATGCATTCCCTGCTCCTTAGAAATTCCTGATAGTTTCACTTGTCGTTAATTTCTTATCTATGTGAAATTCCTGGATTTCCATCATCGTTCATTCCCTGAACATTTGAATTTTCCAATGGGCTATATGGAAAATATTGTTTGCTTGTAATAAAATGATTTCTTGAATTTTGAGTTTCCTTGAGATACTTGAAATGTCAAACCTTGATATTACACCCTGAGATATTGCTAACTTACCCTGCCCTACGGATTTCTCGACTCTAGGAAATCCACAAAGTTAGCTAACATCGATGATATCTTGACCTATGGGAATCCCTGACAAGTTTTTTTTTGTTGATTTCCTAAGCATGTGAAATACTCGGATTTATAGAAGGGGTTGAATCTCCTGATTTCCCTCCTAACCAAAAATCTCGATGCTTGCGTTTTGGATGGATTTAAGGGTTGTGAATGTGGATTATTAGGCATGATTATTAATGGTATTATTCAATGATTTTCCTATATGAATGTTGATCGTACTAACACTATTAATGTGATGATCCTTCCTTTTTGCATGTCAAGTAATTATGATACTTTTTTCCAACAGATGCGGGCTAAATCCAACAAAGCTAAGGCAGGAAAAGGAAAGAAAACTGTTGTTGACAAGGAAGAACTTTCCAAGGCGGAGAGGATGAAGTACGATTTCAAGGGTGTACTTTTAGAGTCAAAGATTGTATACTACTAGGGAGATGTTGGAGACACCAATATAGGTCATATTCACTTGCAAGACTTCAAGAAGAGAATGTATTGCCCTGTCCCCATATACTTAGCAAAAAGGTTGGTTAGAACTAGATTGGCATAGGTTGCAAGATTCCCTTCATCTATTGAATTCCCAAAACTAATTATAGAATGCTCTAAGCATTATGATTCTGATCGGAGAATGATCATTGGTCCACAAGGGAGAATAATGGCCAATCTCACAGAGGAATCCTTGGGGCTTTCGGGATCCCCTCACACCAAAATTTGGTGATGTTTTCATTGGATACAATAAAGAAATTCTACACCGATGACCCTGAGAAGGCCTCGGAGATCATGAATTCGACATGGATGGAAAAACCTAGGCAACACTACACAAAATTGCCCAAGGTACTACATAGAAGTGACTTTAAAGCAGAATATAATGATATGGTAACACTCCTAGGCAAGGTGATGGGACTTGAAAGGGCCTCACAATTTGAAGAGTGGATGTTCTATGTAATGGTTGAGATCACAAAGGGGACAAATTACCATTGGGCCAAACTGATAAGTGATAATCTTGAAAAGCAACTCTGAGAGGTCCAGAGCACAAAAAAATTCACTATGATCTCCTATGTGGTATACATGCTAGCCCGACACTTCAAGTACAAGGGATTGAGTTGCAAAGGAACAGTTGGAGAGAATAAATTATATGATTGTTACACTCGGTTTCACATAGCTAGCACTTCACATTACATGAGGGTGAATGATGCATTCCCCATGTACATCAACAAGACATTGTAAGAGTCCCTTCACATTTGAATATTTGCAGAGGCCATGGAACTTGTCAAGAAGTACGGCTATTGGTTTTTACAGTTTCCCAAGTTTACTTACATCAAAATACATGTGTGCCCTCTTGTTGCATACCGGCTACCTCAATATCCCACGAACAAGCTGATTTTATTGGAGGTCACAAGGCAGTTGGTTGCCTTTGATTAGGTGTTAAATAATTTGCACAAAACGGGTGTCAGAGGTGAATTCCCCGTAAAGATCAATGGATGGGAGGCTTGTCCTTCTTTCCCCAGTGCCCAATACTCAGAAACTGAAATGGAATATTTTCACTTGCCAACACATACTGTAAGAAGATACTTTGATCCATATGGAGTGGCACATAAGGCTGCCACCAAAAATTATAGGCATAAGGCCCATATAGAAGACTACTAGGCTAATTGTAGGGATGAGTTTGAAGTTTTTAAGAGGAGATTCTCCTGAATCTCCCTCAAGATGATGAGAGTATATAGAATCATGGATGTCCCCAATCAGATAGAAGATGAGGAGGATGTTATTCAACATCATGATTATATGGACTTTGTCAATAAGTATCTCCCTCCAATTGATTGGGCAAAGGAGGAAATCCCATATTTGAATTAGATCACCTCTCCTATAATAAATTACGCCAAACAATGGGCCAAACATAATATTTTGGAATTGGGGGCCGATGGAGTGAAGTTCTCATATGATCTAATGGGTGACCTTGAGTCACAATCTTCTTTTGAGAAAGACTTCGATGTTGGAGAATAGGAGGGTGATGAGGAGTCTAAGGAAGAGAAACTTCTAATAATCAAGAGGGAAAAAGTCAAGCAGGGGTCAAAATAAAAAGTTGATGTAGCTGAGCGGAAGCCCATGCCAAATAAGAGAAGGCCCACGAACCCTGTGTCAAAAGTGACCCCAAAGACAAGGAGGCTTGTTAGGGGCAAAGACAAAAGTGCTTCTACAAAATCCAATCCTCCCAAAAGACAACAAAAAGAACAAGAAATTGAAGATGTGCCTCAATATACAATTGAGGGAGGAAAAGAGGAAGCAATAAACATTGAAAGCTCTGAGGAAAGACCTCAAATGGTCTACCAAAGGCAAGCTTCCCCGAGGAATGGAATTCCATTTCCCAATCTCAAGAATATAGAGAAAGTTGTTGCAAAAATAGAGAAGGCTACTCAGGCAAGGTCTTCTGAAGGAGAGAGGGTTGCATATGAGAATGAGGAGAGTGTGGTATTTGATCCACCTAATGTTGATCAACATTTTGAGGAAGGGAAGGATGCTGAAAAAGGAGATAAAAAAATTGAAGATGCTTCCAAGGACCCCAACTTAGAAGTGGAAATAGAAAAGGCTGGTGCTCAAGATATTGAACAAGTGCCTACGGATAGCCAACAACAACCACAATATGACAAACCTCATGATGATAAGCAGTAGCAACAAGAAGATGAAGTCAATAAAGAAGATGTGCATATCCAAGACGAGGAAGTAGATAAAAGAAAGAACATCCAAGAGGAGCAAGAGCAGAGAGAATAAGAGTTGGATATGAACGTTGAAGTATCTACTGCTCCAGATTGACTGAAAGAAAGTTTGAAACCAAAGCCTATTGTGGAAGAGGCAATCTTAGAATAGGATAATTTTCTAATGGGCCTAGACAAACTCAAGGAGAAGAAGAAGGCATGGGTCATTTTTCGTATAGAGAAGGATAACTCTAATAACAGGGTGTTGCACATTGCAACACCAACAGTCGAAAAGAATAAGGAGGACATCACTCCCAAGGAGTACAATGTACAACAATTAACTTGGGTCCATCCACAAAGAAACAAGAAGTTGAAGACCTTCGGGGATCGATGGAGGCCATCTTGCAGAGGCTGGAAAAAGAAGTGAAAGCTAAAGAAAGGTTGCAAAAGCAAGTGGATGAAATGCAAAAATATGTTATGCATTTGGTGAGTCCCTTGCAATCTGAGGATGGCTCTTCTACATAGCCCAGCATTTTGTCAAAAGAGGCTATTAATGAATTGGAAAAGATGAGGTCTTTTGCACAAGTGGCACAGGATTGGGTGGCAGGAATATATGAAAAGGGAATCCCTCTTACTGTAGAAACTATACAATTGTATAAAAGATGCTCAACTTTCTTGGATATGGTGCAAAAGATTGCATCTGAGTGTAAGGCTATGGATGACAAGTCTATAGTAAGGCTTAATATGATAATTGAGGTCTCGAAGCAAGTTCTAATTGAAGAGAAGGTCCTCACATCTGAAGATATCGATAAACCTAAGAAGTGGCTGGAGGCCTTTAAATTTAAGAGGGAGATTATGGACAAGGCATTGGAAGAATTTTCCAAGATAGAAAATGATTTAGGGGACATTTATGTGGGCTACATTTTATTTTTGGAGGTTATGATTGGTAAGTCTCTCAACAAAGATTACATGAAATTGGATTTGTTGAAGAAATGGTGGAAGGAAAGTTGTATCCATGTTGAAGATGGCAATGTCATAGAGGACCATTTGGAAAATGGTGCTATGTATGTTAGAATGATGCATAAATTCCAAGAATCTAAGCTGGAACGAGATAAGCTATTGAAGAAATATGAAGCTGAGTTGGAGTCAACTGCTCTAAGAATTAAATTTATTCAAGTTCCTAGCCAAGAGGAATTAAATAATGTCTCACATAAATTCCAAGAATTTACTAAAGGGCAACAAATGGACAACGAAAAAGAATAAGGACAAATCAACATGGGAATCAGTGCCAACCTTCATCAAGCATAAAAAAATAGCCTGAACAACCTAGAAATCAGTGCCCAAAACGTTTTATTTCAAAATTAAAATTGCTTTTAGTGCAAAATACATGATTTGATTATTTTAATGTTAAAATCAAATGGGCATTAGGGTCACATGTTGTTAACCTATTTTGGTTAACCTAATTAGGGCGCCCAAGTTGGATGTAGTCTCAACCATTGATCTGAAACCCTAATTTATGGATGAACTCTTTAAATATGAGGTTTTCCCTCATTTTTCTATTGGATCTGGAATTGTTGTAAACACTTTGGAATTGTTATAAGAAGAAGACATTGATTTATGGTGTTCTATTCTTTGTTGCTTCAAATTATCACATGGTTCCTACTTTCCAAGCTATTTTTAAGTTCTTTTTAATTTGTTAGTCTCGGTTCTTTCATGTTTATGGCAAAGTATTAGAGGTGTTTGATGAATCTGTTGCTCATACTATTTGTGGGTTATTGATTGTAAGTCACTTTACATAGTTAGCCTGAGCCGTTTTTATGCAATAGTTCAACTGTGAGTGTTTATTCATATTATGCTAAGAAATTTGGGTATATGTTTAAATGTTTCACAGTCTAAAAATCTTTATATTCCTTTGAAGATTGCACTATTTATGTGATATTGTAGATTTAATCTTGGTTAAGCAGGAATTGGTTGTTGGGGATTTGTCCACCTTAATTGTTGAGTTATTTACATGATTGCACTTAGGTTTTGAGTTAGAAATCTCTCGGAAACCCTATGTCTTTTGCTATTTCTTTGAATATGTGTTAGTTTTAGGCAAAAAAGAATCACTAAAATTGCCATATTTGATAATAAGATCATTTTCAAGTTTCAAATCTGAAAAATACAGTTAGGGTTTACATTATTTTATTGAATTTTGCATAACCCTTGTTTGGATCTTATAGCTTCTAGCCTTGTTGAACCATAAATGCCCCTTTGTGATTACCAACAAAATCACATACATTACTAAGTTGTTCTTGCATAGTCAAGACCTAACTTTATAAACCTTGGGGTTATTTTCTGAAGTTTTCTGAAGAAGGTTACCTTTCAAGAGAGGTAGAGCACTTGTGTTTTATCTATGTTGTGCAGTTCAAAAACACTCATCAACAAGTCGATCAAGGTCTAGCAAGGGCTAACACATCATACTAGCCTTGCCAAAAGTACCATTTCGTCAATGGGTACAAGTGTACAAGGGTCTACAAACCCCATACCCCCAAAAAAAATTCAAACTATATAACATTGCACAAGGTTTTATTGATTTTCTCATCAAAGTTGCATAGCAATTTGTATGATCATATAGTTGAGTTGTAGGGGGGAGGAGGATTATTTTGCACCATGCCCTAGTGACCAAATCTAAGAAAATATATATGAAGATTTATCTTTGGCACTTTGGATTCAATAGCAAGTTGTGTTTTGGTTCAAAAGGTCACTTCTACAACTTCCTCGAAACCATTTTCTTTCAACAAAAACAAAACTCTCAAATCTACAATAATAACCCCATATCGCAAATATGCAACCCTCACAACCTACACAACACACCTTATACCTTGAAATGTTTGAAATCTCCCCACACTATCATGGCTTCAATTTTGTGCCAAATTTGTTCAAACAAGGGTTAAACAAAAATAGGGAGCTCTCACCTCTCGCAACCACAACCATGGCATGATACCACTTGTTACAAAATTACCCGGTTGATCAAACCATTTTGTACATAACCCTATGAGAGAAAAGTATGCATGCAAACTTATAGATAACCATAATGCAAAGGTCAAAGACATATCACAAGATTACATATGATATGCACTAAAAAACCTCTTGAGGGAAAAACTCAACCTCCAAAAGCATCCACGTTCAATGTATTATTCTACAATGAAACACTACAATACAATAACAAAGTTTCCATGAATACTTCTAAAACATCAAGCTCCTCCAATGCATCTTTCATGTGTCCAAGCATGATGGATAACCATGCAACCACACATCACATGCCATCCTTCACATACGCACTTTACAAGAGAGCTCAATATAAATGACAACCAGTCTCACCCACAAAACATGTACTTTGTTTTTTAAATTCAAGCTCACACAAAACCACCAAGTCATATTGGCTAAACCATGAGAGTTGTAATGTCCCCTCTTTTTCAATAATCAATTATTATTGATAAAATAAAATAAGTGTTTTTCACTACTATATATATATATATATAATAAATAAACAAAAATAAATTTTAGAGAACTTAAATTTGGATTCCAATTCTAGGTCCCATAGGTCCTAAATCAAAAGTTATAACTATAAGGTCTTTTACTCATTTCAAGCATCCAATTTTCATTTGTCAATCTTAGGAAAAAAAAACCTTATCTCTATCTTAGCAAATCCAAACAAGATTTGCAAATTAGGCTAATAATTTGTGATCCCATTTCAATTTTAGGGTATAGGTATTTAAGGAGATCAAGATTGTATCAAGCACTACCTAGTAAGAAGCCATCCAATTTTGAGATCGCTCCATATTAAAAGGGCACCAAAGTGGAAACAATGTAGGTTGTTGATCACCTGATCCAAGTCCAAATCATTGCTACCATTACTTGCCAGTTTTGAGGGAATTTCAGAATAAAGAGGGCAAGAGTGCAAAAGGGAAAGTGCTTCATTTGTTCATAATTTCAGTTCGCCTCTACCAAATCCATTTGAGAGGAGATACTTGGCATGGTTTGCATAAGATTTATAAGTCAGATATTCCATCATTAGACAATTCACCACTTAAGGCGTTATGTGGGTTGAGGAAGGAGAGTTTAATAGTTGTGTATATGTGTGTGTTTGTTGACCCAAATCAAGACATAGACATTGAAGCCTATAGCTACTTATTTTAGATATGGGCATTACATTGAGGTCTACAATCATCCATATTAAAATTTAAGCACTCCTTTTACCCCTTAAGAGGAAAACATACCATTTATGAGTAAGAATCAATCATGTATGTAGGTTTAGTTTTTTTTTTAGTACAAATTACTATAAATGTAAATTCGGCATCACAAACACTTAGGGTTGTGTTCAAAATTGTCTATTTTACGATTGAATCAAACTTGAAATTTGTTGTGGCATCAAAATTATATATGTTTTCTCTCAAACTTGGTTCAATGCTTGTGATTTGTTAGTTTTCCCACTAACTGTTGGTTGCTAACCTCTTAATTGAATGAAAAGAAATAGAATTTAAACCAAGAAAAATAATTATACCAATTAGGTTAATAGAAGGGATATTTCAAGAGCAAAAAGACCACAACATTTACTTTTTGGTACTAAATTTTCCCTATATTAAATATTTTTTCAATGTGGAACCCACACAAAATATCTAACCAGTACAACTTTACAAGTGGACCCAAAATAATATGTAATGTGGTTAAACACATCTCTAAAGATGCACCGCAAATAAATATTTGTTCTACGTAGTTAAAAAAAATATTTTCTTACATAAGGTGTACAACACCCTTTTTCCTAGCAAAAGAAAATTCAAAAACGAAAGTGCTTTGGTGACATGTTCCAAAGCTACACTCAAGGGTCTTGTATAATGATATTTTTATGTTCAAATATCATTTCTAAGATTTTAGGGGTACTCATAGGCATCCCCATTTTGTGCTCCCAAGTTCTCATCCCCCTACCTTCCCCACTCTTTCCTTTACCTATGCCACCTCCTCCACATTTCAAAATTAGGCTTAATGAAACATATAAATCAATAAAAATGTCACATCTTGGTTCTTATCTAGAATCTTACATAGTAGCCCTCTCAATAGTAGTTTGTATCTACTTTTCTCTTCATTGTTATAGTTGAAGATTGAATCCAAAACTCTTAGTTGCTCTAGTTGTGCATACTGAGACCTTTGATATCATTTTTTGTTTACCTTCAAATATTATTTAAAGATCTATGTTATATTATATACATAAATTAAAATGCATTAAATATTTTTCTAAAGAATGGATTTAGCCTCTAAAATAGAAAGCTTTCAATAAACTAGCAAAGCTTTCAATTATCCAAAAATAAATTATATACAATAAAGTAAAGTAAATAATAGACTAGACACTACATTAATTCTTTAGATAGCTTTCTATTAGAAGAATTTACCAAACCAACATTAAACTTGTGAAGAGGCTTGGTAATTTGATTATATGCACATGTGAATGTGCATTAATTGTATGCATGCATGGGTGACCATGCAGGTGGTTATACATGTATGCATGTGTGGGCATGTCTATGGATCATTGGTGGTTTCCCTAGAGGTGTGCATGCACATATCACCAAGTCAATGTAGAATTATTAGCAGTCTAGGCATGATAAAGGAAGGGCATCTTTGTTAGGTTATTTTCATAGGATGAACCATTACTATAAATTAGTTATCTCAAGTTCAACAGTCAAATTAGCTAGAACAATCCTATTAGTAAATAATCATCAAATGCAGTATCCTTAAAAGGTTTTAATGAAAACAAACAATATTGACTAGCCCACAAAACTAGAGCAGAAAAATAAAGGTTGCTTCTCATGTTGCAAATAAGAGTCTCAGAATACAATATGTTGATATTCGCTATCTTCTACAAGGATATAAATCATGTAATATTGTAAAACACTTAACCAGGATTTTGAAACCTGTTCAACAAGCAATTTCTTGTATTAACTTTCAAAGACAAATAATGCAATGAACTACAAGCAAGCAAAGAAGCCAACAAAAGCATTACCCTTGTAGAATTCAAAGACAGAATTCCAGCAACCATACACGTGCAAGGTTAGTTCAGATTGTTTTGTTAGTTGACTCCCAGTCATTTTCACAAAACATCATTGAGAAGCGTCTTTAAGTACTCCAACTGCTCAGATTCACCAGAGAGTTCATTCCACTGCCACAAATTAAAGCTTGTGAAAAAAATATCCAAATGAACCTTCCATAAAAGACAGAAGTAAGATCTGGAGAATATTTACATTTGTGCTTAAGAATTGCAATAAGCATTGAGTATCAAATAAAAAATAACTTGTCCATTTAATGCATTGTTGATATTCTAATAATGGCTTCTGAAGTACTGTACCAATATGTGAGCCCCTAAAATATCCATTTCAATAATTTTCTATAAGTATAATGAATGCAAAAACATGGACTCTGTAATTCCAATTGTACAACTAACACACTCATGGTGCACCAACATTGATATGTGTTTTACTCTTTATCGATCCCTCTTGGTACTCAAACCAGAAACTGAGTTATTCTCCTGTTCACTTCAGAGTTCAGAATTTAACCTCATCTCAATCAAGTGGTATGTAAAAAGTTTTGTAACTGAAAAGCAATATAGGTGAATTGTATGTGTAAAATTAAAATTTTAAGATAAAACTAAAAAGAGTGTTCTAATTTTATAACAGATTCAAGATTATTATCTGGAAATACAAATATATAAAGGAGAGTCCAAATTTTGAAAGGTTTATGTCTTATCATACAACTAATCATTTCAAATGGTGGAGTAATCTGAAAAGATAAAATAAGATTTTCAACTCAGTAAGTCAAAAAAATCTCACAGAATGCCCTATTTGAATTGGCCCACCTTCAAAATGCAAATTCATAGGATGGTATTTCTTATTGAATAATAGCATAATGATGGAATTCAGAAATACCAAGCAATGGTGCCCCTAATAGATATAAAACTTAGGTGCTACTCAGAGCAGCATGATTATGCCTTAATCTAATATTGCAAGCTTCAGTTGCCCGAACTCAGCTCAAACCAAAGGAACAAAAAGGACTGTGTTGAATAATTTCTACATTGTTAGTCCACAATAATGTAAAAATTAAAATAGAAAATTATATATTTTTTATTATTTCTCGTTCTCTCTTCACCAAGGTAGGAAACATGTTCAAAATGGCCATTTTTCTGAAGGAGCCTTCTACTATTACATCCAACACGAAAATTAAAGCTTGTGAAAAATATGTCCAATCCCCAAAACTCCCACATTTTGCAACTGTTCACTCCCACCTACCTCCGTGCACAACCCAAGATGCCAATTTTTGACCCAATTTGACCCTACCACTAGCCAATTAGACTTTTCCCACCCAAAAACATCTATTCGTCTCAAAGATACGGATTCACGTGTACTTCCAATGATGGAAAAGGATGAGGAACACCATGCCACTATTAGTGTGATGATTATGTTTTTGACACGGATGGTTTCCATGCAAGCTCTAGATTGTCATTCTAGTGAATTTCATGGGACTTAAGATCACCTTGCACGCCTCATCCATTGACTACCAATTCCTTGATTCTTGAAGCGACAAGGCAACCAACAAACGCTATATATGCCAATTCGTTTTCCAAAAAAGTCAGTAATTTCACATTTTCACGCAATTGAAAGCTGAAGAGCTTTGAGGGTTTCAACTCTTGCAAATTCAGTCACCATTTGAGCAAAAGATGTATGTAAATCTCAAAGAAGTTAATATTGTAAATGATTCTTGCAACTAAATGTCTCCACGATTCCATTTGAGGGATTTTTGGGAAGTTCTCACTTAGGGTTTCCTATTTCTAGTTCATTGGTATGAATGTAATGAATATTTGATGAATGGGACAACATTCTAATGCATTACAAGCTTTTGTAATGGTCATTTCTTCACTGCATATGAATTTTTGCAATCTAGGATGGATAATTAAGAATGTTCAATTGCTCGATATCGTTATTCATGGTGTATGTGTAAGCATAGCTCATATTCATTCATGATTTTGATTTGTTACCTCATGGTATGCTTGGACTCCATAACGGAATGAATAGGCACCATCCAAGAAGGAATGACCCTCCATGCACTCAAACTAAAAACGTCATTCACTAGTAGATTAGAAGTAGTAGGAGAATTGTATGCACTTTATGATTCAACATTATAACCAAGGAAAACATCTTTGACGATCCATAGCTCATAGAGAGTCATCTTTTGCATACACACATCTTGCTATAATGTCGTGATGTGCTTATTCGCTTAATAGAGGTTATAGAAATAGGTTAGTCCTTGCCCTAGTGACTGCTTTTGGGGTCAATTGTACACTAGGTACTAATACATCAATTTATCCACTTTTCTATCTTCAATTGTGTTCAATCCTATTCATGATACCTCTAGGGAAGCCCCCCTTGGTCTTGCTAAACCCGATGTTGAAGAAGATCTTATCTGCCTTAGCAAATTGGTCCACTATTGCCCAACCTAATCATAAGTTAGAGGTTTGTTGCTCTGAGTTTGACACCCATGGTGCTCAAAGATCAGTGTGGCTTTAGGGATTTGGGACCTAAAACTCTAAGCACTAAAAAATTGACATTATTGCTAAGGACATATTTAATTGGGTTGAAACAAAATTGAAGACTTTGCTGGTGACCTAAACCCAAAAGTATTTTATTGCCTTGGAGGTCAAATGTGCTTCAAGGATTTCCTCATTTTATGAGGTGGGGCCTTTGTTGTCACAATCTCAAAGTTTTTGCTGCTGACATTTGACTGCTAGTGGTGCTACAAATCTTATTTCACATTGGTCTAGCAGCTGATCAAGGCAGATGAAGGCGTTTCTTTTTCTTCATCTCCTAAGCCATGATTTTGATTTTTGCCATGCAAAGATATATCTTTATGGAAAATAGGCAGCCCTGTGTTAGCATGACTTATGTTTTGTAATAAATTGATCATTGGTTTAAGGAAGATTCTAAGTCTAGGTCTTCGTATAACTCATACTAGATCAATGGCCTAGTATGTAATGTTGATGAGGATGATCCTGATTATTGTAATGATACCTCATCTGAGTGCACAACTGATTGTGCATCTAAAATTCAAAAAGTTAATCCTGTGGCACGTTCCTATAACCTGTCTAGACAAGAGCTTGCTGATTTAGTAAAACCATATATACATGCTTGACTCTGGTTGTGAGTGGCACCATAGTCAATTTACATCTATAAGTGCCCAACATGTTACAAGAGCAGTGTTTAATGATGAACAAAATGACTTTATGACTGATTTCAATCAGCTAGATGCACATGTTATTGACCTTGCCTCTTCTTACCAAAGTTTAGAAACCTCAGAATTCAAGATGGTGAATCAGTTTTACATTTCATAGCAAGTTTCTTCTTGTTATTAATGGTTTCCCTCATGAGCACAAGCCTGATGAAGGTTCATTCATAGACATGTATTGTGAGGCCTTCTATCTTGGTGCAAATTTGCTTCCCCCTGTGTATAAACTAAAGAATTTGAGCATGATGTTTGAGTGGGCCAGTGTTGTTCAATCAGCATTTGCAATTAAAACCCTATCTCCCAATTCTGGTGAGGACACAACTGTTCTTGATGGTCAAATTGGTGGGTCAATTCTGGAGGGTGGTGTTGTTGGTAAGAATGTAGGTGAGGAAATTGAGATTCTACAACTTTGTCATTCATTTGATGTCCTTGCTTTGTTGATCTTGAGGATGATGAGGCTCGCACCTCCCTTGTTGCAAACAAAAATGATGAGTGTGAAGGTGTGCATGATTTAACTGCTTCCAGCCATGAAGATTTTGACATGGACAAATTTTTAGAGCTTGGTTTAGGGCAGTTATCTTTTGCTGACGAGGAATGTATTGAGGACACATTTTTGGGCTCATTGGTTGAGCATATTGATGCTGAAGTTGTGTTTTCTCAAGTGGATCATGTTGCTGGTCTGCAGGGGTGAAGAGAACAAATTATTGATTATTTTCTTAGCAGCAAATTTTATACAACAGATTATGTTGAAGAATACCAAATAGAGGGGCAATTTGAACATTGTGAGACTTCACATGAAATGCCTCAAATTTTTGGGTTATATGCTAAAGATGCAAGATTGGATTTGAAAAAGGTTTATGATTATTCAATGATCAAAGAATACATCAACATTTGTGGTGCAGCTGGGTTGCCGACTTTGGATGAACCAGAGCATTCACATGATTCAACCCAGCTTCAGTTTGCAATTGAACATGACACATTTCATCCTAGTGATCATGAGGATATTTTTCTTCATGCTAATTTGTGTGCAGGTAGGGATACGCCTCATGCTACCAACAAGCTTGAAGATATATGTTGTCATATGGATGAGCATGAGGATGGCTCCTGCTACTTGTGGTTGCCATGTTCAAGTGATTTTCATTTCCAATTCCAACACGATGACCAAGCAGTGGTGGTTTGCATGCAGCATGTGCATGCATGCAAGAATCAAATTTTGTTGCAACTCAGAGACAAATGCAAGGTTATTATGTTGGTCTAAGGGATTTTAGCTCTTTTAACAAGCTTGTTTTGTACAGAGGCAGGTGTTCTCCAATAGCTTGTATGTGGCCTTGTGCCATGGATTTTCTCTGCAGGGTCTAAACTACAACTACTTGTATATTTTATTTGCAACCATACCTTTTTATGTGCCTTCGTATCATTGGTTGTAGGTTATTTGTCTTGTACATAATTTCTTGGTTTTGTTTTGCCTTGTACGTATGGTGTCTTTGTGTTTGTGTTTGTGTTTGTGTTGCCTACCTTGTATATATCTAATGTCTCGTGTTGTTTGTGTCTTTGTGCAATCATGATCCCTATGTGATAATGATGAAACATTTTTGTTCTAGCCTCCTTTGGGTCCTTTGTGTTGGTTTGCTCCCGGAGTTTTGGATTCTCATTGTGCCTATAGGAGGAACACATCCCTAACCAAAGCCAATGTTTGCGCCAATTTGACTATGTCCAATTGTACTTGAATCCTAGCCCCCTTATGCATTTTTGGCCTTGTTAACACCATCACAGATAACCAATCTGAGATAATTCCTAATGGGTCTCCCTTGGTCTAATTTTGTATGTGTTCTCCCTCTTCATCCCCCATATGCCTACTCATGTGTTAGAAGTTGCTAAAGTCTAAAAAGTTCTAAGCGTAGAGATTTTGTTGTTCAAATTTCTAAGGATTGTGCTTATGTTGGAGTTTCAACCTTTACCTTCCTAATATGCCTTTCATCCCAAGTCCACCTTTTTCCTTTGTCCCCATTGAGATATCGGGCTTTCCCATCCAGTCATACCTTCCATCCACTCCCTGCCTTTACCCCCTTTTCTTGTTAGAACTTTGGACTTTTCCTTCCTAGCATAACTTTCATCCACTCCCCACGTTCACCCCCTTTTCTTGTTTAAAGTTTAAACTTTAGATTTTAAATTCTCGACATCCCTTTCATCCATTCCCTACTCTTTTCCCTTACCTTTGTCAAAGTTTCAAATTTCCTCTCACCAATATGCCTTTCATTTGAATCTCAACACCCCAATCCTTCACGTTGAGTTACCATTCAAAGCTAGAGTTTTGGCCATCTCTTTACTTGGGTACCTTTTCTTTTGTATCCCCAATCCTCAACTTAGTTTTCTTCTATACATTTTTTGAAGTCAAAGATGTAGCAATACTTCTAATGTCATACAAAGTATGAATTTTTCCCAAACCTCGATCCCCAACACTTTTCACTATGTTATCTCATCGGGATCGCAAGTTCAGACCTATTCTTATGTGCATGCCTAAAGGGATTATTTCCTTGTCATCCTTGACTCCAAATCTCCGACTCCCAAACATTAATATGGGTCATAAGGTATCCCCAACCCCCAATCCCCAAAACACTAAAACTCCCACATTTTGCACTATTCACTCCAAACTATCTCCCTACATGACTCAGGATGCTATTATTGACCCAATTTGACCCTACAACTACCCAGACAAATATGTTCTGCCCAAAAACGATTGTTCATCTCAAAGGTGCAAATTCACATGTACTTCAAACAATGGAAAAGGATGAGCCATGCCATGCCGTCATTAATGCAATGGTTACATTTTTTATGCGGATGTTTTCCATGCAAATTCTAGGCCATCATTTTAGTGGATTCCGTGAGATCTAAGCTCGCCTTGCACACCTCATTTGTTAACCACTAGTTCCTCCTCGATTGTCAAAATGATAGGACAACCAACAAAGTGCCATATATGCCATTTTTTTCCAACAAGGTCAATCATTTCTCATTTTCACATGACTGCAAGTCGAAGGGGATTCTAGGGTTTCAACTCTTGCAATCCAATCACCATTAGAGTAGCAGATGTTTGTAAATCTTGGGGAAGTTAATATTGTATAAGATTCTTGTAACTTGATGTCTCCACAGTTCCATTTCTAGAATTTTTGGGAAGTTCTAACTTGGAGTTTCCTCTTGCCAATTCACTAGTATGAATATATTGAATATTTGATGAATGGGACAGCATTCTAATGCATTACAAGCTTTTGTAATGATCATTTCTTCATTTCATATGAATTTCTACAATCTATCATGGATTACTAAGAATATTCTATTGCTTGATTTCGTTAATAGTGGTGTATGTATATGCATAGCTCATATTCCTTTGTGATTTTAATTTGTTGTTCCTAATTGTATGCTTGGACTCTATAAAACAATGAATAGGCACTGGTCCTAGAAGTAATGACTCTCCATGCACTCAAACTAAAAACATCATTCACAAATCGATTAGGAGTAGGAGGTAGATTGTATGCACTTCATGATTCAACATTATAACTAAGGAAAACATCTTCAATGATCCATAGAAGTTATCATCCTAGAGAGTCATTTTGTGCATACCCACATCCTGATGTCATGCAATGATGTGCTTATCAGCTTAATAGAGGTTATAGCAGTAGGTTAGTCCTTGGGCTAGCGACAACTTTTGGGGTCAAGCGTACATCGGATACTACCGTATCAATTTATTCACTTGTCTATTTTCAATGGTGTTCAATTCTACTCAAGATACCTCTAGGGAAGTCCCCTAGATCTAGTTGAGCTTGAAGTCGAAGGTCTTACCCACCTTAGCAAATTGGTGCACTATTTCCCAATGTGATCATAAGTTAGAGGTTTGTTGCTTTGAGATTAACACCCCTAGCGCTCACAGAATGGCATGGTTGGCTTTAGGGATTTGAACATTCCCTCGACCTTTTCTTTTTAGTTTTTTGGATGCATCCTAAGGATTCCCCCTCAACATGGGCGAGGATGCCTCTTGGGGCATTGCCCATAGAGGGGACCCCAAGGGAACATTAAAGTGTCTTTGATGTCCCTATTACATCACATTGTCACACTAATCTCCCCCATGGCATCCCACTTAAGACTTGTAAAAAGAAATGCATTTTTTCTAAATAAAAAACTGTAAAGGATTATGGGGGCCCTGCAAGGCCCCCAGCATAAAATTAGTAATATATATATATTATTCATGTTTTCATTAGTCCACTATCATTTTCTTGTTTTTATTTTGTATTTTCATATTTTGGGTTTTTCAAGCAAGAAGAGAGTGGAAGAAACTTAAAATTGGAGAGTTTAAGGAAATTGAAGGAGGAAGAAGGAAGAAAGAAAAGGAAAAGGATGAGGAAGAAGGTATGTAATATGTTCATTGGTTTTTTAATGTTCTTTCCATTGTTGCTTTCTTTTGAAAAGTCAAATACTTGCCCATAGCTGCAAAAAATTTGATGTTTTATTTTCAAACCTTCAAAACTGCTATTACAAACTTTTAAAAAAAAAAATCAAACCTCCAAACTTTACAAACTTGTAAATTTTAACTTGTTTAAAATTTCAAACTTTTTTAGAAACTTGTTCAAATTTGCAAATCTGATGTTTATTTATTGTTTTTGGCATGCAAAATCTGCAGTTTTAAAAAAAAAAATAGCTGAGATATGTTGAAATAACATGATTGTTGATAGACGGGTCCCGAGCACCCCGGACTCGCCAAACTCGCCCCTTCCCGGAGAGTCCCGAGCCCTGGACGCAGCCGGCGACAGCAACATAAAAAGTCATCAAAAAAACATAAAATTGACTTTTAAGTTTTTTTTTTTTCTTGCCTTATATTATCTCCCCAACCCTAAAAGCAACCTCATTTCATTCATTTGGCAAAATAGGAGGAGAAGAGAGATTTGTGAAGAAAAATAGGAGGAGAAGAGAGGGCAACCAGCAAGCTGTTGAAGACAAATACAGGGCCATATATCATTTGGGAAGCTTCATACCAGCAAGGAGGTGCATTGAGAGCTCATTACCAATGATTGGGAGGAGTTTGCATTGCATTCCAAGCCAAATATAAGAGGTAAGTTTGATTTTAATTGGTTTTTTTTGTGTTTTTTTAACATGTAATTCATTGTAATTTGTAAAATCATTGTTTTTTTAGTTTGCATTTTTTTTTTACAAACCCTACTTGCAACTTAAATAATTTTAGAAACCCTAATTGTTATTGCAGCCACATTCATTTGCAAATCAAAGCATATTATTATTTTCACAATGTCTCAAACCCTAGGCAGAAAAGACCCTGCTTGGAAGCATGCTGAAATCTTTCCCGAAATGAAAAAAGGAGAAGCAAAATGTAAATACTGCAAAACAATATATCATTGAGGCATAAATAGATTAAATTACCATATTGCACGCATACCCATCCATGATGCAGTGGGCTGCCCTATAGCACCTCCTAAGGCTGTTCGTGAAGTGCAGGTGCAATTAGAAACTTTTGAAATGCAAAAAGAAATGAAAAAGAGACAGAAGCAGAAATTGGTGAGTTTGGGAGTTGGACAGGGACTTGGTGCTATTGGAGATGCTTTTTCCATGCCTTCATACAGTCCTAGTGCTAGTGCTTGTCCTAGTGCTACTGCTTCTGCACCAGCTATGCCTATGCATATTCCTAGTGCTGGTGGCGCTACTACTGCTAGTGGTAGTGGCAGTATTAGCATTGGCCCTAGAGTTCATAAATTAGGGTGGACTCATATTTTGTATCACGCACTACTCTTGGTTCCCAACCGTCACTTGAGAGCATGGGTTGGAACAAGAACGCACATGATGCAGCAAAAAAGACAATTGCAGACTTTTGGTACTACTACACCATTCCCTTCCATGTAGCCAGGTAATTCTTTTTCGTTTAATTGTTTTAGAATTTATATTTAAATTTTATTATTTTAGAATCTAGATGTATCTCATTATCGAATTCAAATTTAAAGTTAAAATCTTAAAACTTTTCATTTTACAATATTTATGTAAGTAACTTATTAATTTATTTATGACATATTTTAGGTCACATTTTTGGCAAAACATGGTTGATGCCATAAGCATATGTGGGGTGGGGTTCAAAGCCCCTTCTGAAGATGAATTAAAATGCCCACTTTTGACTCAAAAAGTGGCAGATGTGAAAGCACAATTAGAGGAGCAGCGCATGCAATGGAGGAGGATTGGTTGCACCATCATGACTGATGGTTGGACCGATAGGAGAAATAGGACACTGCTTAATTTTCTAGTGTCCTTCGGAGGTAATTGTACTTCCCTCAATGCATTGAAATTTGAATTTGATTTAGTGATTAATAATTTAATATGGCTGATTTTTTATTTAATTTATTGAATAATTGGTTTTGCTTATTCTTTCAGGTGACACTGTCTTCATGAAGTCCATTGATGCTTCTGCCCAATTCAAAAATGCCACATACCTGTGTGAGGCTATAGAGGAGGTGATAGCTGATGTGGGGGAAGAGAATGTAGTGCAAGTGGTGACAGATAATACAGCAAATTATGTTGCTGCTGGTAGATTATTGATGGAGAGGCACCTACTATATTTTGGACTCCATGTGCCGCCCATTGCCTTGACCTCATGATGGAGGATCTTGGCAAGCTCCCATGGATCAAAACATGTGTGGATGCAGCAAAAAACATTTGCAAATTTGTATACAATCACACATGGTTGCTTAACCTTATGAGGCAATACACGGGGTTGAGGGAGTTGTCTCGTCCTGGCATCACTAGGTTTGCAACAAATTTTATCACGTTGCAATCCTTGATTCAGTCAAAGGCAGCTTTAAGGTGCATGTTTGTTGGTGAGGAGTGGTCTTCCTCATCCTTTTCTACAAGCACTGCAGGGATTGCTGTTGTTGATTGCATTTTTGATGAGCAAGGGTTTTGGACACCAGTGGAGGAGATTGTGAAGGTAAAATTTAATTCTTTATTATGTTATAATTTTTAATCATATCTTATTTTTATTTGTTTATTTTCGTTCACACTTATTTGTGAAACATGTTTGCACTTTGCAATTTATTGAGCCCTTGCTAGTTCTCCTACGAGTTGCAGATGGGGAGAAGCCCGCAATGGGCTACATATATGAGGGCATGGATAGGGCCAAAGAGGCCATTAGATCAGTCTATGGTGGAGTTGAGGAGAAGTATCGTCCCATTTGAGATATCATTGATAGGAGATGGCAAAACCAACTTCATAGGCCCATCCATGCAGCTGCATGTTTCCTAAATCCGGCCTTCCAATTCCGCCGTGATCTTCGTGCAGATAGAGAAATTCTTAGTGGGCTCTACTCAACGCTAGAGCGAATGTTGCCCGTTGTTACTACACAAGTAGTGCAGGAGATAGATGCCTTTAGTAAGGCACAAGGAGACTTCTTTGCACGTCAAATGTGCAAAGACAATAGGACAACAATACTACCAGGTAAAAATATATTTAAGGGCATAATTTTCATCTTTTTATATTGTATTTTATTATTAAAAGTTGAATTTGAACTTGAAACTTGAAATGAGATTGATTTTGTTTCTTTTTCTCATCTCAAATAGATGGTGGGAGTTGTTTGGTTCTGATACACGGAACCTGCAGAATATTGCCATTCGTCTATTGAGCCAGCCATGCAGTTCATCTGGTTGTGAGCGCAATTGGAGTATGTTTGAGCACATACACTCCAAGAAGCGCAATAGATTGACAATGGAGAGGATGAATGTCTTGGTATATGTTCATTACAACCTTCGGCTCAGATACAGGAAGCTTTTTGACCACAACAACACCCCGATCAATCTAGAGGAGGTTGATCCACAGTCTGAGTGGACCACTGAGGCTACAGATGCAGTCTTTAGTGACGAGGACCTTGATTGGGTGGACCAAGCAGAGAGAGAGGCTGAGGTTGTAGCCATGGCTGAGGAGGAGGCTAGAGCACGAGGAGACATAGTTGTTGTTGGTGAGAGTGGCATGGAGACTCAGACAGAGGCAGAGACTATGGCTGCAGCTGCAACATCATCCAAGACCCTTAGACGCCTTCGTAGGAAGGATGTTGGCTCCACTATGCCATAGAGTCATAGACTTGTCGCTATTGTTTTGAATCTTTTGATATTTCATATTTGTATGGAACATTTGATGTTATGGATTTCATATTCCATGACTTTTGTATACATTTGACTAATTTTATATATCTATAATCGAAGTATGCTATTTCCTTCAGCAGCGCAACTACAATTTGTGTACTTTATACTTATGTGATCGTTGTATACTTGTGTATGTGATCAAATTTGCTTTATTTGTGTTGTATTCAATAAAGGGTGCTTGAAACAAGTTTTAAATCCTTAAAAATCTCTAAATTTCTAGGTTTTTTTCAACTTTTTTTCATTTTGCCGAGTCTGCGCCGAGTCCGAGTCCCGAATCCCCAAGTCCCGAGTCGAGTCACCCTAGCCGAGTCTAAGCCGAGTCCGAGTCTCGTTACTATGAGAAAAACAAGTGTATTTTGGAAACCCATTAACTCCTACTATTGGAGTGCACCTATCAAGGAACTTACAATTTTTTTATTTAAAAAACATCTATATACATTGGTGCATGCTTGAGCATTGTTCATCATGTTTTGTTTTTTAGTAACTTCTATACCCTGTTACATGGTGCATGCCAATCTATTGTCCTTGCATTTTGTCATGAAAATTTGACCTCACTAAGGTGGATATATGTAATGTCCCGGTGCATGGCTGGGTGCGTCCTAACAGCCACATGTCTGGCGAGCTTGCGTAAGACCCCGGATTCTCCAATGGTGGCTTCGGTGGTGAAAGATTCCTCCCTAGTCGCCACCCTTAACAACCTGGGTCGCCGCCCTCACTACTAGGCCGGTCTTTTGGCATAGTGGTTGGGGCCTTAGTGGTATCAGAGCCAAGGTCTCAAGGTCGAGACCCACAAAGCGTGGTGAGCTGTAATGTCCTCGTGCGCGGATGGGTGCATCCTGGCAGCCACGTGTCTAGCGGGCTTGCATAAGACCTCAGATTCTCCAGTGGTGGCTTTGATGGTGAAAGATTCCTCCCTAGTCGCCACCCTTAACACCCTAGGTTGTCGCCCTCACTACTAGGCCAGTCTTTTGGCATAGTGGTTGGGGCCTTAGTGGTATCAGGGCACCTAGAGACACCACCTTGAAGCAAGATACATAATCATTAGGTGCAAATGATCTTGTATCATGTGTTGGACTTGAGACATCATTAAACAAATTTGATTCTTTCTCGCATCCATAATCTATGTTTTTCAATGCATGTGTTTCCTTGAGCCATGTCTCTTGTTTCCTTAATGTAAATTTTTGAAGACCCATGAGAAATGATGGACGCTAGGTTTGGTCTTAGTTTAATTTTGAAGAGGGGACATTACAACCAATGAAGGGGAAAACATAATTTGCAAGGTAAAATTGCAATGCCACACAAAAGCACAAGCCCTAGGATATAAGAACATGTTTCAAATTGTAAAATGCAAGGCCTCTATGTAGCATGTACCAAATAATGCATAAACCAATTTTTTCACTTCCAAGTTGTGATAGATGATTGTTGACAGATAAACGTAGACCAGAGGTTTTATACTTTGTTACATGTAGTAAACCTCGATGTGATGCAATAAAAAGCGAGAACTTAGATATGCACTTAGTACAACCAAATGTAAATAAATTATATAGAACAATATACATAAAATCATATATTAATATATTTCAATGGCTTTGACATGTCTTATAATTCATTCCTTATGCTTTACTCACATTATCATCTTCCTTATTCTTACACATATATCTCTTATATCCTCCATGCTTCATATGATTCATGCTCTTATCTCCCACTTTTCCCTTTCTTATATAGCCTCTTAATGCCTCTTCATAATGCCTTTCCATCATATCCTTTTATAAGAACACTTTATCTTATTCCCATGATTCACATTTTCTTTTATGATATTTTACTCTTTCATAGCTTATTTAGGCATATTTGAGGTGTTATAGTGCTATTTAGGTGGTATATAACCCACATATGGGTCCAAAAATGACCCAAATGACATATGTGATGCCTTATGACCTCCTATATTGTAATGTCCCCGTTTTCTAGCCCTCTTAAGGAATGATCATTATTTTAATTATTTAATGTTACTAGGCAAAAAGTGCAAAGTCAAAAGGGTAATATTAAATAATTATATTAGAAATTTATAAAGTGACATACTTTAATGATAAATTAATAAAGTCACTTTATTAATATATCTTCAAAAAGTGACTTAAGTGAAAAATAAAATATTAGGTCACATCAAATAATCATATCAAGGAATATTAGAATATTTTTCTAAAAGCTTGTTGAACACTCTTCTTAGGTCACATCAAGGAATATTAAAATATTCTTCTAAAAGCTTGTTGAACACTCTTCTTGGGTCTTTCCAAAAGATCAAAGAGTTCTTTAAAAAGGGAAAGAAGAAGTTCATTTCTCCCAGGCTTGAAGTTATTTTCTCATTTCATTTGGAGAGTTTTTCTGAAGCTTCCTTGGTCTATGGGTTTGAAGACCCTAGGGCACCAGTTTCGGTAGTGAAACTATCTACCCTAGCTGGAGATTGTTGAGGAATCCAACCAGGGTTTTTACAGTACTTCATTGCAAATTCAATGGTCACTTTCAATGACCAAATTTGAGGATTCACATCGAAATCTGCTTGTCTGAGAAGCGAAGATCGTGAAGATTCTGCTGAGGGTTTCATTATTAAATTTATATTTATGTCTGAGATTTTATTACTGCTGTATGGAGACAAATTGGTGAATAGTGATTCGCTACAGTGCCGTGAACAGTGATTTGCTACAGTGACGTGAACGATACCTTTCATTATTCTGGACCACCGCGCCATCATCCTCAGTGTGTCCCAGAAAAGTGCGAGTTCCACAGCTTGTGGTGGCTGTTATCATTCCGTCTTGGGTATTTCTGGAGCTACTCAGGCTTCGTGAACCCTGGGTTTACACTTCCAGGTCTGAGAACAATTTCTTCTCGTATTCCAATGCATATTTATTACTCAGAAATTAGTAACCAGTCCTGTGTTAACTTCTGATTGAGAGTTTCTCTTGTGTGCTCAACTGCTGTTTGTAATTGCATTTGTCCTCTCAGTCATACTGTTATTTCTGAGTGTTATCAATCTGAAAATCAGAGCTTATATGGACTGCTGTTCAACTTTGAGTGTTAGTTTATTATTGCCATGCTCAAACGTAAATCACAGAATGCTATTGTATTCAGTCTGAGTATGTCAAGTTCTGATACGAATTTCTGAGCAGCAGTACATGGTAAAATCAGTCATAGCTATACTATGAAATATCTCGTAATGGGTCAACAATGTTATTTGTACTTGTTTAATGTTGCATCAATCAATATCTTTATGTTATGGTGAAATTAGTGACTTTGTAACCAGCCTTATCTTGCCCAGAAATTAGTGACATATCTGCTGTTACAATCCCTTTAAATGATGCTATGTAATGTCATGCTATGAAGTGTGTAGGGTTTGATGAATGGTGTTGCAAGTCTGTTTCAATCACTGTATTCTCAGTTCTCATTCATTTGGAGCTGCTGTTCATTATATTGCAAAAACTAGTGATGTTAGAACCCATCATATTTATTATGTCAATTGCTCAGAAAACATTATCATGCGAAATCAGTTTGTGTTTACTTAATTGACAAATGAAACATGTCATATTAAGTGTTTGGGAAAATTTCCATTCAATTGGCAAGGGACATTACATCTGCTTCCTTGATGGTTAAGGTATATTCTCTTCAATCTCTTTCTACTTTACCTCGCATCCGCACTAACACGTATGCTCACTAAAGTGGGGGCAAAATGTAATGATGCGAATTTGCGCCCCAGGCAAATTCCCATTTCATCACCCCTACCTTAGAAAATATAAATTCGATGATGCAAAATCCTCCGCTGCCACCTTGCTCTATCCACCCGGCTGCATCTTTTTGTGTCAGTGGAGGAATTTTTGTCGAGGACATGTGTGCACCACGTGGACGTCTGTGCGCCACGCTGCCGTCCTGACAGGATTCCTACCCCTGGAATCCACATAAACGTTACATTTTTCATTGGTTGTGAAACGTAACGTCTCTTGCTTCCTTGACTGACGAAAAACGGGTCTTTTGCCTCCCTTTGCTAATTCAAATTGATCAATTCTTCATTCCTTCACTCTCTCTTGGATTCACTTCACTCTTGGACTCTCTCATGCTCTCTCTTGCATTCTAGCTCATTCTACTCTCATTCTCTTGCTTCTACACCACTTCTCTTGGTTGCAAGCTTCTGATTTTGGCTCCAACATTACGTTCTTGTTGCAACAACGCCGCTATTGGAAGATCGCCAAGCTTCTTCCTTCCACTATTTTCCTTGAGCACTCTAATTGCGAAGGTGATATTGCTCTTTGTTGCATCATCTAGTTTATTGAGTATCATACTAGTTGTTTTTGCTCTCTACTTTGCTATACTATTTCCTTTCTACTTTCTCTATCTCTTTCTACACTTTGTGGCTATCTGGTTGTCCGTGGAGGTGAGAACACCAAAACGAGGGACTGACCGAGGCAGTCCTCGAATACAGCACAACATTTTTCTTGTTTTTGTGTGTGTAGGTGCTTTTGAGTGGAGCTACTTGAAGAATCAACTCGTGGATAGTGTTAGTTTTTATGATCAAATATAAAACTCAGAAATTAATTCAAAAAATCAGACACAATAACACGGCATATACCCTAGGAAAACCCTCCTCTTGAGGGAGAAAAACCCAGCAACAATATATCGCTTGTATATTGAATGATAAACAAAAATCTCTTTTACAATGAGGCCAATGATGAGGCCAAGAATGGCACCACAATCTGATGCTAACACAGAAATAATATAATGCTTATGCTGATGACAAACTCAGCCTTCTACAATGCTATGATCAGCCTCTTCAATATATCAATCTGCACATGAAGTATGTCTTCCTTGAAACTCACAATCAATGCAAAGCACAATAAGGATGAATATGATAATCGATGAATAATGATTGAACAACATCTCTTATTTATACTATTCGATTGGAGAAGACTTCAAGGAATGCGACTCTTCAAAAGCTTCATGTCGGCCTTTACCAAAGTCGTGTCTCTTAGAATCATGAAGTCGGCCTCAATGAATAAATATGAATTAGCAAATAGATAAACATCATTTAATTTACAAGTGACGTGACTCTTCACATCGAATGTCTCCATAAAATAAATAGCCGTTAGGCTATATGCAATTTTATGTCTTGAATCAGGGGCTGGAAGGATGAGCCTAAAGCTGCTATAACATCAACAGGTAGAAAGGTATATTTTCCCACTTTCTTTGTCATTTCTCGCATAGCTTATTTATAGTATTCCTTTTGTTGTACTTGCAATTTCTGTACTTTTCTCGCATTTTGTTAAAGCATAAAACTCGAACAGTCTGGTAGTTAAGTAGGCTTCTTTGTGTTTTTGTTTGTTTTTTGGACCTCTATTTGTACAAGACACCAACGCGTCCCTGAGACACCAACACGTCATGCTAGAGTCTGAGATCCGCGCTACCATCCTCAGAGAGTGAGCTATTTGGGCAACAGACCGAACCTTTCAAGTCGGCTCTTCTAACTCTAAAAACACCTAGCTTTAGCAGAAGGAAAGTGGTAGGCTGTTTGCCCTTCCTTTTCAACCTCAGTACCTTATCCTTTTCGGTTTGACTAGCATACCCGAGGTAGTTTAGAGCAGTTTGTTGCTTGGGACTCTCCTGTGACCTGGAGTCCCGAGGTGGCGAATCCCCCTTCTCTACAATTCCTAAGTTTGTCGTTGATTTAATGACTTATGTTAGTATTTGCTGAGCAACTTTGTCAAAACATCTAGACAACTTTTGTTACTATTTGTTGTCAAATTGCATCTTGATAAAAAAGGGACTCTTTTTTCACAATACCATTTCAACACTACATGCATCTAGTATTTCCATTTCCAAAACAACATTAATAAGGTTTAAAAAGGGCTTTTAATTTTTATTATGGTAAAAAAAATAACCAAGTAAAAATCTTGTTGTAGAAAATGACCTTTCAACACTAAATGAGTACAAGAAATATTATACTTTTGTTTCCTAAAACTTCTTTTCATCAAATCCACAAGATTTAAACCTATGATTTCTCATCTAGTAGAATAACAAGTTGAACATTGGACAACTTCTTTGCCTAAGGAAATCATTGAATTATGAAGACATAGGATTTCCAACACAATTGTTTTTAATATGATTGGATTGATTTGCTTACTTTTTACCAACACTACACAATCTATCTATATTAGCAAGTTTTGCAAAATTAGCATACTGTACAATAATTGTATTTTCCATATTATGGACGTATGTCACCACTTCTCCACATCATACTATGCCACATCACTAGTGCCATGTCACATAAGTGTCACCATACACATGAGGCCACCTCATCTTACTACATCATATATGCCACATTATTGGGGACACCAACAAAGGTCAACAATCAACAATCAACTTTAGATTCAATGCTCCATGTTTTTAACTTTTATAATACATTTTGTCTTCAAGATACATTCATCTTCCATATTATCAATAACCTTGACCACATTTTCATTGGAAAGTAGCATTATCAATACACTCATTTTCTTCAATATTTACTAATTTCACTATATGTATTTTTTTTTCAAAAATTGTAATCTTTTTCTTTCAAGCACACATGTGCTTCATTTTCGTAATTCAAATTTATGTCTCTCCAATAGAATTAAGCATCATTGTTTCAAGATGGTGTCAACTACATGCTTTGATCAATATAGTTATGTTTCTTCCCGTAACTTATTGTTTATTCATTTAAAAGAAGCATGAATCTCAATGCACCAATCACCATTTCTATTGGATGCTTTCTAATTGATCTTCAAAATTAAAAGCTTATCTTCAACACAAGCTTCTATTGTCATCTTTCCTAATATGATTCTTATGCGTGATGGACATCCATGTCTGCATGCACTCCAATCTGATCCATGATAGGTATCTATATTATTTTTTTCAAATCATCACATGCATTTACGCACCCAAACTGCCATTTGAACATCAATTCACACCACTTGTGCTTGTTTGCCTCATTATTATAAAGAATTGGATGTCTATCTACACATAATTTGCATCTTCTATATCTGGTTAAATTCACCCTTAAACCAAGCATTCTGACATTTGTCTAAACTAATTGATTTCATTTTAGCCTTTACATACATGCCTAGTGATTTTCTAGATTCTTCAAATTATCTAAATCTTGCAAACACATAAAATGAAGTCTAACTTTGCAAGTGTATGAGTTCTTGATCAACCCCCACAATAGCCTTGGAAGCAATGGAAACGCTATGAAGCTAGAGAATTCATTAGATGCAAAAATGAAACTAGTACAATAGACAATTAAGAAACCCTTGTTATGAAGACAAGGATGAAACCCTGTAACATACTAGGATCATGACAAGTGTATTAGTCTTATGATATGAAACATAAAAATTAAATGACACAAGTAAGTTTTAAGTATGTAAGTATGAACAGGACCTAATATGAAACTAATTAGGTAATATACCATGTTCACACCAACACCTCTTAAGTGCAACTTAAGGAGTATGATAAATGGCAAGGATGCAAAGATGGATCCTAGCTACAAGGCCATGTTAGGTGCTCATGTACAAACAAATAAATTTATCACAAGTAAAGGAGAAAAATATGTAAGAAAAAACCCTCTCCAAAAGAGAAAAGATGCAAACAAACATGTACAGGTGAAATAGAAGACTCAACATAACTCCCCAAGGACTAATTATGTCACTAAAGTACAATCAATGTTCTCAATGTAGGAGAGAAAGTGAGAGATTATGTTGTGTATAATCTCCTCCAATGATGGTAGATGCTCACTTAAGGATGACAATGAAGATCCGTGAACATTGAAAAACATTCCTCCCCTTGGGACAAAACAAAACCAAGTATGGATGCAAGATGTTTTTCCATGAAGGAAGAAAGATCACGATGTAGTATGATGTTGATGTCTCTAAACTCTTCTCCAGTGTTGCCATGTCGTTATGAAAGTATGCCACAATCAAATTAGGTACAAACCCAATAAATGAAGAAGGTGCAATCCAAGGTAGTGTGGAGACGAATAAAGAACAAAATCCAAAGACGCAAATGGTGTGACAATAGCTGTTATGTGACTTTCATCAAAGAGGAGATTAATGTCCTAAGTGTGTCTATCAAATCTATAAGATGGGACTCACAAAACAAACTTGCAATATCTATCAAGTACTTATCCCAATGTACCAAATTTGGAAGATTAGATGTACCTACTACAAAGAATGACTAAAAGCAACAATAGATGGAGATGTGATCTCAATGTGTGTCATCTAATTATACTGACCAAACCATGATGATGTATCCACAAAAGATGTTTGAATATGAACGCCTAGAGATGAATCTACAAATGCTAGAATGCAAGAATTTTTAGCCTCAAGATAGTGACTCAAAGATAAGAAGATGAAGCCTTTGAATTTGAACTAAGAGTTATAGAAGCGAAAGAATTTGAATTGGAAGATATAGAAGCCAAAGAATCAATGAAGATCTTTGTAGGAGGAGAAGCATCAAATGAAGCCTCAATGTCATCATAACTATTAAGACCTACTAAATAATCAAGTTGCTCTTTTGCATCATCATATGGTAGGTTATCACAATCATCCAAGGGTAAACGATTGTCCGTAACAGGATCATTTGGGAATGGAGAGTGATTTGAGTCTCCAAAGATCTCCTAGATTCTGGTCCAAAGAGTGTGTGGCCAATCAATATGTGAGATAAAATAAATAGTGTCAAATCCAACATTGCTACCAATCAATCAAAAGGCAATCGTTCTTGATATTTCATGCTTACTTCTAATTAGGTATCTAGTTTGGGGACAAGTCCATAGAGATATAGCAAGAGATGAAGCCAATTGAGATGTTTTAGGATGCCATCTTGCTAAGACTTATAATTTGCTTTGTTTAACGTGATTACAAGAGAATGAATAGAAAATCTCATGATTTTACAATGATATATTCCTTATATACAAATTAGAAATCAAAATATGTGAAATTACAATCCTCACAGCATAAAAAAATGGTCCCGTATTTTGCAAGATATCCAAAAAGTACAAGTCAAAATAGATAAAGTGAATTCAAATTGAAGTAACAAGTACGTTGGGCAAAATCAGAAAAATCAAATAGATGGTTTCATAGCACTCAAAACCAGCTTTTTACCATTTATTTGTTTGTGGAAACCAATACCATATGCCCAAGTTATGCCTCCCAAAAGAAATCCCCCCTTTATGGCATTAGAAAAGGGAAAACAACATTACTGGGGCACTAGTCACCTACGCGATCAAGTGCTAAGGGCCTAGGTACTAACAACTTTGTGGGCTACTTGTGATTCTAGCAACAAATTGAGGTGGCACCACTTGCAATGCAACCCAAAGTCTTGATCCCCTCTAGGCTAGGTGCAACCAAGGGCTGCCCCCAAGGAACCACCCTCTAGTTATTGCACAAGTGGTAGGCACTAACAATGGCATCACCCCTACAGAAGACCTTTCGTACCAATTGAAAGAAATTAAAACATTTTTTTGAAAACCATACCAATGCAATGCAAGAGGCTATGCAACAATGGGGGTCAAATCTATATAATGTTTGTACGGTTGTATGGATTCATATAGTCGTACAAATTTTGACTACGATTTTCTTTAAACCTAGAACAAAACAAAAAAAAAACTCGAAATTTTATAGCACCAAATTGTATCATTGATTATATGGGTCTATAGATTTTTGGGTCTTCTAATCTCAACCATGAGGTCCACTTGGCACTAGGATGCACCATATGAAAGCGCTTGGCTGAAATTCTCCAAAAAGTGGTAAGCAAATTGTACATATGGAGCTCTAATACCATGTAAGAGTTGTTGCACAACTCCACAATAGTCCAAGGATTCCTTGCAACCTATGTTACTGGGTTCTTCAAATAGCCCCCTTGTACCCAGCCAGGTTCAGTCCGTGACCGGCTATAGCCCCGATATGACCTCGAGACACCCGGGGTTCGGCCCGGGCATACCTAGGAGGACCCACAGGGTAGGGGCCTCAAAAAATACCCAAAAGAAATAAAATAACATTTTTCAAACCTAAAAAAAGCGATATTATGCCTTGGATAACCTAATCTAAGTCATTTCAAAAACACAAAAGGCCAAAAACACCATTTTTTGCCTCCAAGATGCCATTGTTAGTTTTTGACGGTTTTGTCTTTTTTTTCGAAGGTGAGAGCTACAAAGGAGTTCAACCTATAGAAACAAGGGAGAAATAGCTGCACAAAGAAGATCTAACCATCAAAAGTGGGTGAATCTTTCCTTTTTTCAGATTTTCAATAATTCTTTTTTAGATTTTTCAAGTGTTTTTAAATTAAGTTTTGAATTTTTTTGAGAATTTTTTATGCATAATAAAGGGTTATAATGCCAATTGTTTTCTAAAAAAAATTAGTTATTGTGTTGTTAATTTGTAATGTTTTTTTGGGGGGGGTTCATAACTTCATACAGAATGGTCGATAGTTCTAGTTCAAATGGCCCAAATGTAGAGTCGATTCAAATACGATGCATCGTCACCTCTTTGGTGACATACGACAATGATTGAACAAATTCCTGGTGGTGGGGGTTACGATTGGCATTGTAGCGAAAGTGGAACTCAGTATAAGAGCTTGTACTTTCGAGTGAAAGCTCATTAATGCACTATTCCTTTACAAGGAATAAAAGTTTGCCTCAGGCCAAATAAAAAAGGGTTGCCAAAACACCAAATATTAGCTTACATTAAAGAACAAGAGGAGGTCGACAAGGCATGTAATAAATCAAAGTCTATGGCACATCCTCTTGCCAAGAGAAGTTTGCAAAGACCTCCTAGTGGCTTATCACAACTAGCTGGCCCACATCCTTTGATGCAAATGCCACCATCTTCTAAAGGAGATAATGTTTCGATTACATGAAAAAGAGGCCCACTGGTGAATGCCTTCAAAAATGAAGCAAGGGAGATTGCAGATCAGAGCATTGCTCGTTGCATTTATGGCAATGGGCTTCCTTTCAACCTTGTTAGATCACCTTATTGGCAGGAAATGGTGACAGCCATTTCCAATACAACTTCTAATTATGTTAGTCCTACGTATGAAAAGGTGTGAACCACCTTATTGGCGAAGGAGAAATCTTCAATAGAGGCATCATTGAGAGTAATCAAGGATACATGGCCCGAAATAGGTGTGTCCATTTTTTATGGATGAAAAGATTGCAAAAATAGACCATTGATCAATGTTATAGTAGTGTCCCTAAAAGGGGCGATGTTTATGAAGGCAGTCAATTGTGAAGGGCAAATAAAAGATGCAAGTTTTATTGCCAATATCCTCATAGAAGCCATTGAAATGGTGGGGTTTGAAAGTGTTGTCCAAGTCATAATGGACAATGCTAAAAATTGTAGGGTATTTGGGTCTATAGTGGAGGCTACATATAGTCACATTAATTTGGACACCATGTGTAGCCCACTCACTCAATTTGATATTGCAAAAGATTGGCACACAAATTCAGTGGGTCAAACAAATCTATGCGGAGGGCAAGGAGATCCAAATGTTTGTGACTAATCATCATATGTCACAAGCCATCTTCAAGACCTTCTCCAAGTTGGAGTTGTTGAAGGTAATTTAAATTTGTTTTATTAATATATTTTTTAATTTTAATTTTTCATTGTTGATTTGTGACATTTTTTTTTTATACCATGTTAGGTTGTCAAAACTCTATTTGCATCTCACAAAATCATCTTAAGACAACTTGTGGAGGTGTGAGAGGCCTTGAGTTTATGGTCATCAATAGCTTGTGGAGTGTATGGAGGCAATCAAGCACAAAAAGAGCCCAAAAAGAAATAGCATTGATCTTAGATGACTGAGTGGTGGGCTCATGTGGAATATGTTTTAAATTTCGCCAAGCCCATTATGAGCATGATTAGGTATATGCCAATACTGATAGCCCATGTTTGGGAGAAATTTATGATGGCATGGATTCCATAGTGGAGAAAATAAGATCAATAGTAGATGCCAAGGAACATGATCCAACGGAAACATTTTTCAAAACTGTGCAAAAGATTATTGTTGACTGTTGGAACAAGATGACCAAAGTATTATAGCAAAGAGGTACTTTCATTGTTGAGGAGGGTGCCACCATATAGGGATGGGGAGGTTGTTGTTGGCTATAAGGATGCATTTAGAAAGATATTTTCAGATGAAGATATCTAGAGTATTGCCTTGAGCGAGTTTGGCCAATTCATATCTTCAAAACAGCATGATGTTTCTGCTCTTCTAGACAAATATAGGAAAAATTCTCATGAGTGGTGGTATCTACATGGTCAAGGCTCCAATTACTTGCAGCCTCTTGCAATTAAAATACTCTCCCAAGTATGTATCTTCTTATTTATTTATTTATTTATTTATTCGTTTTTCATTATGCTATATATTATCGGCAAGTAAAATTAAATACTAAATGTTGTATGCAAACTCAACATGTTGCAAGTTCTTCTTCAGCTGAGCGGAATTGGAGAACATACTCCTTCATCCACTCAGTCAAGCACAACTGTTTAGGTGCAAAAAAGGCAGAGGATTTGGTCTATATACACTCCAACTGTCGTCTCTTGTCACATTAGAAATCTGAATACAATGAGGGTGTGACAAAGAATTGGGATCTAGTCCCTAAGTGTGCTGATTTAGATGCTATAGTTGCACAACTTTCCTTAGCTTCTATAGATGATCATGAGGCAACTACTGCACTTGACGCACCTACTAATTGATTGAGTTCAAATGAAATTGAACCAAGTGTTGGCCATGACCTTGATGCTTTTGATGAAGACGAATTTGAAGACTACTAAATTAAATATTGATTGTAATTTAAATTTTCATTGTGTAATGACATTTTGAGACTTGAGTATTTACATTTTTGCAAATTATGAATATGATTGTATGAGGTATTTAAATATTCTATTTATTGGCAATTATGTTTATCATTTATGTCTTATGAATATCATTGTTCTTATAATTCAATTTATAATTTTGAACATGTTTATATATATACCTGTACCCGTACCCGAACTGGCAACTTAGCTTGCAACCAAAACAACCTTCCACACAAGAGAGAAGCAATGGAAATACCATGAAGCTAGAGAATTCATTAAATACAAAAATGAAATTGGTACAATATACAATGAAGAAACCCCTATTATAAAGACAATAATGAAATCTTAGAACATACTAAGATCATGACAAGTGTCTTAATCTTATGATATGAAAATTAAATGACCTAAGTAAGCGTAAGTATGTGAGTAGGACCTAATATGAAATTAATTAGGTAATATACCATGTTCACACCAATAATAGGCATTGAGTTGATATCCTTCAATATTTTTGCATTGATTGCATCCATGTCCATTAATTATCTCAATAAGTGTTTATCTACAAGTTTCTTCAATGATAAATTCATGGTCACACATCATCTTTCTTGTCACCTTTTAAATGTCTCTTATGTCATAATCCTCTTCACATCATTAATATCTCATTACACCTTTAATTTGTATTTTTCCAAGTCTCTATGACACTAACTAAACTTTGAATCGTCTCCCAAACCTTTCAATGCTCATTCTCAAAATGTATCCTCCTTGAACTACCAAACTTGTTCTCCTCTCCACCTGACCAAAATGGAGCTTGGATTACGAATTTTTATGTTTCCAACATAGACACACAAGAGAGAATTGAGCAAGAAACATGCTCTGGGATGATTTCATGATTTTTTACTTCACACGTGATGGGTACACACATATGCATTGGTTAGAAGCATTGGGTACAACTAACAACCATCCCAACTTCCTACTTAAAATGTGGATGTTTACTGATGTAAAAATATATTACGTATATTACTTACTTGGATACAAGATTTTAAAACTAGGTCATTAGTTTTGAGGTATGCATTTTCTCATCCTAAGTTGAATGCTTTACGATAGAGATGGACAAAATTCTTCACCAGATATTGTGCAGAAGTTTTATCTATAATAGATAATGAGAACAAAGCTGCAGATATTTTAATTCATACACAATACATGTTTCTTCAAGTAAAACTAAGAAGCACATGTTGAACAAGATGGAGAGAGATGATTGGCATCAATAAAGATTTTCAAAGAACCTGGAGCTAAGTATGATGGTTATAATCCTGATGCAAACAAAACCGTCAGAATTTTGAAATTGCATTTGCATGCCTAGGTGCATATGCTGCACATCCAGATATTGAGCAAATATGTACAGATGCAAAGAAGTTATTTTGGTCAGGTATGAAGAATGATATAGCTAAATCTGTGGAAAGATACTTGGAATGTCTAAGAGCCAAAGCAAAGCATAAGCATTTGGGCACTAAGTTGTAACAACATCCCAGGTAGATGTGGTAGGTAATAATGATGGACTTGGTGGTTTACCTAAGGGTAAGAGAAGTAATCTGTTTACCAAGAAAGATCAAAAATGGTGCCCTTAAAATAGAAACATTGTGTTGGAACAGATTATGCTATCATTGAGATTTACTTAACTTCACAAGCAACATGCAACTTTGTTGATAGAGAGAGATATAGAGAACTAAATATGGATGGTCCACACTGCGCATCAAATAATCCATTACCACTTGAATGGTCAATGATAGAGAGGATCAATATTCCTATTTTTTAGAATTATCGTTGCCAAAATCATTGGGAGATTATTTCATGTCGGCCTCCTATAATACAATATTACAAAGGTAGACCTACATTATTTATACCATGCCATAATGTAGGCCCTATTAAATTATGAATTTCCAAGGTGCACAAAACTTTTATCTTTTAGAGTCCGCTAAAATACAACCCAAGATAAAGTAGCGGAACTTTCTAGAAACACCCACAATCGGTGAGCTAAGAGCTGGACAAGGAAGGATTATAAGATGTCACATCTCAATTTTTGCTTACATTTAATAATGTTAAGTTAATTGAAATAATTGGAAAATGAAAGTTTTGACTTGTGAGAAAAATTTTGATTTCAATGACATTAAAAAATGTTATCTATGTAAACTTTATGATTTAATGAATCATTTCGTTTTAAGCACCAGTTAAATGTTACTAATGAAATTTTGCAAGTGCAAGTGTGTGTGAGTGCAGGAACAGGTTGAAGAACGAGAACATGGTTGAGGTAGGATTATTTAGCCAAATGACGAACGGTAAGCATGTTGGAATTTGGAGCGCACACACCACTGAAAAAAAATCATAGCATCTGCATTGAAATTTTTGCAATTTGGTATATATCATTTTTATGTGAAATGTGTAGATGATTAAATAGGTAAGCTCATAGTAAACAAATTAACAGATCATTTGCTTTACCTTGTCTATTTGATACTATTTACATTTCAAAAGAAAAAAGGAAATAATAATGTATGGAATAAACATATATATATATATATATACAGTGTTCCACGGGGATGCGTCCCCCCCAAAAAACCCCGTGTTTCCTAGAGGGGGACGTCTCGGAGACTTGGGGACTTGGGGGAGACGTCCCCCCACCAGGCCACCACCAACGCCACCATCCCACCACTAGTGTCGCTATCTCCAAGATGCTGCTAGGACTTTGAGGACATTGGGGTGTCCTCAAGACATCTAGGGGACTCCTAGTTGTCTCCAAGATGTATAATTCTTATACTTATACATCTTTTTATAACTTTTTTTTCAAGTACTATATGTATTTCAGCACCCTACCGCCCCCTCGCCGCCGTCCCCCAGCCGTCCCCTTGCCGTCCCCAAACTTAGGCCCCCCGTCCCCACGTCTCGAAAACGCGTCCCCTACCGTCCCCCCGTCCCCACGTCTCGGAAACACATCCCCTGTCGTCCCCCCGTCCCCGTCCCCAAAACCCCATGGAACACTGTATATATATTTAAATCGCTTATGAGCCGTTAGGAGAACGATTTGAATTAAATCCTTTAAAAAGAATCTGAGAGTGAATTTATTGTAAAAGAAATAAATAATAAGAAGAAATGAGGAAAGAATGAAGACTATCATAATTAAAATATGTGAGAAATAATAACAATGGGAATAACTTTTAAAATGAAAATATTTATTTGTTATTTAAAAGTTAATAATTTAATAGTTAAATGTTTGAAAACCACCATATGCAATTAATAAATGTTTTGTTTATTTTCATATTTTAAAAAAATGGATTTGAATGGATAGAGGGCCGCCCATAACCCCTAAAAAGGAGAGAATTTTATTGCAAGAGGTAGAGCGGCTAAATTTATTGAGCATTCCAATTTTAGAGGAAAATGCAGATTTCAAAGGAAGGAGAAAGATCATGCAAAAGCAAAGGGAGAGATAGCACGAATCAAGGAGAATTTTCGTCCAAAAAAGCAAGGAAAAAGGAGGTCAACTTGGGAGGGCAAGGAAAAAGAAGCAGGTTCGAGGATCTCATAGATTTTCTTCACTCTACTTCGGTCGATTGTGAGCAGAAAGTAGAGGTGGGATCATTCTCTTTTGGCAAGTTTCCATTTATACTTCATTTGCTCTTTCTACTTCTCTGAAATGCTCTGATTTTTCTGTTGATAATCATATTTCTAATGGAAACCATTTCATTTCTTTTATCTCTGTGTATGGGCCTCTGTATTTGTTTGTCGTTGGGTTTGCCAATTTGGCATCGATCCTTTGTTGAGATAATCGTGTCTCTCGTCGAAATTTTAGACACCTTTTTCCAATCGCAAAACTGATACAGTTTGGCCAGTTTTTAATATGTAAACATCTCTGGGTTGTATGTATTATGTTTGAGATTGCATGTACATTATCCGTGGTTCATGCTCTTTACCATGTTAGGGTGACAGGTCGACTAAAATGGTCATTGTAGAATGCTTGGAATAAAACCATAGAACCTCTCTGTTGTAATAAACTCAGGTCAATTCTCCCCTTAGTCAACTCTTGACTGTCCAAGAACGAATGCATTAGAGGTTATTTCAGATCAAAACCATGATCCATGCCATCGATATAAATCCCAGAAGAGCCGCATTCTATGGTAGAAATGTCTGTGTGTTTGTATGTTGAAAGTTTTCCATTGTATTTAATCGATATCTTATTCCAAACTGGTTATTGTTATGATGTTTTCCTGTGATCAAACCATGTAAAAGCTTAGCAGTTATAAGCATATCGTTCTTCATTTAACCAGTGAATTACTTACCTATTGTCCCAAAGAAATTCTTATTCTCTTATGTTAGTGTTTCTTAGATCAGATTAGATAATCAATTTAACAAAAGAAATGCAACACATAAGACAATGAACACAACAAGATACCCTGGGAAAACCCTCCTCTTGAGGGAGAAAAACCCAGCAAATATATCTCTTATATATTGAAGGAATAAGAGCAGAAATCTGCTTGAACTCAGGCCCAACACAATGCCGAATTTGATACAATGAATAATAGCACCTCTCCTAGATGCAAAGATACGAATGAATATGTTTCTCCTTGAAATCGGTCTGCTGCTACAAAATGATGATCTGCTGCTAGAAGATGATGATCTGCTGATTAAGTATGAACTTCTTCTAGGACTGCGAATTCTGCTCATGAAGAATAGTGCGAACTTGCTTGAGATTCAATGTCTTTACAATGACAAAGTGACCTTGCATATATACATCACAAGGTGTCGTTTCACTTAGGTCGGCCTCTTTAGTGAACCAAATAAAAGATAAAATATAAATGAGGTCGGCCCAAACAATAATAGATAATAGGGTCGGCCCTTTCTTCTTTTATGTTTATTGTATGCTATAAGTTAAATAGCCGAATGGCTATACATTTAATTTGCTTTCTCCTTGGAATTTGTGCGATGAAGTGCAGACCATAGCTGCAAAACATCAACATCTTAAACCTAGGTTCTAACAGAGGAATGATTCCATTCGTTCAAATCACAATGTCTATTCTTTTAATAATCATGTTTTTAGATTTGGAACAATTGGTATCGTTCCAATATTCGATGATGTCATTATTAAAAAAATGTTAATGACTGTTTTTTTATTTAAAGCCTTAACAGGCCGAACGATACAAGTTTCCATCGTTTCAAATGTTAATGATTCTAAAATGAAACTGAACGATATATATATAAAATATACCATAGTTCAGTATGGATATGTTTTAGCCGTGCTGAGAGTTTCATATTCACCGATCTCAGTATCTTGCTTTTAGTGGTACCTTTTATTAGCTGAATGATAGTTTCCATATCATTCTAAAGGATTTTGAATGTTTTAAATGATACTTAAGGCTGAACGATAGCATGCATATCGTTCTAAACAATAATAAATGTTTTAAAGGAGGTTTAAAACAGAATGATAATAATCATATCATTCTAAACATTATTTAATGTTTCAAAAGGTGTTTAAAACTGAACGTTCTTAATCATATCATTCTTTTGATATTAATGTTTTTTTAGAATGAATAAAAACTGAACGATATGTATCGTTCTTAATGAAGTTATTTTTAAATATACTCTGTTTAAAATCAGAACGATACATGTATCGTTCTAAAGTACAGAACAATACTTTAATCGTATACAGAATGCCTTGCGTTGGATGATACCGATTCTTCACCAACTTATTTCACCTTTGATGTTTATTTTATTGGACCGAATGATGACTTGGTTATAAATGAAACAGAACGTTCTTATAGAACAGAATGAATTAAGAATAACTTCGTAATATTAAAAACAAACACTGAATGATTTCTCCATGGAAGTAAGTCATAATGAATCTAGTAATGTATAGACTCTGTCTTAACTCAGATCAATTCTGGTGTCAGTTACATTGTGACATTGTGGATAATATTTAGACTCGAGACATTAAAGCCTAGTGGTTGCTCTGTTATTTATAATCTGTTGTTCTCACTTGAATTTGGTTGTTGATATAGATCAAATTGTGCATGAATGAGAATTTTGATGGAAGTTAATGTCTTTTTCTGAACATAAAGGACTGCTTGTAGTATGGATCTTTCTGTTAATCAAAAAGAACGTTTACGCATACACAGTTATTAATAGAAGGTCATATATGTGTACATGCATAAATCTTCCATCTATGCATATACACATACATGCAATATACCTTCTTTTTATCAACTTATTTACTTTACTCAAATAATGTATGCTTTATTTCATTTGTAAAGAAGAAAGGAATAAAGGCATTGGAATGTTACTACACGTGTACTAAGATGTGTGTGTATGTGATTCTATATAGAGATCTAGATAAATGGATGATTACTTGTTGCAAAACTTTTTGGAAGTAATAAATCTGATTTAGAGTACTATGTATTGTGTCCTGTTGACTCAAATTTACATAGTAATCACATATAGGTTGTGCTTGCAGAATATTCTGATTTTATTTAAAAGTACAAGTATGATTCAGAATAGACTATTGCACATTTTGTTATATGTTGAAAGTAAATGGTTAAGTAGGAAGGGGTATTCTTATGTATGTAGAAAGTTGCCTTCCAAGACGAGTGCCAAAAATGGATAAACAAGGGGTGTAGATTTTGCTTTCTCCAAAATCTAATGTATTTAGTTGCTTTATGCAGCATGTGCTTGGCCAAGCTTGTAGCCCATAATGTTGAATGGACTAATTTTATGTTATGACTCTGCCATTTTCTAACATTGATCTTGCATGTTCTAAATTTAGATAGAAATGCATGTAGTTGTTACGCACGCACAGATTCCACCTTGCATATTGTTCTCTCTTGCTAAGTATTCTATGCAAGGTCAGGTATTCTTCAAGTTAGGAAGAATTCCAGGGAAGCGTAGCTTCGTGATTGGGTGGAAAGAGTGCCTAAACCATGTTCTTGTCCACCAATTGCGGTGAGCATTGAAGAGGAATCACGGGGAATTCTATCTTTGATTATTATACTTTGTACCATTTGACGTAAATTTGAGTTGACTAAGAGGCAATGTTAGCCTAGTCAAACTATGTAAAATGAAATTTTGACATTTGGAAATGAATATAATTTCATTATTTTAGACATGTTGTGCTATGATAGAAAATAGCTATACAAAATATGTCTTTAATTTATTATTCATAATGTCAAATTTAATTTACTTAGTGTTATTTAAGAATGGCATATTACATAAGATACGTGAATATGCACTAATATATTGTTTATTATTGATGTAGTTGAGTTGCACAAAGTAGCCAAGATGATAAGATTTTATTGTGAACCTAATTGTGCATCAAGGTGTTAAATAAATTTCCAAGAAGCAATTGATACAAAGCTAAAAGTAATGTGGCATATCATCTAGAGATAAATGACCAATGACATAGAGTAGATCAAACTTTAAAGACATGTTAAGAATGTAATTTATGGATGGGTGGGAGCCCTGGCTCAATTGGCTAAAGCATCATGTTGCAGGCAAGAGGTCACGAGGTCCATCCCCCCCATCCGCGTGGTACCAAAGGGCATGTCACGCCAGCATCACCGGTCATGTTGAAAAAATTTTGCCCAACACACTGCAGATTATAGGAGGCTAACCCGATTCCTGCAATCTAAAAAAATATATGTAAGTTATGGAACAATAAAGCAAACAAGAAGATTTTCTTCCATTGGTTGATTTGGCATATAATAATTCCCTTCACGTAGTATCATTTTTTTGGTAAATAATCTTCATGATTCATTTTTTATTAGTAGATCACAAGAACCCATCCATCATGAGCTTGAATGACCCACTTGGCACTCATTGCATCTAGATCATGCTCACCAAGACCTCTCAAGAGGTCACTCATCCCTATGAATTTGTGCTGAAGTGTGCTCAGCCATGGAGTTCCCCTCACAATAAATCTTAATTAGCTTTTGCTACCCCATTAGCAAAAACCTTGAACAGTTATTCTGCCTTATAAATTATTCAACCAAGAGCTCTCTAGTTCCTTCAATCTTATGCATTTTGAGAATCAGCTGCATCTTAATATCATGTCAATCTTCATGACCATGATTCATGAGTACTGGTTCACAAGGATTCCTCTCATGAACTTGAATGATCTAGTTGGCAATAATTGCATCTAGGTGATCACAAGGACAAAGATTCAATACTTTCTAGGAGTGTACCCATCTTGGTGTGATTCAGGCTCAAGTGCACTTAACCATGGCGTTTCACCCACAATTAGACCTGTTTAGTTTGCTATCTCATTTGTTAAACCTTCATTCTTGGGAATGGTATCATTTAAGGCCTTATACAATAGCATATGATTACTTTGATATTGAACAGCTTGGAATATAGACTGGGCTTTGGTCAAGAAGAAATAGAAAAGCAGGTTGTGTTAAGTGCAGAATCTTTAAAAAAGTTATGCACATACCAATAAAACCAAAGAGAATCACAGATGAGAAATAGGGGCTTTTTAAGAGTGTAACGTACAAAGACTCTGAAAAACACTTTGCAAAGAAATTGAATTCACCCCTTGACTTATTACATTTAGGTCAAGGAGGAAGTTTTATCAGTAGCCTAAAGAAATATATTTTCACCCTTATATACATAATGCTTTATACATTTCTGTTTAGAGAAAAACAGATACAAAAACTGTTTATTTGTTGTGATCAGTCTTCTTTTCAAGAGTCTCAAAGTAGAATTTTCAGGGATATGCCAGCAGATATTAGAGCACTAGCCCTGAAGATGCAGAACAGAGCTACAGTTCAGATGAAAATCTGGTGGGACAAATATAGAACTAACTCAGCCACATATGAGCATGTAGAATTATGATGCATACACATTCCCATCTCTTTGAATGAAACCCCAAGCCATGGCTTTTTTAAGGGCAGGAGAAGTTGCTTCCCACTAAGCTGCAGTTGCAAGGCTTGGACTCAGAAAGGCCCACTCCCAAGGCTAGCTTTGACTCGGCAAATTCATTTCACACAAAAAATGGGCATCAAACAACTGCAGTTCTCACTTGCCTGTAGTGGAGATGTGATCTTAAATTCGCTAATAATGCATGAAAGTTAAAACAAAACAATTATTGCCTTAACTCTCTTATTAGCCCTGCCCTCCAGCAAAAGAGAGGATTTTTTACAATGTCATTTCTCACAGTGATGAGTTATTTGGCTTCATTTTAGACTGTTGAATCCCTGCACCAAGATTCCCGAGTCTCAATGAGACTACTAATCTTGGCAAGACTCTAGGAGTTGCTGTAACTTTTGGTGAGCAGATCTATTTGGACTTTTACAGACCCAGTCGGAGCTTAGCCTCAGGAATTTCTGAGGTGACTCAAGGAGTCACACTATTATGAGATGTAGCTAAACACAGCTGACTGCTCCATTTTGATTATGTATTGTTTTAAATTGGCTTGTAATACCATCTTTTAAATTGGCTTGTAAAGGCTATGATCATGAGATTTATCACAATGTTTACTATTTTGTTCATTTAATTTGATTATAATAAAACAAGCCTGATAGCTTGTGAGTAACTACATGCATTCGTTCAGTTTGGTTTTGCATGACAGAAACATTGGGACATGAGTGAGTTATCAATCATTGTAAGAGACTTTGGAGCAAGAAAATTGTTAGCCTCACACTTACATATGGTATATGGACATTATAATTCCAATTTTAAGGTAGTCTCAATAATTTCTTTGAGCACAGACCAGTTTCAGGCTGGAGTATCCATTTATGGTTTCTTAAAGTCAATAAATTACAATGATCGATTAGAGTTAAAAACCTCTTCCTGTACGATCAATGTAATTTTGTTTTTCCTCTTCCTGATGATGGATCACTGTGTGTGATCCAAAACATTGAAAGAAAAACAGACACAGTTGAATCCAAAAGCTTATTTTCTTACTCCCTGCTGTACTTGAAGGGCCTAAAACTCATGAGGAATACAAATCAGATAAATTCATTCTGATCAACAGTCCCCTTGCCTTTCAAAACTTGTAATTGGAATTTGATTTTCTTCTTCATTATGGAATCAGATTTGGTCAGGCAACATCATCTCTAGCTTCAAATGATCAGATATGGAATCCTGGTATTGCTTCCCCCTCAACATCACAGGCACCATATCAGTTTCTGAAATTTTATCCAATAGACTTGCTGTTTAGCCTGCAGACATCAAGTTAGAACCTGCAGACTCCCCTCCTAACAATGAGAAGATAGCGGATGGCACATGTACAGCAGTTGAACTATTATATTATGATTATGTATCTTTGGGGTGTTCAAAGATAATGTTATACAGTTTGATTCAAGTATAGATAGTTTTCTTAAGAGTCCACAAGTTCAATAGAGCTATAATATGATATGTTTATGTAACACTGTGATGTTATCACAACGGTGAATTCAGCTTTTTCAATAACCGACCATGCAAACTTTCCTTCCATAACATAAACAGTGACTTGTATGTAACAGGCTCCTAGACAGAAAATCCAGAGGCATACAACTGTATATGTAGAAAGAAAAAACACAATACAGATTGGATATATCATATTACCATGATTGATACAGATGATCTAAAGCTTCTTTAAATATGAGTTTATGGTACAGTTGTATTCAAAATATTAATAGATGTATTCCCTAAAGATGTGGTATATGCATATAATTCTGTCACATGAGGAGGAGATAGTAAAAAACTCACATCTTGCAAGGACAATGACACAACATGCCAACCAGCAGAAGCCAAGTAGCGCCGCTTGAGCATGGTATGACCAAGAGGAGTTCCTGATATAAATGTAACAAATATGTTACATATATGTCAATCTTGAAGATTCCAAGATGTAATCAAGCCTTTAAAAAATGAAGTTATTCTGTCATGCTAAAATTGATCTCAAAGAAATAGCCTTATTGTGCTGATAATGAACAGTCTTATCTCATATAAGAGACACACCTGTATTTCGTGAAAAGTGGGATGGACCATCAATCTCCAAACAAACCTTTTTGTTACTTATTACTGCATCCAGAATATAACCATCTACAGAGTATTCTTGATCCCAATCAAAACCTGTGCTCACAAGGAGGTGCCCTACTTCCTTCTGAAACAAGGAAGTTGTTTTCTTATTAAATCTTTTTGATTTACAAGCTTCTGCAACTCTTTTCTCTAGCTCAGTCCCAATTGATAGTGCAAGATAAGGATATTCTAGCTTCAAACATTGGTTTATCTGGTGCAACTGCTGTGCAAACTTCACATCCTCATGGTACAGTGGTGAAATTCTTTGGGATTCAAACTCAATCATTGAGCTCCATATAAAAGAAAAGAAAGAACGTCCCATTTGGTTCAGAACCATGTATGACCATGCAACAACAGCTAGCTGGTCCCTTGTGAAGTCATTGAATAGAGGCCTCGTCGGAACATGGAGATCTAAATTACTCTCAAGTGTTTCATCACAATCATCAAATGCCAAGTCTTCAATAGTCTCTGTAAAATCATTTTCATCTTGACTTTGAAATGGATCATTCAAATCCATCCGTGGGATCTTGGCCTCACAATTTACTTCAAAATGATTTTGACCAAATTCACTACTTTTGGTACTGTCGATAGTATTTACTTTGGAGTCCATGCAATTTCCATTTTTAGTTGTCCCGCTAACATAGATGGAGTCAAGCGAATCCAAAAAGGGATCTGCAGAATGATACAGAACAGAAAATGACCATAGAAATTGTGCAAGTTCCTGTGGTCTAAAGGAACTTGCCATGCAAGATGCCCTATTTGCCAATTCAGTGAACAGGTCTGGAGCAGAATGGTGCATGGATGCAAATGCACCTGCTAGATTGGCAACATTTTGTGTATTGAACTCTGACATTTTTGTCATGGCCACTTCTGCTATTCTATCCATCTCAGACCAGTAAATAGTTTCTCCACCAATTTTGGACAATGCCCAAGCAATATTGGCTATGCCTTGAGCAGAGCAATGAGGCAAGGAGCCCATGGCAAGACTCACAAGCACAGCCATATCCCTCTGCCTTGCGAACCCCAATCTATCACTCTTGCTCATATAAACTTTTTCCATGTTTTTCGCTATCCTGTGAAGAGCAGTTGCCATATTCAATGGATTCAAAGGAGAAGGACTTAAACCTTTACTAACAGCTTCAATCACATCTGTCACTTCTATAAGAACATCCTGTGCAGTCGCTGCCTCTACCAAAGCATTATTCAAGGCAACCTCTTTCCTCCTGTTGGTTGGTCCTGATATGGATACAAGTTTTTCTCTGAAATCAAATTGCATTTTATCATTCCTTTCTCTTATCTTTTCCATAGCATCACTTTCAATTTGAGTATATGAATCAGAATCAAAATCAAAATCATCATCTTCATCATCTATTTCAACCTTATTTTTCATTCTATTGCCCGTATTTTTCCTTTTCTTTTGATTTTTCCGTTTCTTCTTCTTAGAAGGCAACAACTTTTCTACAGAGGATGAGCTAAATCCTCTGGCCTCAATGGCTTTCAAAGCCTTATTCCTAGCCCTTGTAACCCAATCCCTACTATCTATACCTTCTTCTTCTTCTTCTCCTACGACTGACTTGTACTTTGATTTCTGCCACGGAGATTTAAAGCCTAAGGGGTCAATCTCATCCAAAATTTCTCTTTCCCAATCAGAATCCACTTCCCCTTCCATTTCCTTCTCAATATCAAGATCGATGTGCCAATCAAAATCCGCTTCGTCTTCCTTTTCCCTTTCCTTTTCCTTTTCCCTTTCCTTTTCCTTTCCAATATAAATTGCTGACATTCTCATTCTAATGCGATTGTCATTGTACTTCCATCTCCATGGGACTGTTCCACCACCAAAATCAGAAGGTTTTGCTCTCATATAAAATGCATTATTTCCTTTACCTTGCAAATGAAACTTGAATGCACATCGCACTGTTAATGCCTCCATCACATAAACACTATTATTTCTATTCCGTTCGATAAACCCTTTTTAACTGGCTGCGAGGATCGAACTCCTAGGATGGAGTCACTCTGAGGATCCCAGCTCACAGGTAGCCTTTAAAACTAAAATAGGACTAGCAGCTAAACTACCGCCAAATCACCGCTAGACCGCATAAAATATCACTAATTTATCCCTAGACCACATAAATTCCCACCAGTTTACTGCTAGACCATAGCCCAACCAACAAAAAATCACTAACATAACCAAACACTCCCACACTCATTGAAATTTCTTGGACACTTGAACCAAGGACAAGTATTCTAATTTTTAATACTTGTTTCGACTGCTACAAAAGGGTAGTGCTGTAATCCTTGTTTCTCCTCCTACTGTAAACTGAATTTGCAGATTGTAGGCACAGCTTATTTTTAAAAAATGTTTAAAATTGAGGCACTCAATGAAATAATTAAGAAATTGTCAGACCTGAATTCCTTGCTGCATAACGATTTGGGAGATAATATGCATTAATCTCAGCCAACAAATATTTTCTTTGAACTATGCTGTATGTAAATTTCTACAATAAGAGCTCCTCGTGGCAAATTCTGCCAAATATCTTCAGACAATCGACGATTACCAGACATTATTTGCGCTTAGCCTGTACACGAATGAGATTCTTGCAAACGGATAAGGAGATTAAATATTTACATCCGTTGTAACATACTTCGAAGAACATAATCATCTCATAGTGAGATATCCCCGCAAAATCTTTCCTCCTACTGAAATTTTGAAAAATAAAAAAAATTAAACCCGTGCCTTTTGTGAAACTTTTTCTTCTCTATTTAAAAACCCATAGAATTACACACATTATATTTTCACAAACTATGTAAATAAATTTGAGAACTTCAATGATAATTGAATGAGAGTTTTTTATCATATTCTAGTAATAATTATATGAGAGTTTTTTAATAATATTTTAGATCATATTTTAATATATTATTACAATAAGGAAAATCATAAAATCTTAATTAATATATAGACTAGCACTTGCACTTAAAAAAGGTTCAAGGATTACTTCGATAAAAAAATTATATGTATATTAATATGTTAGAGAGTATGTGATGCAAATTTTAGTTGCATGTGGTAGGTTATACAATTAATAATAAATGCTAAATAATGAAATGTATGAAATATTTGCATACAGATTTAAAACATAAAGCAATGCAAATGAAAAAGAAAGTTGCCATCAAATTGACAAAAAACACTGCAAATGAAAAAGAAAGTTGCCATCAAATTGACAAAAAACACTGCAAATGGAAATAGAATGTTCCCATCCAATTTTTAAATCAACATTTATCTGACTTTTATTGATAAGTGAGATTTTGGAGGCTTTTACTTGATATTTTGAAGGTTTTTACCATTAAATGGCAATTGGTTTTTTTGCAGGTGTAAGATTTGTTTCAAACTCAAATCTCACAATATATGTAGCCTTTTGACTAAAAAGTATATAAAGTAGATTTTTCAATTTTTAATGAGGTTATTTAAAATATTTATGTTTAATGGTGTAATTTGTTCAATCATGTTATTTTTTTAATGTTTTGGGTTCACTTTATCTATTATACAATAAAAAAATTATAAATGGTATATTCTTGTATAAATTTGGCTAATGACATTATCAAATATTGATATCATTATTATTCATCCTCATAAATTGATCTTGATCCCCATATCTTTCATTCCTCATCTTGGATTAGATTTGAGGGAACATAAATGATCCAAGTTATTTTTGTAGTCATAATCTAAACCCTAAAGTTTTAAAATTTAAAATCAAAATAAATCTTGTTTGCTCTCTCTTGGTAGTCATTATGAGTTGACCTAGCATGTCTTTATGTTGATTTGTGTGGTATAGTGTTGTTTTAAAGAAATTCATTCATTCATTCATTTATAAATCATTTTAGTAATCTAGAAGAGATAGATAGATAATCAAATGACACATATGAAAGCATTATAGCAAAATTTATCAAAGCATGTGTAATTATAGGCATCCCGACATGCTTGCTTGTTGTCTTTGATCTTGGTTCATAGTCATTGATTTAATTTGCCTAGGGGCTAGCTAAGTAGAACATGACCCTTACAAATCAATAGATTCCCCAAAGATGTTTGTAAAAACCACTAGAACCCCTCATTATTTTTTAGATATCAAAGTGACATTACCAACTTCTAGCAACTAGGTTTCTACTAGTTTATTCTTGTGAATATAGGTTCAAGTTTTTGCACTAGTTCAGTTCTATAGTTATAGATCCAATTAATCCCTAAAGTTCCAACATCGAGCATAGTCAATTTGCAGATTCCAAGGTAGATATTTAATTAAACCCTGAAATTATAGTATAGTGACGAATTGATTCTTGACATCTTCAACATTATCTTCCCCTTCAAAATCCATCTAAGTAGTACTTTATTAAACTCTACATTTAATTTCAATATCAAACTCATCTTACATATCTAGGTTGATTATTTATTAGTGCTTTAATTATTTAATCAATTTGTATTTTATGTGTCTGATTCATTCTCTTGCATTTTTAGTGAACATAACATTCCTACATGACCTAGGGTTTTGACATTAGGACTTATCCTTCTACATTAGATTTGCATACTTGATTATTTTGATTATATACCTTTTATTTCGTACTTCATTAGGATTTTGCTCCACCCTTAGCTATGCTTCATTGATTTATCTTGATTAGGGCTTAGGCTATTATTTCTTGTTATCTCAATTATCTTAACACCACCCACCCTCTTTTATGAACTGTCATTATTAGATCTTTAATATGGATGTTTTCTCCCCCTTCTATACCAAGCACACTTCCTAATTCACCAAGCTTTATGATGATACCTTTTTTGTGGCCTATGATAGTGACTTAGCTACCATTCCATTGCTATATTCATTAATGCATATAATATACTGATCTATGCAATTTTGTTACACCTAGAGCATATCCTTTATACATCTCATGATAGCTCTCCTCCATGTGCCTCTCATGATCCTTCCTTCTTTGTGAAGGGCCTCATATTGTGCACTTGATAGATACATATATTTCACTTTCACTTGCATATGATGGTTATGCACCTTCTCCCATGTCTAGTGATATACTTATTGATGTGGGATTGCCTATCTATGATGATCATCCTCATGATGAGCTATATAATATTTATAATTGTATCATTAGTGATATACATCTATGTATGATAATTATTATATATGTGTGATATACATATATGTATGTCAGCTTAGTGATATACATATAATTCTATCAAGTGGGATCTTCTGGAGGTACTGCAAGAATCTTAAAATAGTAAAAAAATCTTGAAACCCATGAATTCTAAATTTTTGGCTCTTATTCCCAAAAGAGAAGGTCCAAATACCCTTGATCTTTTTCGACCAATTTCCCTCTGTAATGTGATTTATAAGATCATCTCAAAGTTTATTTTTGAGAGGTTGAAGCCTCGGTTAGTCAAAGCTATCTCAAATGAGCAAGGGGGTTTTATAGCAGGCAGACATATCCAGGATGGCATTATTATTGTTATAAAGGAAATTCATTCTATGGAGGCTTCTAGAGAGAAGGCCATGTTTGTTAAATTGGATATGGCTAAGGCTTATGTCTTAGTCAAATGGTCATTTTTGTGCAAGGTTCTTTGTGATTTTGGGTTTGATGAGGGTTGGATAAATTGGGTGATGAGTTCTATCATGTCAGCTTCTTACTCTATGTCAATTAATGTTGTGCCTACCTCTTTGTTTGGTGCCTCTAGGGGTCTTTGTCAAGGTGACCCCTTGTCACCTTATATTTTTATTATTATGGTTGAAGGTTAGGGAAGACTTATAAAAGCCCATTTGATTCAAGGGCTCATTCAAGTTTGGAGTTGGGGTGAAGGCTTGAATCCTCAGTCTCACTTACAGTTTTTGGATGATATTGGACTCTTCGATATTGCCAAAAATCAGGGAAGCGGATAACTTTAGATGAGTTCTTGATATTTATCTTGCAGCTTCTGGTCAACAGAGTAATGAAGGGAAGTCCTCTATCTTCTTATTCAACACTCTTCCTCTCATTCGATCTATGTTTGCTCGTATTCTGAGATTTTAGATAGGTAATCTCCCCTTTGTGTATTTGGGAGTTCCCCTTTCTATGACCCCTCTACCAAGAGGAACATGGCAGAATGTTATTGATATGTTTAGGGGCTATGTCAACCATTGGAATTGCAAGTGATTTTCCTTTGCTGGGAGGATTTTGCTACTAAAATTTATGGTTCAAGCACTTCCTATCTATAGGTGTATGATCCAAATGTCTCTTGCAGGCTTTATTGCAGAACTTGATGCTCTCTTTAGGCAATTCTTATGGACAGGCCTGGACTAGATTCCAAGAAATGGAGTTTGGTTAAGTGGGATTTCATTTATAGGCCTTTTCAACAAGGCGGTCTGGGTCTTTGGTAGGTTGCTATTATCGATTAAGTTGTGGCTGCCAAGCAATACTAGAGATGGTGTACTAATCAGGATCAAAATTGGGCCAAAATCTGCATCACCAAATATTTGAAGGGTGTAGTGGGGGAGGATGTTCGTAGATATTCCCTAGATGGTAAGGGGTCTATGATATGGGAAACACTTAAAAGAGGTGTTGGCTTAATCAAGCAAGTCTTGTTCTAGATTTGTCACAAGGGCGATGATGCTTTGTTTTGGCTTGACTCTTGGGATGGTCATCCCCCAATCATGACCACATTTCCTCATTTACAAAATCTTGGCTTGTGATTGTAGGAGGTTGGATGGGTGAAAGAGAGTGATTTCAAGATTGTGAAGCATTTGGGTTAGGTGGAGGTGATTGAGTGGAAAGAGCACCATTTGTGGCCTCCATGGGGCACTAAAGCAGAGCGTGATGAGTTGTCTTAGATTCATGATAGTAGGATGGGAAACTCATTGCAAAGGAGAGATATCCTAGCTTGGGCTGCTGACCCAAAATTTGCTTACTCGGTGGCGGTTGGTTATTAGGAACTAGATAGAAGGAAATATAGGGAGGCTGAAGTCCCTTGGTGGAAACATGTTTGGAATAAGTTCGCTTGGTCTAAGTGCAACTTTTTCCACTATTTGGTTGCTCATAATAGGTGTCTTACTTGGGATAATCTTTTAAAGAGGGGATTTAAGGGCCCACCTATTTGCTTTCTATGTGGTAGTAGTGAAGAGTCCTCTTCGAATTTATTCTTCCAATGTGCTTTCTCTAGACCTATCTAGCATTTTTGGTGGGCGGTGTGTGTTGGAATGCTGGATACACAGGTTGCCTTGATGAAGCTGCAGACTTCAATGGAGGACCTTTGCCAGGAAGAAATATTCACCCACACAGAAAGTATGATAATGACATTCAAAATAGAGATTCTATTATGATGATCTGGATTCTTAATTACAAAGAGTACATATGCCTGATTAAATAGGCAAGAGCTAAACCTAGAATGCATAAGATGTTGCCAAGTGTTCAAATCACACTACATGTGACAACATGAAAACCCTACCTAGGGAATGATAACAAGATGGAGATAACTTCTAGAAAAGACAACTCATCTTCTAGAAGGGAATTTTATCTCAACACCATTATTTAAATGATAAAAAGTAACCTAGGACTAATATGATTAATTAACCCTAAGTTAACTTATGCTAGTGTAATAATTAATTAATTACACTAACAGTGTGGAGACACTCTTGTGTACATCCTCTTTCCCTCACTAATTTTTGGAGAGCCTTGGGGAGGCCCCTTGCTCATTCTTTCCCTCTCCAGATGGTGTGGACTATTAGGCTTTCATGCATCCTTTGGTAGATTTGGTTAGAGAGGAATCATAGGATTTTTTAGGATAAATAGTTAACAATGTTGCAAGTGTGGTAGCAGATTCTTGGTATGCTTCAGGAGACCATCTTTGCTAAATGTGTGGATGGGGCTCTTGTAGATAATGGGCAGGTTGTGGTGTTGCAAGGCTTGGGTCTGAATGGATTGAGCTCCAGAATTATTCTAGAGGGAGGAGACACCTTAGCAAGTAAATCCAACATGATGGTAGGTGGTCGCCTCCTCGTGGGATCTTGAAAATGAATATTGATGGTTCTTCTAGGGGTAATCTGAGTTCTGCTAGTATTGGAGGTGTGGGGAGAGATAGCTCAAGGAATACCATCTTCTCCTTCACCAGGCATCAAGGCCACAAGACTAATAATCTCATGGAGGCCCACGCAATCCTTATTGCCTTGGAAAAGGTGTGTGCTCTTGGTTGGTGCAAGGTTATTTGTGAATCAGATTCTTATATGATGACTAATTTGTTGAACAAGCATAGTTTTGATGGGGTGAACTAGCAATTGACTTCGATTGTGCATTAGATTCATCAATTATGCACTTCACTAGAGGTGGTGTCCTTTGTTCATATCTTGAGAGTGTGGGACAATGTTGTTGATTGTTTATCTAAATGGGCTTCTAAGTTTAGGGGTGATTGGAAGGTTGATGATTGGGAGCATCTTCCCAAGGATTGTGCCCAAAAATTGAAGATGTTGATTCTTGAGGATATTCATGGTCCTTGAACAAGTTTTGATTTTCCTCATTTTGAGGACTTGTTGTTTTGTGTTGGTTGGTTGCCTTTTTGGCCTTGTTTGTTTTTTATCTTGCTCCTTGTATTCTTGGACTGTCTCTGATTGAATAAATTTTTTCCTTTTTAAAAAAAATATTAATATAAAATTATAAATTTTTAATTAAAAATATAAATTATTTTTAATTTTTGTATTAATAATATTATTAAAAATAACAAAATTTATTATGTGAATGTTAATATGTTAATTTTATAAATTCCACTATTAGTTTAAATTAAATTAGTTCATATTTATTATTTAATTTATCTATTTATATAACTTAACTTATAAAAGATAATGTATACGAAAGCAAAGGTAAAAACCATTCCTAAAAAATGGTAAAATAATAGTTCACTTCAATGCTTCCTAAAACTCAGTCCATAACACCCAAAACTTTTTAGCCAATCATATTCAAGAAAAATAATTTCTAAATTTTATAAAGTTAAATATTTTATATGTTCACTTTCGAAAGATTAATTTTTTTTCAAGATTATCAATTTTTTTGTTTCTATTTGATTAAAAACAACTTATTAATAACTAATTAAAAAAACCAAAACCATTACAATAATATTGACAAGTACTAATAATAAGTGTTGAAAAAATGAAGAATTTCTTCATAGCCTGGCATAAGGAATAACATCTATTGTTGTGGTGAAAGAGAAAGGAACAAGAGCTACAGAGTAGCAAAGTTCCTGGGAAAAATGTTTAAGAATAGTTTTGTGTGTATTTGTTGTGTTTGCTATGTTTTAGGAATAATTGGTCACAATAAACCAGTGATAACCTAAATTTAGGAATTTGATCATTGATAAAGACAACTTTGTCTTCCAATAGAAAATGACCCTTATAACAAAACAAAATTGCTCACTTCAAAATTTTGAATAGCTTGTAACGGAATAATTGGAAGAATTGAATTAAAAATTAAATATCTATGAACTATGTGCACCATATGAAATGCTTTGGTTGTGCTTTTAGGCCATGAAGAAAGCACAATGTACATGTCACCAGCATTATGTAAATATTAATGAGTTAAAAGATTTCCTTAAGCATTCAACATATATGATAAAAAATCATCTTTAAAAAAGCAAAGATCTTTAGACCTTTCATTGTACGTAGAGTCATTAATTTCTAAATTTTATAAAGTTAAATATTTTATATGTTCACTTTCGAAAGATTAATTTTTTTTCAAGATTATCAATTTTTTTGTTTCTATTTGATTAAAAATAACTTATTAATAACTAATTAAAAAAACCAAAACCATTACAATAATATTGACAAGTACTAATAATAAGTGTTGAAAAAATGAAGAATTTCTTCATAGCCTGGCATAAGGAATAACATCTATTGTTGTGGTGAAAGAGAAAGGAACAAGAGCTACAGAGTAGCAAAGTTCCTGGGAAAAATGTTTAAGAATAGTTTTGTGTGTATTTGTTGTGTTTGCTATGTTTTAGGAATAATTGGTCACAATAAACCAGTGATAACCTAAATTTAGGAATTTGATCATTGATAAAGACAACTTTGTCTTCCAATAGAAAATGACCCTTATAACAAAACAAAATTGCTCACTTCAAAATTTTGAATAGCTTGTAACGGAATAATTGGAAGAATTGAATTAAAAATTAAATATCTATGAACTATGTGCACCATATGAAATGCTTTGGTTGTGCTTTTAGGCCATGAAGAAAGCACAATGTACATGTCACCAGCATTATGTAAATATTAATGAGTTAAAAGATTTCCTTAAGCATTCAACATATATGATAAAAAATCATCTTTAAAAAAGCAAAGATCTTTAGACCTTTCATTGTACGTAGAGTCATGTATAACCAAGTTTCTTAAATGTTACAGTTTTCTCTACAAAATAAAATGAAAGCATCTAGTCCTAAGTCCTCTTATAGGTGCCTAATGTCTCCAAAAAATGTCTTACAATAGGAAATGATCTTTTTATTCCATTTACTAATAGATAATTCATTTATAAGCGTCATAAAACTTATAATGTGAAGTGTATTGCAAAAGGCATGGATCAAACATCATAAATCTCAATTGAACCCATATGCATGTTTTGTTGATTGTAGAGTAGTGGACAAAAGCATTGAAATAGTCATTGGACCAAGACCACAAGGTACAAGATTAATTGCTAAAGATATTCTTGAAGCCTCTTCATAGGAAACATCACTGACTAATCGGTATCCTCTTTTAGCACTAGGATCATGCAAAAGTGGAAGCAATAGTTTTAATTTGCTATATATTAACCATCTTTTACTTACAATTTTTTTTTTAAAAAGACAGTCAGAAGGTGCCATACCTCTACTGCATTTAAGTCAAGATCAATTAGTACTGCAAAGAAGAAATCAATACAGGGTGTTAAATTACTTACTTTTGTGCAAGGACTGGTCCAGATTTCATACACTCTATGTACACTCTTGATTTGGCTTGATACCGTGCAAGAGTGTTAGATAACTTTCCTGAAAAATAGTTTTCAACATTATTAATAATTAGACAAAGAAGGTAGAGTTATGAAATGCTTCTTCAGATTGATTATCTTTATTTAGGTTATTTTAAGACATATCACTATACTAAAAATCTCTCAATCATTTGCTCTATAAGATGACACTTTTCAATCAAGGTTTAATATGATCTGAATATATACTATTGACATATTCTTGACCATGCAAGCTATTTGACAAATTAAAGATGAAACACCTGTACCTAGATTTGCATGCACATCATCATCAACCTTGATATAAAATTCAACATCCCATTTGGCCTCGGCAATGAAAAAATAGATTTATGTCTAGAAAGGACCAATCTGCCAAAAAAGGTGTAGAATTTGCTAAATGTCTATTTTCTTGAACTTTCACAATTTTGACTATTCCATATTTTTAACATATAAATGCCAAAAATATCTTAATTCATGATTTAGTAAAAATTGAATGCTTAAAACACCTTCATCCATGACTAAGTAAAAACCACAAGTGAAGGCTCAAAACACCATCAAACCTTTGGCTTCAATTATGCAAAAATAATAAGAAAATTCTCAATTCAGCAAGAAACCTTTACCCTAACAAGAAAAATGAAGAAACATCACACAAGAAATTATACCCATTAAATGCATCTAAAACAACTCATGTTAAATACCAACCAAACTCATGAGACAAAACAATAGTTTCTAGTGCTACAAAAACATCATAAACTAATTCAATATTCACCAACTTATAAAAGTCATCATAATTTTTCACAATATTGAAAACTTGCATGAGAATGGTTGCATAATTCTATTAGATCTAATAAATCATACCATATATGAGCTTATCTTTTTTACCTGAACTTGGTTGGGATCTGCATATAGAACATCAAGCCTAAAGGTCCCAAACCTGAAAATAGTTACAACCTTCATACTTGGCACTGTGTTGCCTTTTGGAAACACAATAGAGTGTTGCATACTACTATCTTCTATATCGGGAGTGGACCCCTTCCAAGACAGTGCAATTGAGAAAGGGGAACTTTCTTGTATTTGAAAGTACATGCATAACCAAATGTGAGGTTCTAATAAATATAGAATAATATTGTTATGTTTATTACCAACACAATATCCTCCTAAAATGTAAACTGATGGTTTTACAACTCTTGCTAAACATACTCCAACAAGACCAGGGTAGCAAGACATGTGGGCAGGGTGGGCATGGACAACATTAAAAGAAAAGTGTCTCTGCTATCAGGTCTATAGCATATATGAATATTGCTTTATTGAACTCTATTTTCACTATATGCATCACAAGATTTTCCTTTGCTCTTTAACATATTCTAAAATGAAACTTGTTCCATGACTTTAAAATTTGAAATCAATGTGGCTATTAGCATAAATTTCTTATCATAAAGCTGAAAATGTACTTAGTTCACACACTCACACATTCATGTTTACAACCATCCTGGACTACTTGCAATTCTTGATCTTGATGTTTGTTTGTCAATCTAATATTGCCATTTACCTCTAGAGTTTTACACATCTTGCCAAAACATCAGAAGACATAACATTAAACAAAGCAAACACTTGTTCTAAGCCCATTAAAGAGACCAATATTTTGAATGCTTTGTAACAAGAAAATAAGGTTGTGGTTCTCTAATTAGCTGCATACTAAATTGATTTTGGGTACAAGAACTACTTCCAAATAATGTATACCGTGGCACCACAAACACAAAATCAATTATATTTGTATTTTTGACTTGTGCAAGGCATGAAAACCCCGAAGCATAAAAAGTACCCAGTCCTTTCATTTGTGCTTCATGAATTTCATGATTCATGAGTATTTAATCAGGTAGAAATGCACTAATGTAATTTGTAAGCTTTAAGCTACTTTAGTGTTTAATTCCAAACGTGGGATCTAAAAGGTTAAAAACATTCTTTCAAGCCCAAAATTCTAAGTTTGAGGTGTAAACCAAAAGACTTCCAATTATCTTATATTTTGTCACCAGCAACCTGTATCTAAAAGATTGTATGATGCAAACATTGTCCAAGTACCATAATCTTGTGCAATTTTTTTGGATTTGAAAAAAAATTAGTCAGTTGAATAGAACAAAGAATAGCATCAGATTTTAACTTAAAATTGACTTTCAGCATACAAAACATGGGATCAAAAGATCTTACTTTGTGGTAAAGTTGGTGGAGGAGATCCCTGTTTAGGCACAGACAATTGTTTCCCAGGTTGGGGGGCTCGAAACTATTTCAAGATCAGGTACAACATCTACCAAGAGAATAATCAGTTAGACACATAATCACTAAAACAATTTACCTATATGAAATTTCATTCTATAAGACACAAGCACATGCCACTTTAATAAAATAAAATAAAAAACACATGATCCAAAGTACATGACACTTAAATAAAATAAAATAATACATCACATAATACCAAAGCATTGTAGACACATTCAAGAGTAAAGGTACTTCACCTTATAGATTAAACCATTCTAGAACATATTTCAACTCATCTCATTCTGAATTCTTAAAACATTAGGAAAACCAAAAACATAAAAATAAATAACAAAATAAACATGATTTTAAAACTCCAAATTTTCATTTGTGTACATATATTTTTAAAAAATAGGAAAATGGCATTAAGGCTTAGCATACCATCAATGTCATCAACTCAGACTGCAACCTGTCTAATAGCTTACAATGTCATTAGCCCTAATTATTTTCTCCTACAATAGATCATCAAATCCTAGTCTACAAATAATTTTCACCTCATGATATACATCTGAAACTATTGTATAGTAAACAAATGAAAATTTTGGAACATATAACTAGAAAAGACAGTGGCAATGTAAAATCAACCTCAAAGAAGGCAGCATAACTTTAAACCGAAAATGAAGCCCGTTATTTTCTTGCACCTAGTTAAACCCTACGTTTTATTAGAAGAAACTAAGTGTGAAGAATTTTTTTTATCTAAAACCAATGAAAGCAACATACACCTATTTGAGTTTTCCATTGAAGCCAATCAAAACAGTAAACACTCGCATTAATGTTTGTTAAATCAAAACTGATAAAACTTAAAGATCACACCGTAAAGTTTTGTACCCGAACTAACAATGGAACAGACATGCAGCTAAATTCATCGAGGTTAGAAATACTATTATTGAATGCTTCAAAACTATAAACTGAAGGGAAACAGATCTTAGCATTAGTTTGTAGAAATTAAAAATGGGCATGGTTGTAGGCCTATTTAGCTAGTGTCTTTAAAATTAACAGTTGTAAAATTCAAACACAACAAAATTACTTATTTACATATACAAAATTTGTAGTTCAGTATGGAAGATTGTTTGCGAAAGTGCAATTTGTGGAAACAATAACAATCATTGTTGAATAATTTTCACAATGAAATTGTTAACAAATAGTGTAAAAGTTCCTTGCAATTGGAATATGTGTAACAAGAACACTGCAGGCGAAATGTCTTCTTTATATTGCTCATATGTGATTTCTTGAAGCTTTGGAAAACTTTGTTTAAGGAGTACTCCATTTAACCAACAATCAATGTTTCCTTCTTTCCTATACAATGTGCAAGTCAAACTGTGACGATAGGAAAGTTGGGTCATTCTTTTGTAGTACATGCAATTGGCATATCCTTTTTCAAGAGACTTGTCAAGTAGCATGGAATGATGACATGTGCTACAACAAGCTTCAAAGGGGGGCAAGTTGACATTCTTTGGCTTCAGTGTCCCAAGTATCTGTGAATAAAAATAACTTGTTATGTATTTTGTAGGGAACTGAAAATATTTCATAAATGTGTTATATAAATGTAAAAATAAAATTATTATTTTTTGGGCTCTTGCTTGAATGTTAGATTTTGCAAGAGTTTGCAACTGTGCTCTTATACATGCATCGTTGAGCTCCTCAAAAAATGTTGATTGTGTTGTGTGCATTACATTTGAGCCTTTTGGACTATTTCTAACTACATTTTTGAAAAGGAGCAGTGGCATGCCTGATTTTGAAAACATTTGTTGTAAATATACACATAAATTTGTGCTGGTGGTTGGGATAACAACCTACAAAAGAAAATTGTTAATGAATTTAAGTAAATAAGTTAAGTTGCATATGAAAATAAAAGAAAGATGGTTAGATATATATAGCTTCCATGTCTTCTTGGAGGTCTCCATCTTTCACATGCACTTCGAATTGGATTTTGTTCAAATGATAAGATGTCCCTATTGCTCCAAATGAACCAACATAATAGTTGTAGTTTGCTTGTATTAGTTGGGAGATAGTGACATTTGGAGTTAATCTACATTTTTTGCAAACAATAGGTACACTTTATACTATGCTTCTATTGGTTAAGGCAAGGCATTAGTCTGCATCTCCTCTTTCATATTGAGTTTTATTTTTGATTAAAAAGTTGGTGATGCGAATACTAGACCCAACAAACATATGGGGAAAAAAATTATTTATCATACTGTTGCTAATGTTTATAGTTATAGTCATTTGACCATTGCAATCTACAAGATCCACATGTACTATTTCTACCTTTTTTTGGGTGTTGTTATGCTTCATAGAAGCAGGACCATATACAACAAGGACATCTCCTTCGAATACCGAACCAGTTTGTTCTGTGCAAATTTCCAATATTGTACTGGGTTTTTGGTTTGTTGAAATTAGACTGTAAAAAATAAATTGTGTAGTTAATTATGTATTATAAATATGCATTATAGTTGTGAACATTGACTTGGATAGAAAATGTATATTATTCTCAATTGTGCCAATATAAATTAAAGATTTTTCACTATGTAGGTTGGTGTTTGTAGAAATCTTTGGAAAATGTACAACCATATACGTAGCTTTTTTTTACTAATTTTGGTATGAAAGAAGACTATTAAAAATTAATACCTTTCTTTGTTGCTTTGAGTAGTCACTCTGGTAGGAGATGTGTTATTTAGTTCAATGCTTTTCAAACAACTGTGGTAGGAAATAAAATTGTTAGTCATGAAATCTGTGGATATTACTATTTAAAATTTCATTAATTTGGAAGAATTGACAATTCTCATTGTTTTGTTATGCATTCTTATGTAGTTACATAAAATGTTTGCTATTCTCAATTGTGTGAATATAAATTAAATTTTTTTCACTATGTATGTTGGTGTTTGTAGAAATGTATCAAAAAAGTACTTGTATATACATAGCTTATTAACAAAAGTTGCTAGAAAAGAAGACTATTAAAAATTAATACCTTTCTTTGTTGCTTTGAATGGTCATTCTCGTAGGAGAAGTGCTATTTAGTTTAATGCTTTCCAAGTGGCTATAGCAATAAATGCAATTGTTATTCATGTAATTTGTGGAAAATACTATTTAATTTTTAACTAATTTGGAAGAAATGACATGTCTAAGCATTTTTTTATGTGTTTTTTCAGGTACAGAGAAAAATTCATCAAGATCATCTACATTGAGGTCTTCTTTACTAATTTCCATGTTTTTGAAAAACTACATAATACATTTTTTTTACTTGTATAGTAATCTATTATTGAAGTAGTGTTATTCCTATTACATTTAGATGTATTCCTTATATATTTGGAAATTGTTTTGTAATTATTTTTTGGCTAGTATAAATACCTTTCGTCCAATGTAATATTGGTTGTATGGATAGTTGTTGTTGGAGTGTCGTTAATTTTAATCATGTCCAATTGCCTTTGACAAAATAAATGTGTTAGTGAAGTATGGTTTTTCAAAAGGATATTTTGTTAAAAAAAATTATGTATGTTGTCCTTGTAACTTACTCTTTACTTGTCCCATTTTTTGCTTTTGCAGGTACGTACTACAGTAGATACTTTGTTTTGCCCAATGTTCATGATTTCAAGTCACCTGCAAAATAATATTTCTTTTATTTTTCATTATATGAATAATGATTTGTAGAATAGTATAACTAATGAGTTTAAGTACTATTTTTTGAGTAAGAGTTAATGTATGTAGACAATAAAATCTTTTGTCATATAAATTTGTTGTACATGATTACCTTTACTAGAATGCAAAGCATGGCTAGACGATGTTGGCAACATGAAATAGAAGAGTGCCATGATCTATCCAGTACGATTTGCATCTTTGAATTTTTATTGTATTTGCATAATTATTTTTCCACATATGATCAATAATGGTCCTTGACAAAAGTTTTGTATTTTCATGTAATAAGTGCAAATTGTGTATTTGCATGTTCTCTTTGAGCATTTCTTTTTTGAGGAGTTGGAAATGTCAATGTTGAAGTCACCTGCAATGTAAATAATGCTTCTAGTAGAAGCTATAGTCATTACTTTGTTAACAATTTTTATAATATTTGTAAGCAATGCTATTGGTCTGGCATAGATATTACAAATATAAAGGCATTGTTTAGTAAATATCAATGTACTCAATATTTCTTCAACATTATCTTATATAAGTGGAATTGCATTTGATATTTGTATATGCTTTTTTGTGCAAGTCATTATCCCATGTATATGGTATGATGTAGAGCAATCATATTATGAGAACACATCATTTCTTATTGGTATTTCCAAATATGTCTCTTGCAGACAAATAATGTCTAATGACATTAAATCTTTGTCATGTATAATGTATTTTTTGTGTGGCTGGAAATGACGAGTGTTTAATGTAGATATGGTAATACATGATATTTGAGTTTTGTAATGTATGCCATTTTGAAGATTCCACTTACCTATTTTTTCTAATTGTGTCATTTCATATATGATTTCTCTTTTTACTTTAAAGTTTTTTGCTGTTAGAGGGCGTAACAAAAATAATGTTTCAATTGTTGATGTGCGGGAAAGAGTTGTGTAAGTTAACCCATGTTGGTGTACACCTAATGGTTCAAATGAAATGCCATGCATTGTAAGCCCTTGTGATCTATGTATTGTTCGAGAACATGCTAATTGTACTAGGAATTGTTTTCTAACAATATTCTTATGTTGAGCATTTAGTTTTAGGATTGGTTCGGCAACTTGAAGTATTGGTACCCATCCACTGGTAATATATGTTTGGTTTAAATGTGATAGTTTTGTAGCTTGAGATTTTCCTATACGACGATCATTGAACTCAATCCATATAATGTCAACGATAGCATGATGTGTATATGTTTTGAATATTCTATTTGATCCATTTACGAGACCATCCTATGTATCAAAGTTTCCACCGTAAATTTCAACTAATATGTCTTTTTTTAACATAATTTGGTTTGCTAGATTTGTATTAATTTTGAACAATTGTTCTACATTAACATAATTATCTTGTTCATCTATTGCATTGATTGTTAGTAGTTGTCCAAGAAGAGAAAATAATATTTTCTGATTGTGTGCATTGACATCTTTTCTCTTGTAAAAAAAATATGGAAATGTTGGATCAGTAGGTGTAGGACGTAAGTATTTGTTATTCAGGTATGGCATGTCACTATCTATTTGAGAGTTTGTTCGTATTTTGTTAATAATTTTGATGAAGATTTCATCTTTTTGTCTCATAGTTGTTTGTAAGGTATATCATTTGATGTTTTCCTAAAAATTATATAGAACTAGTTGGGTGTCTAATTTGACAATTTGAAACATTGGACAATCATGTATAGGTTCTTCTCGATAGAAATCACCACAAAAAAAGAGTCTAAACCACCAAAATATTTAGTAGGTGTTTGCATGATCTCACACAATCTTTTATCTATGCAATGCAAGAGTCTTACTCCAACTAATGAGATTTCATCAATAAGGATAATACACAATTGTTGATATTCTTTTGTCAATATATCTAATTTGTCTAAGCTCAATGGAATAGTAGTGGATTTGTTAAATGGTATGAAAAGTGCAGAGTGCAAAGTTGTGCCTCCAATATTGTAAGTTGCTTTACCTATGTATGCAAGTAATAAGCCTTTTATCTTATCTGGGTCACTATCAATAGAGTTATTGTATATACGCAGTAGGCCTTGGTATATAGATTTGACAGTGAATGCTTTTCCTATTCGAACACTTCTTGTTAGAAACAAATGCAATGGTTCAAGTAAGTTTATTTTTTTTATTGGTATGTCCTTTAGTATGGCTTGTTGCTCTATGTTTAGCATTCTTCGAAGATTGTAGTATTCTATGTTGTCAACTAAGTTTGGATGCTTAGTAATTTCAAATGGCCTTCTCATTTGTTTGTTGTAGAATTTAAGTTTCATTGTGTCTAGATCCGATTGCAAATTGTATTGCTCATTATATTCGGTGTTGAAGTTGTCAACATTGTTTGTTTATGTATAGTTCTTTTTTTCAATATTGACATCATTAATTTAGCATAGTCCAAATCACCCCATAGCTCATTTATACGGTACATGTACTTTGCTTGATTAAGTTTTACTATTTTTTCATTAGCAATGTAAGTATTTTCCCATGTTGTGAGGCCTTTTTCCAACATGTTTTCATCTATGGCAAATGGGACATACAGTAAAAGTTGTTCCCTATAATAGTTTTCGATGTAAACATGTTTATTGTATCTTATATATCAAATTATTTGTGGTCTATTTCTTTTTTTTAAATTGTCCTTTTCTTGTTCTATATTTTGCAACAAATTCTACTAGACAAACATTTTCCAACATTTGAGGACGTGCAATATAATGGTCAATTAAATTTTTACAAGAAACATTTTACAAATCATCTGGCTCATTTTTTAGCTGTGTGGAATTTTTCAAAATAAATGTACGATTTTCAGTAGTTGATGTGTCTATGAATATGCATTTCCTTGAACTATAGATAAGAGGAAGTGAAAGCACAATGTGTAGAACTTACTGAGTAGACATTTGTTGTAGGTTGAGCAAAGCATTGCCAAGTTTTGTTATCATTTTAATCGCATCAATGTTATGTTCTTTGTGCTCTGTGTATATTTTGTTAAATGCATTTGTTATTGAGGCATTGCATTTTTTCATGTATGAGCTGCAATACATTGCTACAACATATGCATTTAGAACAAATTGTGCATTTGTATTTGCTTGCCATAAATGAGGAATTTTTTTACAAAATGTATTGTTCCAAATGTGAGTTGGCTTTCTTTTCAAAAACATTGTTGGTCTAAGAAATGTGGATTGTATGGCCAATATGTATTCTTCTTCATCCATGCTTATGTTCAGTAGGAAATCCTCAAAAGATGTACAACAATCATAATTTGAACATTCTAAAGTGGATCTAAGTTTTTCATCCAAACACATGTTTCTTTTTTCTTCGATGCATGGTTCAAGAATTCTTGTTGCTTTCATTGGTGGTTGTGGAAAACCAAAGCGAAATTTTTTTTGGTCTTTCCGCATTGTTTAGTATGGTGATGTATATGTATTTTAGCCATTTTTTTTGTTTAAAGTTTCAGTATTACAAGTTATGTATATGTCTACAAAATGTTCAATACTAGTATTAGTATCTTTTCCATAAATAGGTGCATCTTTAACCCATAGCATGAAATGATCATGTTCATTTCCATGATTTTTGAATTCTGTAACTGAAAAGTAGTCCAATATCTTTCTAAAAAATGTCTCATCTAAGCATATTAATTGTTTCATTCCATTAATTCTATGTTTATAGTAGCGAGTACAAGTGGTTGGATCCTTTTTAATCAAATAGGTAATGTCAACTTCATTAAGAAATTCTTGCTAGTTTTATGTTGATTTGTTTTTGTGTGAGATGTACAATTCTTTCAATGTTTCTTTTAATGGCTCCCAGTTTTGTTCTGCACTAGTGAAAGTTACAAAAAAAGTAGGTGGTCCTAACTGTCGTATCATTGCGAAAAGATTTATTTTTAGGTGTTGCAAATAGTTTGGTGAATTTCTTATTTTTCTAAATCTACATATCCAATATTTGATTGCAATATCTTTGCAAGGTTTGGTTTATGCTTCACATCTTTTGGGTAAACCCACACAAGTGGTTTACAATTCGAGTGAGGAAGGACAAGTTGAAAAAAATGACCCCATGCAAAAAAAATTGCTTTTAGGGGTTTGAATGAACTATTTGGTTCGAGCCAACCAAAATAGGGTTCACTAGAACCCGGGTTCAAGCAAATCCATTTAATGATGGGGCCCACCATTCTCGGAAAAAATCCAAAAGTGAGGGCTTGTGGAGAGGGGGTTCGCTCGAACCCCTAGGGGTTCGCTCAAACCCCCCTTTTCCCCCCTTCTCCCCCTCAAGCACCAAAAAAGTCCAAAATTTTACGCTTCAAAGCTTAGGTTGAGGATGAAAATGGAGGATACTTCACAAACCCAACTAGTTGATGGTAGTCTTCAGAATGAGCTATCCAATGAATATAATTTTAATATGTTTTGGTTTTATTATGTATTTGTTTTTTAGTTTTATTAAACATAGGTTTTTCACTGAAAACCAAGCTCTTTGTTCTGCACGTGGAAAAATAGCAGATTATAAAAAAAAAAATTGAAAAATATGAGTACACCAGATATTGAAGTCCTTGATCCAACAAAAAAAATTGAATTTCAATACATACAAAAAAAGTTACATTGTATACGATCCGCTTATGTCTGAATTGTAATTGGTTTGACTTCGAAACTTGATTAAAGAAAAAATATTCAATAAAAAACTATGAAACCAATTGGAAGCACTAGATATTAGAGTTACAAATCTAAATTCGAAAGAATTATAATTTTATCCTTCATGGAAAAAAAGTTATGTTGTATACGGTGAGCGTCACTCCTTAAAAATGTTGTTTGCTAAAAAAACTAGTTTTCGAAGGAGATGGAAAAAAACTGCAATCTAATTCCAAATTTTTTTTAAAAAAAATTTAGAATCTACAGACAAAATGTCACAAATCGCTAGTTTGCATCATCTTCAAATTCCTCACGGTTTAGCCGCTATAGGTGCCCGAAAGTGAAGATTTAGTTAGAAAAAATTATTCCAGTGTCCAGTTTGGCCAAAAATTGTAAACCAGTATTGTGGGATCACCCTTTTGCTAGTAGGGTTCTACCTTTTAATTTCCCTTTGTTAATTCTTATCCATAGTGTAGGAAAAACTTGGGCAATTAGAATTTTAATGGTTTTGAAAAATAAGTTGGTCGTATGATAAGCAAATGTTCGATTTGAATTTTGTAATTCCCATTGTGCAATTTTTTGGTATGAAATTTTCTTTTCAATCTGTTCATCACATGATTCTCCAAAAAACAATGTTGGAAAATTCATTTCTTCTGCATATTTATCTTGGAATATTCCAAGAGGTTGTTTTCCTTCAGTAGGTGCAATTTCAATGACTTTGTCTTGTATTGAATGTATAGTTCTTGACTTAGTAAATCCATGGATCAAGGTATTTTTTTCCATTTCTATTGGATTATTTGTGTCATTGTCTTTTTTGCTATCACTTGATGAAGAGTTGGTAATTGTAATATGCTCTTCTAAATGGTACAAATGTTCATGCCAATTTTTGTTCAATTTGACATTTTGTATTTTGTACATTGTTTTACACAATTCGTTTAAAGAATTCATAATAACATTTGGTCGAACTCTTCCTTTTTGGTATGCATTTCTATATTGCAAATGTCTCTTTAATGCTATATCAATTGTGCATGTTTCATTGGTGGAACATGGCAACACTGTTTGTATAATATTGTTCATGTTTGTTGGGACATTGATAATTGTTCCATTTAGTCCAATTTGAGGTCTTTTGAATCCTAGTTGCCAAATCTGTGCAAAGGCAAGTCAAAGGGACACTAGTCTTTCTTCAAGTTCTGAAAGTGTAGCTGTGTATAATAGTGGCTTATTCGTTTTAATATGTTTTGGTGTTGCGTATATTGGTTTTTTGTTTTGCCTCAATTGGTGGTTACAAAGGTTGCATATTTTGTTTTCGGAAAATCCTTTTGTCCTTAATAAAACTAGCCCATATGTTTCCATTGTTTGTTGGCTTAGATTTATAATATTCTTTTTGAAATGTAATTTCCCACAAATTGCACACACATGTTTAGGTGTGTCTTTGATTTTTTCCATGTAAAATTCTATGGGTGTTTTTTTCCCCTCTTTTTTCTATGTTTTGGATTTTAGGTTTTTTGTGTATCTCTTGTTTTACTTTACGAAGTGAGTTATGGAAAGCAGTGCTAAACCCCTTTGTGAAATGTGTAGAGTTGCAAGTTTTTACTTGTTTAGTATTTGGAATGGATTCTTTCAATTTGTGCATACTAATATTTTGTTTAGGATTTTGGTGTATCTCTTGTTTTAGTTTACAAAGTGAGTTATGGATAACAATGTTGAACCGCTTTGTGAGATGTGTAGAACTTGGCAAGTTTTTACTTGTTTATTGTTTTGAATGGATTCTTTCAATTTGTGCATACTAAGCCTTTGTTTGCTTTTCATTATTGTTTTTTTTTTTTTTATGGTTGTGCAATATGAATGCCGTTTATCATTATTATCTCCACTTCACTTGGATTATAATCTGTATGCATGCCATTGACTTTGTAACATATGACATTGTATACTTTTGTTGGTTGTACACATTTGCAATATACTTTAGTAGGCATGGCAATATTTTATGAGCAAAATTTAATTTTTATTTGCAAAATGTAGGATAGCCATTCAAAACAAAAATTAGATCCTTCAATTTCACTTTGTTCAAATGGATCTCCAACTTTTGCAATAAATATTTCCCAATTTGTGACACCACAACTAATTTTTAACTCAGATTTTAAGCATGTTTCAAGGCATTCATTTGCTATGTTTTCTCCATTTAGTATTGCGTTGCAAAAGGATTGAGCCATGTAGCATCTAAGACATGGGTTTTCATATTCATTTTCAGTCAAACTTGCAATAGTATTGAAAAGACTACCACCACAATATGATAGTGACAATGCGTTTTTGCATAATCTAGACATTGTATCTACTATTTTTTCTTGTGGAATTTTTTTTAGGGAATATATATTTATTCCAAATTGTTTAGATTGGTGAGCCTATTGTTCTGGTGTCTTAATTTTTTTGCTCACAAGTGGTTCAAAATGTCCATTTTTATGATCTTGATCATGGAACATAATAGAATATGTTGTACTTTGTGAATTTTCATTGAAATGCAAGTACTTTGTTTTTCTTGTTAAAGACCAAATACCTATCTCAATATCTCACCACTTGGATAGCCATTTCATACAAAACAAGTCTCCTCAAAGGCCATACTCATTACAATTTGGCATTGGAATTGTAGATAGTCGCATGTGTTACATACATGTACTAACATCATGAACGCCATGAATTTTGGATAGTGTGTGCAAGTCTAGCTCATTTTGAAGTGAAAAAAAAGCATCAGGCACATTGACTGCCAGACAATTTAGAAAATGATCAACTATTCCATTTCTTAGTTCAACATATGTGTATCGCATATGTAACAGTAGTTTAGGATCATCCCATCCATCGTCTCTTTTTGCTATTTGTAAAATGTTTTGATGAATCAGGTTTCATGGTATTAGTTGCTCTGTGGTCAATATTGCAACCGACTATCCAAGAGCCATTTTTTGACATGATTATGAGTTTTGTAAATCTAGAAAAACAAGTTTATTCTGGAAATGAAAGTGCCATATCACAATGTATTTCAATGTCTGCAATTTGGCTATGCAAGAGCCCTTTTTGTAGTTAAAAATCTATTATGTATACCTCTATATTTTATAATATATTATATGAGCCTCGTGCTCCTTGCCTTTAAAAAAAACAATAGTTGTAATGAGTCAAAAAGACAATCGCCTACATTGTATACAAAGGGGCTTATTCTAAATAGGTTATTGTCTTCCAATATTTTGTCAATTGAGATATCTCCATGTCTATTTTTTGACTCATAGTTCTCTACATCTATGATATTATCCAATGCAGAATTTGGTATTGATAATGCATATTTACCGCACTTGGACATTGAATCTATTGAATTATCCTTAACAATTTGTTTTCTCACATTAGTAATAGTTTTTGAGTGTTTACATTGGTTAACACATTGTTCCAATGGCTTTCTTTTTTTGGAAACAAGTGGTTCAAAATGTCCATTCAAACGGTCTCCATCATGGAACAGAATAGAATATGTAGTACTTTCTGATTTTTCATTGAAATGCAAGTACTTTACTTTTCTAGTTGACGACCAAATACATATTTGGATATCTAACCACTTTGCTATCCATTTAATACAAAATAAGTCACCCCAAAGGCCATACTCTTTAGAATTTGTTTTTTTAACCGCAGATAGGTGCATATGTTGTAAGTATGTATTAGCATCAGTAATTTGATGTAATTCATTCTACGTTTTAGGATCTAGCTCATGTCTATATGAAAACAAAGCGTTGGGGTCCTTTTTTGCTAGGAAATTAAGAAAGTAATCAATCGTACCATTTCACAATTCTATGGAAGTGAAGTGCATATGTAACAAATATTGCAAAGAGTCAAAAGATAACCCCCTATGTTATATACAAATGGACTTATCCTAAAAATATTATTGTATTTCAATACTACATCTATTGTTTGTTCTTCATTCGTATTCATTGATTCATAACTTTCTACATCTATGATAGTATGCAATGATTTTTTCAGTTCACTCTTTTTTAACATTTTATGCACAATAAAAAACACACTAGAAATATAAAAACAAATTAGGTGTAATATGTTACTTGCAAAATTATATATGTTGTTGAAGTATACTTGTGGATGCTCTTGTTGTTTTTCGATGCACAACTTCTGCAAAATAGGAAAATTAAACACATTATCAATGATTAAATAAAAAATCACAAATTTTTATAAGATGAAATCAATAAATAAAGCTTCTTAATAAATAGTTAACCATTTGCTAACAAGTTTATCAAAAGGGTTGACATGTAAGTCCAACTTCTTACCCAAGATGCTCTACAACATGCCAAGTGATCAACAACCCTACAATTACATACATATATTCAATGTACCAAAACTGATAAGAACCAACTTATCCACATGAAATAACAACTTGATTGAACTCCCTTGACTGAAATGGAGAAAAACCATCCTAAGAATCATAACCAAGACCCACTTTTTGGATCATCTTCTCTCAAGGGTTTCTTGGAATCCCTAAGGGTAGATTCACCTCATAAGAGTTGATAAGCTAATGCATCTTCTAAGAGAATGAGGATTCTTGGTCTTGCTTTTATTCAAACCTAACTCAAATTGACACCCAACTAATTATTTTGCAAGATCCTAATTCATTACTTTGAAAAGGGAGATAGAGGGAAAACATTTGGCCATTAAGAGGCAAACATTCATTGAAGTCAAAGATCTTAAAACCCAATTTCCAGCCCTTTGTCAACCTACCAAGTGGACACCTTAACAAATTGAAGAAGAAAATGTGAAAGGGCTATGTTTTTAACTATGAAAATAAATATGGTAAGCGACACAAGTGTGGAGAGAAGAATATTGTCCATACTGAAGGAGCAATATACGATAAAAAAGATACAGAGATAGAAGTGGCATCAAAGTAATCATCAAAAGAGTGAAAACTAATTATATCTTGTTGTGCACTATCAAGTATTTTTTCCCCACAAAGCCTCAAAGTAGTGGTAATTCTTACAAGTAGGGGCACAATAATAATTGATTCAAGGAGTACTCACAATTTCATTATTAAAAAGTTAGCCACAAATTTGAGCTGGTTTTATTTTCCAGCATCAAAATTTCAAGATATGACACTAGATGGGGTATTGCTGGCTATTCCAAGAAATGTCAAAATATTAAATTTACCATGGTGGGCTACCTTTCAACTAGTCCTATGTTAGTCATTACATTGGGTGCAAATATAATATTGGGATTCGAATGGCTCAAAACTTTGGACACCACCGAGATGAATTTATTTGACCTCTTCATGTGCTTTCATTCTAAGGGTAAGACATTTCAATTATGGGAATTGTAAGAAAAGGATTTGCAAATGATAAGCTCTCACCAAATGTAAAATATGCTAAAAACAGGTTCAACAAGATTCGAGGCAAATTTATTTCCTCTAGAGATTCCACTATCACCACCAAGAGTTGGCATTGCACTAAAAAACACTCAATATCAACAATTAGTTTCAGGTATTAAGGCAAATTTGGTCAGAGCACCAAACCAAATGAAGCAACAAGCATACCAACCCAAAAATGAAAGGAAATTTGATGTGGGAGATTGGATTTTTCAAAGGTTGAAATCATATTATTAAATTTACCTAAAGAAATGAAAGAAGAACAAGCTCTCACCCAAATATTATGGTCCTTATCAGATTTTGCAGAAGATAGGTAGTGTGGCACACAAGCTAGGGTTACCTCCAACAACAAAAATAAATCCAATTTTTCATGCTTTTTGTTTAAAGAAAGTTATTGGACAATAAATTCCAGGACAAACAATGTTATCTGAGCTCAATTAAGAGGGAAGAATCATCTTTGATATTGAACTGATTCTCTAGACACACACAAACAAGCTTTGGAATCAATCACATGGTACCTCATCAAGTGGAAGAAATTGCCTATTGATGATGCTATGTGGGAAGATGAATATTTCATGTAGAAGCATCCACACTTGATCCATGTTGAGGACAACTCTTGCCTAAAGGGAGGGAAGCCATGCTACACCCTTAATCCATCAGTTGTATTAGAATATGTGATAATCAACTATAGCTCACATAATCCTTATTTCAGGCATTTATTAGTCCCCAAGTATAAATGTTGTAAGCTAGGTCAGCCTCATTGGAAATAATGGATAGAGTATTAATGATACCTAATGATGCCAATAAATAGGAGGTAGTGAGAAGTTAAGCAAGGTATTGAAATTTTTGTTCTTACTATAAGAATTTTGGAGGTTTCTCCCTGATGTGGTTTATTCTATAGATTATTGCATCTCTTTTATCTTATATTACCCCTTTCATATTCAATACACAATATGTACAAAATAGAGAAATTAAACACACTAACAACTTTTATAAATAGGTACTTGCAGAATTAAACACTGGAGATCTGTTGTAAGGAAGACGAACATTGATTTTTCCTACCATTTTTTATTTTCAAGGAAAAAATACATGGAGTCTACTAGCTTGTATGAGACCATGGAGTATGAGATTAACTTATATTAGGAGATTCATCAGATACTGTACTTGGTTAGAAAATGTTCATAATGGAGGCTTAACTGCAATGGTGGAAATATTTTGTGATGATAATAATGATGGCCAGTGAAGCTAATGCAAATGTGAATCTTCGAACAAAGAGGGGGATCTCAGATCAAATTCAAACACTCATGTACCAAGAGATTCAAATTCATCCCCAAACTGAAGGATTTGCATACCAAGTTAGTCAAACTCAATTTTGAAATGAAATCCCCCCAATGGTATATTTTGAGGTCAGAAAACCCATTGAACTTCCTAAGGAGAGGCCTTGCTCGATCCATGTTTTACAATATGATTTTGGGTACACATATGGAAAACCTCTAGTGATAGTGGAGTATAATCCCCCCAAATGGTGCCTTGACAAATGGATTAAAGTGGTTATGGAGTGGAAGGCAACATGTAAAGTAAGGCAGTTCGATAGAATTGTGGGGGTGTGGTTGAGTGGCGTGGAGATCCTCAAGACATGCATTGTAGAGCCGATAAAGACAGGAATGGAATGGACTATTCTCAAGGATATAACTAAGTACTCCCCAGTGTTGAAGAGTCCTCATATTCTTGAAGTGAAGCTTAAAAATATAATAGATAATACTTATACTAGGGTCTATCATGTCAATATGACATTCCATTTTTATGAAGAGAAGGGGGAGATGGGTTTGCATCTTCATGGGTATGTAAATTTGATTATGCCTATTTCCTTGCCCTACTCACAAAGTGAGGGTACTTGGTTCCAAATACAAAATGCATCGGATGTGCAGGGGAAGTCATTGCATATTACAACAATTAAAAGTTAAAACTAATGTTTACAATCTCCACAATGAAACTGGTTGTTGAAAAACCTTAAAATACCATGGATGAAAAGAATATGAAAAGTCTATAATACAAATGAAAGAGAAGATAAATACATTTTTTTATTAATTTGTCCCTCTAACAAATATGAGCAGTAACATCATGCAATTGTGCTACCCTTTTATGGTGCTGCTTAATGGTTTCCTCTGAAGCATTTGAAATATCAATGGACCTCAAACTAGCAATAATTTCTTGCTACTAACAATAACAATCGTACACACTTTTCCACATGTTTTTCCATATTGAATAAAAAAAATGAAAATATAAGAAAGATGATCTAAATGAAAAGTGAATAAAATGCCAAAAATCTATAAGATTCATATGAATTGCTTACACTGCCATTATTCAATCATGTGTCTATGTGTGGGAAGAGAGGGCTAACATAAAGCCAAATTTTTACCTTGTCTTGAAGGAACACCCCCACAAATATTTCGTGGGGAATATCAATTGAATTCTTTGTATTCAAAATGATCTAATAGAAATATTATAAAATTTGAGTCAATGGTCAGATTGATTCATTAGTTTGCATAGTTTCTGTAAGACCCTCCGTTTTGCTCATTTGATCGAAGAGTGTTCTGTTTGGTTAGGCCTTATTTTCTGTTAGTGCTTTGACCTTGGTACTTGGTATTTTATCCTGATGTTATTATTATGTCATGCTTTGGATTAGCATAGTGGATAATTGAATTAATGATGTTTATGCTTTTGATCATATTAATGATGTTAGATTCGTTAGTTAGTAATATTGTATTGGTGAAGGGGACGGATCGCATCACTCGCTTGCGAGCGCCCTGTGATCCTGTGATTTCCTCTTCACGGTGTGTATTTTATGTTGTTCATATTATATGTTGTTGTTTACTTGATTTACAGGTTGACAGGTACAGGACATCGACTCCACCTGGTTTCACAGGTTAGAGCGTGTTCAATACCCAACGGTATTCAATTGGGAGATAGTAGCTAGGTTTTCATGCCAAGTCGTCACCGTAGTCCTTGTATGTCGTCAATTGTTTGTCGAGTTGTGTTGTTTTGATTATTGCTCCCTCTCTTTATTTATTTAATTGCAAGTTAAAAAGGGTAATCATATGGCTGTATGCATTTAATTTGTGAAATTGAAATTGAACTGGTATTATGTTAATGATGTAATTTATTTTATTAATTAATTTAATTTAATTAATAAATAATCTAATCGTGGATTAGATTTATTTATTAATTAATTAAATTGGTTTTGTTGAAATTGGATGAGTTCATTTTGAAATTATGAATTTTATTATGTGAAATTGAAAATTATGAAAATAATCAAAAAAGTCAAATTTGAAAGTTGAATTCAAAAATTGAAGAAAATGAGTTATTCCTATTTTTTGTTTTTGAAAATTTATGAGGGTTGGTGCATGGATATTTTTTGGAAAAAAATTCTTTATTATTGAATTTTCTCCTCAAATTTGGATCATAATTTTTTTGAAAGGGATTGAATTGGAAGGAGGAAAGATTTTTCAATTTTGGGGGTTTTGAATTTAAGTTGTGAAAATTTTGTGGAGTTGAAGTGAGAAGCAAGGTTGGAAGCCGAGCACCATTTTTGGATCTTCTCAAGCTCTGGAATTCCAGGTTCATGCTATTTCAATTGATTTTGAATTTGAAAAGGTTTATGTAATTGGTTATGTTGCTTGTAAAATCTTTGTTTGGAAACTCAGATATTTCTTGTTGAAAAATAATAAATTCATTTAAAATCTCATTTCAAAACTTGGAGATCTTTGTTTGAAAATGAAGTTCTTCAACGGAAATGTTGTTCTTGACTGATAATGTTCATTTTATTTATTTCTTGCTCAATTAATTTTGGTATTTTCTGGGAGGATATTTAAATATACATATAAGTATGTATATATATCATTTATATTGTGTTTTTATGGCACTATGTTGTTTTAAAAAAAAATAGATTTGGATAAAAACCATGGGTTTAATAAAAGATTTTCGAACTTTTTAAAAATCCGCAGAGGGGTTTCAAAATTTTTAAAAAAAAAAACAAGTAAAAGTTTTGGGGGAGGCGTTGGGGCTCACCCCCACGCCCCCCATGGGAGGCAGCGTTGGGCAGGCGACCAGCACTGTGTGTATCGATTGTGTAACCACATAGCCGCCCACTGTGTGGGACTCAGTTGTGTCACCACTGCCGCCCCACCGAAACCACGACCGCCACCCCACCTCAGATCCGTCGCCGCCCCTTCAACCAGCGGCCAATAACAGTCACCGCCCACCTTAGATCGCCGCCTAGTAAAGTAAAACGCGGCCGGCCCTAAAATGTGGCACGCGGCCCGAGGTGTATGCGCCTCTATCTAATGCATAAGTGTTTTTTTTTTTTAAATTAAAATTAAAATAAATAAATTTTATTTTAATATTTTATTGTTATATTTATAATATTAAATTATTAATATATATATGATTAAAATACATATATATTAATAATTAATATTGTATAATATATTATTAGAATATTAGATATATTTATTTATAGTTGAAGATTTTTATATTTTTAAAAGTTGATTAAATGGAGGCATAATTTAAATTGTTTGAGAAATTTTAAATTATTGTAGAGAGATTAAATTGATCGATTTATTTTGGAAATAATATAATTGAAAGGGTAAACAATGTATTTTTGCAAAGGACCAATAGTATTGCATTAAAATGATATTTTTCTGAATAGTTGAAATAAAGGGTTAGTTTATTATTATTTAAAAAGCGAGTAGGGAAATTAAATGATTAGTGTTAATTTCTCCTTTGTCTGAAAGGACGTAATTTTAATTCAGTTTCATTGATGCAATAAATTACTAAATGTAATGAGGCATGAATTTATTATATCCAAAGGTAGTTTCTTTCAATTGTCTTCAGTAAACATTCCCTTCGTGCTCTTGTTTGAAAAATGTATTAAAGGGTGTTGTATTCGTAAGTCTTCCAGATTAGATTTTCAGTTCTGTGGGTTGTTGTTTTGTGTTTGTCAACCTGTTTTGTATCCCTTGGGTAGTGCATGTGAAGTTATCTGTTAGTACTCGGTTTCCACGAACGGGAATGTTTGTACCTCCTTGGTTTAGGAGCGGATTATGGGATCTGTGTCCTTGTATGGAGTGACCTTGTTATGTGGTTTGTTGCCTCCAGTGTTGGAGTGCGTTTCAGTTGTGTCGCCTCCTGAGAAAGGAGAGGTCGTGATATCTTGTTTGTTGCACCTTGGTTTCATTGATGTTTGGATGGTGTGTGTGTGTGTTGTCAAGTAGAGGAGTGGCTTGTAACGAGGGCCGGCACACGAAGTGGTGCCAGGATAACTCGTTGTAAGTTAGTTAATCAAGTGATAACTAAAACAATACTTAGAAGTTTAGGACTAACTTCTCACTAATCAAGTTATTAATGCCTCACTCATGGACCCAAGTGCTCGGTTAGGCTTGGGATGGGTGGGAAGGCTTGGAATGGAAAGGTCATCTATCTTGTCTATACGAAAAGTATTTGGCTCTGCATGAGTGAGTATGGGGGTCGAGATTCGGTAAAGGTCACCAGGATAACCTTTTCTTATGGGGGTTGGAGCCTAGGAAGAATCCCAAGGATAACCCATGACGAGCTGTGTGATGACACTCTATCTAGGACAATAGTCTATTTTGTTTTATGGTTATGGTTTCCTTAACATACCTGATGTGACCATAGTTGGTAATCGATTATTATGTGTATGGTTCTCATAACATACTTGATCTGCTTTATTTCTGGAAGCAATGTGACCACGTAGAGTTGTACTTGTGTGGTACCCATGATGCTCTTGAGTTGTACTTGTGATGTGCTTATGTGGTACTGGTGTGTACTCGTGATGCTCGTGTGTTGTACTTGTGAAGTACATGTGTTTGGTTGTTTCAGTTTAGTTCAGTTTGGTTTTAGCCTGTGTCTAGAGGTAGATGGTCTTGGCTAGGATTCCTTGTTACTATCTCCTAGCACAAGGGGTGGGCCTTTGGGTTCCACTTGGTTGGGTGGTGTGCACCTAAATCCATTGGGCTATCTTCATGTTCATGTGGATGAGACTTCCAGTTGGAGAGCTCATGGAATTCAGTTTCAGTTCTTGCCTTATTTCATTTCAGTTTGATCTTGTATTTTACCCCTCTTCTGTTATCGAGGTGGAAGTTGTATTGTAATCTTATATATTGATCTTGCCTCATTCGAGGAATGAGTGTTGTAATCTTATTATTTAATTTGGATAAATTGAATTGAAAGTTATCTCTTGTGATGATGTAATTATCTTATTGGACTGTATGTGATTAAATTATTAATTAATTAATTGACATGGTTTAAATCATGTTTGTTGTTGAGGTTCTATATAACCTTTGTCTCGTAACCTTAGAGGTTGTTGGCATTAGTTAGCGAACTTGCTTATTAATTATACTTTTAAAAAAAAAAATATTTTGTTTAAGTAGTTAAATGCAACTTCCTCTAGGGTTGTATGGCGGGGCGTTACAGTTTCACAAACAAGTCCATAAAGTGGCAAGTGCTTTTCGCTAAATAGATTCAAGAATCATACTAAGAAGAGCATCTTGTCTAGGTATATCTAAAATGTGTTCAAAATAAACAAGAGTAACAAACTACATCTCCCAATGGATTCCCTATTCAGAATCTTTGAGAAAATCAAAATACCCCAATACCCTAGAAGCTTCAAAACAAGTTACAAAAGCTTTCTAGCTCCAAAGGCTCACAAATTCTCTATCATTTCAAGTGTATTTTGAAGATTACAAAAAAAATTACAAGAATTTCTTTTGAACTTTTGTTTATTCCATGGTGCTTACAAGAGGCCTTCCCTCATCAATGTGCAAGAAAAAGATGAAAAGGCTTTTGAATAAATGTAAATCCAAAACACCAATACAGATAAGAAGGTTTTAACTAGATTTGGGATATGTGATAAAGGATTGAACCATTTACTTACGAATCTTCACACTGTCATAGGTGAGGGTTACAAATTGAGTTGCTTTTGGAGAGCAGATGCTGAGTGCTCAAAAAATTTAGGAAGGATTTTTCTGAATAGTTTAGCTATACTGCAAAAAGACCTAGAATCAACTACTTTGAGATGTCCTCAGTGCACCTGTTCGTAGTATTCCAGTCACATACTGCAACAACTCCACATTCTACCCTGCAACATCCATTGAAAAATAAAGCTATAATTTCAGCAGAAATAAACTCGAAGAACAAAAATGATTTCTATTTAATTTATCTAGCTCAGGAATACCTTGACGAAAACATGAAAAAAGCATTTTCTCTTGCCATTGCACACAAATATTGTAACTCTTGGTTTCTTTAATCTCATTTTGAAACTGTCCAAGCTGAAATGTAAACTGTTGTAGTTTTTTAGAGTGCATTCACTACAACAAAACATTCCATTTTCTCCTGTCCTTTCCATCTCCCACTATAATCACGACTCTGATAATGGAACTGGGAAAATCGTCCTTATTGCTCAAAAACTTTCTGTCAATTATATTTCAGAAAATTAATTTTGGATATTTGTTTTGTTAAATATTTTACATATTTATTTAACTATATACAAATATTTGTCAAATAGAAAAAAATAAATTGAATTTTCATTTGTTACAATCAAAGTTATTAATAACTTGTTAAATATCACGTCTCATCTATAATTCCCTCAACAAGAACTAATAATAAGAACATTGTAGAAAATGGTATTAAGATCTACAATAGAAAAGTAACCATGTATTTAAGGCAATTAGAAGGAATGAATTATTTTGTTATGCAACCTCAAAATAGAATAAAGTTGTTGTTATCTTATCTAAAAAGAAGCATTGAAAAAAAATAGATATAATATAATGATTTTTACCTCATTTTTACTTCCAAGAAAGGCATTAATGATTCCTCAAATATTCCTCATTTATGGAAATAGGCACTTTAGAGATGGAAAAAGGAAGAATGCGTTTATAAGGGAAAAAATAGAAGGAATGCTAATAGTGATTTTCTTTTTCCAAATGAAAGAGGAATGGCTATGTATAATAAAAGAGTAGAGGTTTTTTAATATAAAATCTTTTAGAAAAAAATTAAATTATTTTAGAGAATAAAGAGAAATAAATTGATTAAAAATATTTTTTATTTTTTCATTATTTGGTAGGATGATAGTGTAGTTGTAAGAATATTCATGAAATTATATGGATTTTAGGTAATTGTGCAAATATTTATGAGATATAAAGATGACAAGATATTAGAAGTGACAAACATATGGAGAATTATTACACAAGTGAATTGGTAAAGAAGAGTTATACTAGAGTTCATGGATCCAAAGGAAGTGACCCTAAGACACACTGGGATGTAATAAATATGTTTCATACTCTCTCTCTCTCTTGATATGGTGTATGTGTAATAACAAAAATTATATATTTTATAATTCTCTTAACTATGTTTTTACACTCATTTTAATGTCACTCTATAATGTGTGTTCTTACCCCTTTTTAGTCTCAGTTTTTCCCTTTCCCATGTATTTTCCCCTTTCCATGTGTGTTTACTCTTTTTTCTTAGTCTTGCTTAAATTTCTTAGATGATAATTATCTTATCCTCCTCATTTATTGTATGTGGCTACCCCTCATTGTGTTTTCCCTTCTTTCTACCCTATTTACCTTATTTCTCATATCCCATGGATCCCTTTTTTTACCTTTTCCATTAGCCTTAGCTTATCTCTATCCTTGTTTCTCATAAATTGTGTGGTTCTTAGGCATTAAATTTATACCATGTAGCACCTTGAGGTGCATGCTTGTTTTCTGGTCCCTTTCCATAACTATTTCCTCTCTCTCATAACCATTTCCATAGTCGAGTTATCTTTATTTTGTAGAAATTTGTGTAAAAAAACCCACAATTAAACTTAATGGGGTAGAGTCCCCTTGAACTCTCTTTTTTGTACGGTTTTCTATTGTAAACATTTCTATGAAGGATGAGGAGTGTTCATAATAAAAAATTGAATGTTAAGTTTGTATGTAACTCACTAGAAAATTTTTAACTCATCAAACACTTCTATTACTAGCAAACCCTCCTTCATTACTTGCACCCCTTTATTAGAGGATTGATCTTGGGATCTCCAAATCTTCTCAAAAAATTCCTTTAAGTTCCATCCTAAGAATTCCAATCTTTTACACTTTTTATTTTACTAAGGTAGATCCCTAAAACTTAGGTTTTTTTTTTTCTATAATTTTAATGCATTTAATGAGATTTATTTATCTTGTTTCTCTCTTAACTTTTTATCAATTTAATTTTAGAAAAAATGACTAATACTTCTAAAATTAGGAGAACATAATGGGATCATTCTAATACAATACTAATAGCACCCCTTTTTTCATAAAATAGATCTAATAATTCCTAAATTTATTTGGATTTTTTACAATTTTGTAAACATTTCTTCCTCATTGGTTTTTAGCCTATTGAATGCAGACATCCTATTTTTTTTTTCCTTCTGTGAGTTTATTTTTCCTAGTTCACATAAATTTGTTTCCATTTTGTGTTTTCTTGTGTAAGTTTTTTGTATTTTCTTAGTCCTAGCTCCTCGTATTTAAAGTTATCTTAGATCATATCTAGAATTAAAAATTGTGATTGGTTTATTTATCTAATTTAAAGATAATTAATCCATAAATAAAGAAAGCATCTATTTTTTATTTTTTTATCTTTTTGAATCTATTGATCTTATAATATCTCTTCTTCTTTTTTTCATGTGAACTAGAATGGTTTCTATTATTATTATATTTTATTTCCATATTACTTATTGTATAGGAGCGAATTTGCACCCCTTAGGAAAATTCCCCTTTTACCATCCTCACCTTAGCAAACCAAATTCGAAGGCTTAATTCCACATAAGCCCGCTACCTTCATTCCACTTTGCACCTATTTTGAGTGTCAATCGAGGAATAACTATCGGAGATGCCCGCGCGACATGCAGACGTCCACACGACACACTTACGTCCCTGACAGATTCTCGCGCCTGGAGCCTGCAGAGGCGTTACGCCTCCCATTGGGAGTCAACTTGTAACACCCTCTTTAGCCGACTGACCCAAATATGGTTGTTTTCTTCCCTCTTTCCTTCAAATTCACCTCTTCTTGATCCATTTTGGATGCTCTAGCTCTCTCTGAGCCCTCTCTTAGATCTTCCATCTCTTCCACAATCTCTTCTATAACTTTTGCAGCTTCTACAAGCATTCTAAGCATCCAATCCATCACTCTCAAGCAACACTTTACACTTCATAGCAGCAACATCAACACTCCATCACTTTAATAGAGTGAGTGTGGAACAAACACCATTACAACAAAGGATTGAGTTCCTCTCATTTTCTCCCCCACTAGCCTTGAGCGCTTTGGGCGGAGGTGGTAAGCTTTCACTCATCTTCTCTATTATTTGGTTGAGTAGCATAACACTATTTTGTAGTGCTTTTGTGTTTATTTCATTTCCTACTTCTCTCTCTATCTATCTGGTTGTTTATGGAGGTGGGAACACCAAAATAGGGGTTTGACTAAGGCAAGCCCCTATACAACCCCAACAATCTCTCTCTCTCTCTCTCTCTCTCTCTCTCTCTCTCTCTCTCTCTCTCTCTCTCTCTCTCTCTCTCTCTCTCTCTCTCTCTCTGTAGGTATTGAAGATATTCACGTGTTGGAGCCTTCATCACTTGCGCAGTTGTAAGCATTTCCTTTCCCTTCTTCTCCTTATCTTTATCATCTCTATACTTCTTTATTTCAGTTCTACTGTATTCTAGTACTTTCCCACACTCTAGAAGTTCTCAGTCATCACTTAGCTATTTTTTGAGACATTCTCGCTTTCTGGTTCATACGAGACGCCAATGCACCTCTGGAATGCCAACACACCACGTTGTCATCTGTATTCCATGCTTTCATCCTTTGGTCGAGAGATTGTCAGTTTGTCCAAAGAATCTTCGTGACCTGCTCTTTCAAATTCTAGAACTCTCGTCATTGTTCTTTGAGGTAGTTTAGGGCAGTTCACCCCGTGAAGCTCTCTGAATGAAGATAACTCATGAGTAGAGAATTCCCCTTCTCTACATTTTGGTGAACCCGATGTGAACCGAAAACTAGGAATTTAATTACCCCTACTTGGTGGGGTCATAAATTTTGATTTGGTGCTTAGAATTCAGAACCGTTTGCACTATTGGAAAGGTCTCCTAGAGAACAAGTTCAGTCCCTAAATTTCAAGTGCCTTCGGCAGTCAAATTTTAGGGATGACGCAAGTTATGAACTCAAATTCCGCTCCAAAGACCTCTGAAAATATAAATTACTAGAACATAGAAAATACCAAAAAATCATAATGAATTTAATATCTTCTTTTATTAGTTCAGTATCTAATTTTGTTCAAAATATTAATGATGTTCCATTTCATGCATGTGACGGTGACTTGGCTTTGCCTATGTCACTCGGTGTCTTTGATCCTTCTCATGAAATTCTTCCTACTTCGAAGGATATTTTGTTGCAAGAAGATGAAATTATTGATACCTTTCTAAATGTTACTCTACCTTCTATTCATCCCAATGCACTCTCTTCTAGAGATGATGCATTTATGAATGATGAATCTCCTACCCATTCTAATGCACTCTCCTGTAGGGATGATGCATTAGTGCATGATGAATCGCCTTCCACATTTGATCCTGTTTGGATCGATGTTGAGAATATATCTTCAAATAATTGTTCCACTAATTGTGATGATTTAGTAAATGTAATCTATGTCTCTATTGCCCCTCAAAGGCCTAAGAGATGGGTCATTTATGTGACTCCATCTAGTCCTTCTCCGAAAAGGGTTTGTTCTATCAAGGGTGTTCCATTTGATAGTGACTCTCCTGACATTTCTAAGGCTCTCTCTTATAGAGCAGTAGCCCATACCTATGATACTATAATGAATAAACAACTAAGCCTTCCTCAAGAACCCAAACCTATGACTAAGGAACCTAGTGATCACGATCTTGTCAAGCAATCTCAAGTTACTCCAGCTAAGATCTCACTATGGGACTTGCTTCAGTCTGCTCTGATTTATCAAGGTATGCTTCAAGAAGCCTTGCAAAATATCATATTGCCTTCTTCCGCTAGGACGATAGATGTTGATGTGTTGATAGCTCATATTTCTATCCTCAAGAACTCCCACCTTTGAAAGTACAGAAGAAAGCAGACCCTTTAATGATTATAGTTAACATTAATAAAATTGGTATTAGATGTACTCTCATTGATGTTGGTTCAATGCTCAATGTATGCAACATTGATCTATTGCCTAAGATTAATATTGATTCATCTTCTCGTAATGCTTCTTTTGATAACATTTGTGGGTTTGATAATGTTGGACAATAAGCCCTAGGCACGATAGTCTTGCCTTTGAGGTTGGGACCCGTTACTGTACCTACCCTTGTATATGTTATGTCAGAGAAGTTACCTTATAACCTTCTTCTTGGTATATTGTGGATTCATGCTATGGGTCCAGTCCCATCTACCTTGCATAAATCTATTAAGTTCATTTGCAATAATCGAGTAGTCACGGTCAAAGCTGACCCTGAGGCTATGCACCTATGTGAGATGATAACTGTTGGTCAAGTTTTGGTTGTACCTACTCTTATTCCTTTAGCATCTTCCAGTGTGTTGATGTTTACTCCAACAATACCTACTACAAAGGATACTCTTGAGATAGATGTACTTGAAGAAGATCCTTCTAGAGCGAGAAATCCTAAGTCTGCTCCTTACACCTCTTCTCAAGAGAATGTGTGTCTTGGTGACGATTGGGGTTCTCTAGACTTTACAAAATTCTTCATTGGAGAGCATAAAGTCAACCTGATCAACTCAGACCTTTCGACAACATCATCCAAACCCGCTATCAAAGATGGTTATTCTTCTACATCGCAAGGTAATGTGAATGTAAATTGTAATGTCCTTGATGATTATCATTCCCCCTCTAAGGAAGATGATCACACCTTTGTTAAAGAGGTTAATGTTGGTAGTCCTATCAAAAAGGATGATGGAGATCTCATAGAGGAGTATGATCCCCGTTGCTAGAACAATTCTCTCTATGAAGATCCTCCTCCTTTGTCTTCAATCTTCATATCTTCTTCTTGTGAGAAGTCAAACTTTTTCTCCACAAGAGAAAGGGTTGCTTCCTACTCCTCACTCTTTATCTGAGCAAGAGTGTATTTTTTTGTGGCTTCTAAAAGCTCGCTTAATTAATCTTCCTCCTCCTAAGAGATCTTACAAGCATGATAAAGGAAAACATTCTTTCTACGCATACCACTGAGTGCCTAGCCATTTCACTAGGAATGTAAGGCCTTGAAGGATAAAATACATCAACTTCCTGATTCAAGTGCCACCATTCATTGATTTGTCGATGCACCTGCCTCTTCTTCAAATGACAAGTGATATCGAGATCTACCTCTATCATGTTCTAAGTATCTTGCATGGTTCTCCTCCCTTGTATGTTGGGGGCAGTGATAAATTGTTTTGGAGATGTGTGTCCTTCTTAAAGGACCCCCTCTTTTCTTTCTATCTTTCAATTTGAGCGTCCCTCGAGTGGATCCCTTTCCTTTTGAAGGGTTCCTGAGGAACCCCCTTTGAAATATTTTCTCTTGAATGAATTCTATTGCGTCTAGCTTGGGGGAAGCCCAACTAGACCCATTTCCTATCTTTGCATCTAGCTTGTGGGCAGCCTGACTAGACCTATTTGACATCTTTGCATCTAGCTTGGGGGCAGCCTAACTAGACCTTGCTTTTCAAAATAGTGTGTCCCTTGAGTTGACCCCTTTCCTTTTGAAGGGTTCCCGAGGGACCCCTTTGAAAGTCTTCCAACTTGATGATGGTTTGCATGACTGTCTGCTTACTTGCTCTGCAGGACTAAGAACCTGTAGAGCTCCTTTACATCACCTACATTTTGTGATACAGATTCTCCTCCTTGAGCGGAGATTGCTTTTATCACTTTTACTCTGTGATACGAGTTCTCCTCCTCGAGCGGGGATTGCTTTTATCACTTTTACTTTGTGATACGGTTTTTCCTCCTCGAGCAAGGATTTCTTTTATCACTTTTACTCTGTGATGCAGGTTTTCCTCCTCGAGCGGGGATTTCTTTTATCACTCTTACTATGTGACATAGGATTTCCTCCTCGAGTGGGGATTGCTTTTATCACTCTTACTCTATGATATAGGTTTCCCTCCTCGAGCAGGGATTTCTTTTATCACTCTTACTTTGTGATACGGGTTTCCCTCCTCGAGCGGGGTTTGCTTTTATCACTTTTACTCTGTGATACAGGTTTTCCTCCTTGAGCGGGGATTGCTTTTATCACTTTTACTCTGTCATACAGGTTTTCCTCCTCGAGTAGGGATTGGTTTTATCACTCTTGCACTCATTTCTACCTCTCTCTCTTCTCAAGTTGTATATACCGGATCAAAGATCTACATCTTCTTCATCCTGAGTATATGCTCTTTCTTTAGCTTCATAGTTATGCGGAACTATGGCGTCCTCTATTGACCCTGCACTCTTGAGTTTGCCAAATCGCAGTCTACTTCCTCAACAATTTAGGTATACATTTCTAACCCTACTACTTCTCTAATCTACTTTATCGAAGCACTCATCAGTATTCATGCTCGCTAAAGTGGGGGAAAAATGTATAGGAGCAAATTTGTACCCCTTAGGAAAATTCCCCTTTTACCATCCTCACCTTAGAAAACCAAATTCAAAGGCTTAATTCTACATAAGCCTACTACCTTCATTCCACTTGGTGCCTATTTTGAGTGTCGGTAGAGGAATAATTGTCGGAGACGCTTGTGTGGCACACAGACGTCTAAGAGACACACTACATCCCTGATAGATTCTCGCGTCTGGAGCTTGCAAAGGCGTTACACCTCCCATTGGAAGTTGACTTGTAACGCCCTCTTTGGATGATCGACCCAAATATGGTCGTTTTCTTCCCTCTTTCCTTCAAATTCACCTCTTCTTGATCTATTTTGGATGCTCTAGCTCTCTTTGAGCCCTCTCTTAGATCTTCCATCTCTTCCACAAGCTCTTCTACAAATTTTTCAGCCTCTACAAGCATTCTAAGCATCCAATCCATTACTCTCAAGCAACACTTTACACTTCACAGCAACATCAACACTCCATCACTTCAATAGAGAAAGTGTGGAACACACACCATTGCAGCAGAGGCTTGCATTCCTCTCATTTTCTCCCCCACTAGCCTTGAGCACTTTGGGCGAAGGTGGTAAGATTTCACTCATCTTCTCTATTATCTGGTTGAGTATCATAACACTATTTTGTAGTGCTTTGTGTTTATTTCATTTCCTACTTCTCTCTTTATCTATCTGGCTACTTGTGGAGATGGGAACACCAAAATGGGGGTTTGATTGAGGCAAGCCGCTATACATCCCCAACAATCTCTCTCTCTCTCTCTCTCTCTCTCTCTCTCTCTCTCTCTCTCTCTCTCTCTCTCTCTCTCTCTCTCTTGTGTGCAAGTATTGAAGACATTCACATGCTAGAGGCTTCATCACTTGCACGGTTGTAAGAATTTCTTTCCCTTCTCCTTACCTTTATCATCTCTATACTTCTTTATTTTAGTTCTATTGTATTCTATTACTTTCCTACACTCTAGAAGTTCTCAGTAATCAGAATGTAAGTCGTCACTTAGCTATTTTCTGAGACATTCTCACTTTCTGGTCTATACGAGATGCCAATGCACCTCTGGTATGCCAGTGCACTGCGTTGTCATCTGTATTCTGCGCTTTCGTCCTTTGGCCAAGAGCTTGTTAGTTTTTCTAGAGAATATTCGTGACCTGCTCTTTTAGATTCTAGAACTCTCGTTGTTGTTCTTTGAGGTAGTTTAGGGTAGTTCACCCCGTGAGGCTCTCTGAATGAAGAGAACTCGTGAATAGTGAATCCCCCTTCTCTACACTTATGAAAAAAATAAAAAATAAGGGGAATAATACATATTAAGTGCAAAAAATATAACCTTTACCTTGCTCTCCAATGCTCCTTGGATTGATCTTGGAGATGAATGCATCCATGCTTGAGAGATATTACAATATTCCTCTCAACTCCTCTTGAATTTATCTAGTTTGTGTTGATGAATTATGAGAGAATTTATGTCACTTGGAGATACAACATGACTTTCAGATGAGAGTGATTAATCAATTTAACATGTCTTTGCAATGGATTGTGCTATGAAAATGACTTAGAAAGGGTTTAATTTATATATTTTATTTAAAGATCAAGGGATAGGAATGATTGTAGAGATTAGGGTTTATGAGAGAATGCCAAGTGTTACTTACCACTAGATTGATGCACTTGAGGAGGATGGGGATAAAGGATAGAAGAAGGGATAGGATTGGTTTAACCAAATCCAAAGGTTGAGAATGAGTCCTCTCACATTTGTTGGAAGGACATGTAGGGAAGTGTGGACAGAGACATGTGACTCCTCACATGTGTGAGAAATAAAATGGGGAAGAGACACTTTACAAGTGTCCTCTCACACATGTGTGAGAACACATAGGGATATAGGAAGGAAACATGTGACTCCTAACACATGTGAAATTCATATGAGATAAATGGATGGTTAGGAATGCTAAAAAATAATATATGGTCAATTATTTTTGTAGCTTTTTAGGGATAAGTAGGGCTAGATTAAATTAATCACACTTAGTCATGTGTAAGGGGTTAGCTAGTTAATTAAATTATTTTTAAAAATGGGAGAATTAAATAAATAGTTTTTATTTATTTTTTGTGGGAAATAAATACAAAGGTTTGACTAAATTAAATAATGCAAACTTATTTAACTAAGGATGGGGAACGCGGATAAGGATAAATTACTTAAATACATAAATAATATTTATTTAATTAATGGATAGGAATAGGATAAATTCTAATGTGGTTGGGTATGAATAAATTTAGGTGTCTACATTTTGTCCCTTTTTGAGATGGTGTTTCGACTAGATGAAGTAACATAAAACATAGTGACTAGAAAGGGATGAGACTAGTGGAAGGATGCCCCAATCATTGGAATGATAAAGAGGGGTAAAATGAGAGAGGTTGGAGTTCCCATTTGAGAGGATAAGTGTGTTGGAAGAACATGGATGTTCTCTTAAAATAGATGAAGGGATTATAAAAAATGGATAAAGGATATCAAAGGATAAGAATATTGGGATAAGAAAGGAATGAGAATATGGAGAAATTAGGATGATAGATAGATGGGTGAAATGGTGAGTGATATTCATGATGTGGCAACTTGAGAAGCTTTTATTTGATATTGAACGTGTTCATCCTACTCCACTTGTTCCCCTTTACCTAATCTTTTCCCTATTGATCTACTTCATCATCCTTACAAACATGATCTTTTTCCAATCCAATAGTGTTCCCTTATACTATTATCCTCCATCCACCTATCATTCCTATACTAATTATTTTGAATAAGTAACCACCTTACCCTTTTCCTCATGACGTCGTAAATTTTTTATTCTTTCCAACTTACGAAATCCCTTTATCCAATACGATTTTTCTTATCAGTCATCATCCTCTCTTTCTACTCTTATTGATGCAATTCCCTTAGCTATCTCATCTCCCAAACCAAGTGAACCCTTGTTGTTAGAGTCACTCAAGGACTCAAGCCTTTAGTATCACTTGCAAAACCCAAAATAACCTTCTACAAGAGAGAAAAACAAGAGCATAAATTTGCAATAATGGATGCAAGATGATATAGCTAATATTCAATACTCAAGATTGGAATTTGTATTGAATTTGTAAATGAGAGACCTTTCTTATAAAGAAAAATCCAAAGATAGGATTAAAAAAGATTGTGACATGTGTCTTAATCCTATGTTATGAGAAAACTAACTTGACAAAAAAATAAAAAAGATAAAATAAGAAATTTAAGTTGCAAAATGAGCTTATGAGTCTTAATCCTTCAAATTTTGATAATATCTAGGACTTCTTCACTAAGATAAATTCTCTTAGATTGCAAAACTATTTGATTGTGGGATCACTAAAGAGGATGAAAAATTTATTATTTTTATTCTTGCTAAGCTTGGTCTTGATTATTCAGTATTTTTTCTACATTTCATGCTACAATGGATGCCCCTGGCAATGCATACAAAATATTTTCTCTTGATGGATTTTTAGCTTGAGAAATTCACAAGGGAACAAGAAAAGTTATTATACATGGGAAAATTGAAGTCTTCCACATCTCAAGATATTCTTTTAAAATATCAAAAGGCTTCTAGTGGCAAAGGTAAGAAGTAAAGTAAGCACCCCAAGTCTAATGAGAAAGGTAAATATTTACCTTCGCATAGCACTCCTAAGTCCACTTCTTCTTCCAAAGAGGACTCATCTAAAAAGAAGAAGTTGAAATGCATATATTGTAAAAGGTTAGGACATAATGAGCATAAATGTTACAATAAGAAGATTGATGAACTAACACACCTTCTTTAGAAGAATAACATTTCATTTCCCTCGTCCGTTTTTTCTTCTTCTTTTTCAACATCTCAATCCACAACAACTTCATCATCACCATTAGGGATCACAAGAGTTGCAAATGGTCTCAAAAAAATGAAAGGACAAGCACTCTTGGCCTCTACAAGTCCTAAATATGGAAGATGGCTTCTTGATTTAGGGGCTTGTCATCATATGGCATAATTGGGAATATTATCTTCTTTTTAGCCTTGCAATTCACCTAATATTTTGATGGGGTGTAACAACACATATATGAAGGTGTGTGGGAAGGGTTCTATAGACATGAGAGAAGGAACTTTCAATGATGTATTTTGTGTTCCTTCCTTGTCATCTAATCTCCTTTATGTTTATAAAAATACCCATAGTGGACAAGGTAAAAGAGTTGAGTTCACTCTTGATAGAGTATACATAAGGGACTTGGAGACTAGAGACATAATTGCTATTAAGATGGTTGATAATTCATATTGATTGTATTCCTTTTCTCATTTTTATTTTGTTGATGATAATTTTCCTAAATGACTACTATTCACATTCATTCATCAAGTGTGAATCATGTTTGTGAGGATAAGTTTTGTCATCTAAATTTTGGTATTATAGAGACTAATGTTGATCTTCCTACTCCTCCACCTCCTAATTCTTCAACTATTAGTGCTTATATTTAGTGGGATGGTCATAGTTTTTCAGATCTTGCTTTATGGGATGAATATTTGGCAACGATTTCTAACTTGTTTGTGGAGTCTCATACTACAAATTTGGAGGACACACTTGAGGGGGTTTCTCTCCTCTTTGATGATAGTTTTATCACAATATTTATCTCATATTATTTGTCTTTGGACATTAGAATTCATGAGTTTCCTCATTCCTTTGATTTTTCATGTTTCTTGGTTGAGTTTGGCCATGATTATGTTGTGGCTTATTCAAGCTTGGAAATTTCTAATTAGTTTTTAGAGGCATATATTTTGAGGCTTCAACCTTCCTATTTTTAGTTGGATATGGAGTGGCTTCTTCATAAACCTATAGATTTATTTCTTCCTAAGGGAATATATGTTGCTTGCAGGCATTAGATCATCTTTTATTTTCAAGCAATCTTCATTAGATTTCAAGCTTCTTCATTATCGAGGTGATATCTAGTCTCTCTTTTTCCCTCTTATGGGGGTTATTTGATTGTATATTCATGATGTATGTGTAGACACCTAAAAATGACCTAGGCCTGCGAACACTATTTTACCACTTTCCATCCTAGCATAATTGTAACATTTGAATTATGTCCCTAACCCACATTCAACTATTAATTAAATAATTCATGATTATTTAATTAATTCATAAACTTTCATTCTTCATGATTATTAAATAAATAAATCTTATTTATTTTATTTAATATGTCACTAATTGTCAAAGTCTTCTAATAATTAAATAAAGTCATCAATTTATTTAATTAATCTTCATCATTAATGTCCTCCCGATTATTAAATTAATATATTTTAATATATCTATTTAATATGTCACTAATTCCTAAATCCTCTTTTAATTAAATAAATTCATTTATTTATTTAATTAATTAACTACTTCTTCTAAATTAAATAATTATTTTAATTATTTAATTATAGCATGTGACACTTTTATATTTTTAAATAAAACAAATCATTTAAAAATATCTCACATACTTAACTGATTCTTCATTTAGTAATTAATTTCAAAAATCAATTACTAATTACCTCACAAAATCTGTATTTTGAATGAATTTAATTTAAAAGGGAAATATTCTTCTACAAATCAAGTAATTTCTAAAAATTACTGATTTTACAAAATCCCATCCTCTTGTCTTCTGATTTTTACTAATTTCATCTCCATTGTCACATTCAGTTTGGATTTAATTCATTTAATTAAATCTTATTTACACTTATTGGTATTCTTCCCTAACCCTAATTGAGGTTGCCTTATTGAATCTTGACCTTTGATTCTAGGGTATTCCTCAATCTCTCATCTTGTTCGTCCGTTCAAGATTGCATTTTCTATAAAATGGCAATCTTGATCTCATTTTCGGGATTGATCATCGTTTAATCTATTTATTATTTTGGCATTTTCATATCACGCATTAGACTTATATTATTACTTGCATTAATAGAATTAACTTTCTAATTTTGCATATAGATTCATTTTATTAAATCCTTCAAAGGCATTTTGCTAAGGCTAGACATATAGAATTTGCTGTCAAATCTGAGGGCATCCATTTATTATAACAAGAAGCTTGAGGAGGTGCAATAGAAGTTAGACATGGAGTATTAAATGGGTGAGATCTTTCCAAGTTCTTCCATTTCTTGTAATTATTCCTTTGCATTCTATTGTATGATGTTTATTTAACTTGCAGGTACAACTAATCAAGTGATCTATCTTGCATGAATTTAACGTCATTACATTGGTCAATTGCAGGTACAACTAATCAAGTGATCTATCTTGCAGGAATTTAACGTCATTATTTAACTTGCAGGTACAACTAATCAAGTGATCTATCTTGCAAGAATTTTCTCAATTGCGTCGCAAAACTATCAATTGTGTCACAAAAAGGCGATTGCGTCGTTCACCCTTGTGAATGCGAAATCGCACAAAATAGCCTTAGTCTACCCATCGCACTTGCATCGCGACGCAAGCAAATGCGGCGAACGCGAAGGCGATTGTGGCTTTCACAATAGCATTTGTGTCACACCGCATTTAATTCTCGCCCTTTTGACCCTCATAAATGCAAGAAATTTAAAATTTGACAAGTGGGATAGGGTACTTACTGGTGCACCTGCGCCCTCGGGTTGTCGGAATGAACACACGCGATATCCACGGTGTGTAGTCATAGGGATCACCATCCTCACTTAGAGCTCCGATTTCTAAAAATTTCTATATAACAAATGAGAAAATGACATTTGATTTAACCTTTTCAACCTATTTATAGGCTGAAAATTAGGGTTTTGACCTAGTAGGCTGTACTGGAGGCTCATTTGACCAACTTTGATTGGCATTTGGCTGACTTGGCGTCCTCCATTTTCAAAATCGTTTGCGCCATTACTTATCTGGTCATTAGTTGAGCTAATCGGGATATTTTCCAAATTTTTTTGACCTCGGGTCAAAGTTCAAAAATTTTCCCGAGGGGGCATAGGCATTTCGTACCTCCGCTGGGGCATATTCTGGACTTGTTTTCTTTGCCACAATGCGACAAGATGCATTATGACAAAGAGGGGAAAATGTAGACACCTAAAAATGACCTAGGCCTGCGAACACTATTTTACCACTTTCCATCCTAGCATAATTGTAACATTTGAATTATGTCCCTAACCCACATTCAACTATTAATTAAATAATTCATGATTATTTAATTAATTCATAAACTTTCATTCTTCATGATTATTAAATAAATAAATCTTATTTATTTTATTTAATATGTCACTAACTGTCAAAGTCTTCTAATAGTTAAATAAAGTCATCAATTTAATTAATTAATCTTCATCACTAATGTCCTCCCAATTATTAAATTAATATATTTTAATATATCTATATAATATGTCACTAATTCCTAAATCCTCTCTTAATTAAATAAATTCATTTATTTATTTAATTAATTAACTACTTCTTCTAAATTAAATAATTATTTTAATTATTTAATTATGGCATGTGACACTTTTATATTTTTAAATAAAACAAATCATTTAAAAATATCTCACATACTTAACTGATTCTTCATTTAGTAATTAATTTCAAAAATCAATTACTAATTACCTCACAAAATCTGTATTTTGAATGAATTTAATTCAAAAAGGGAAATATTCTTCTACAAATCAAGTAATTTCTAAAAATTACTGATTTTATAAAATCCCATCCTCTTGTCTTCTGATTTTTACTAATTTCATCTCCATTGTCACATTCAGTCTGGATTTAATTCATTTAATTAAATCTTATTTACACCTATGGGTATTTTTCCCTAACCCTAATTGAGGTTGCCTTATTGAATCTTGACTTTTGATTCTAGGGTATTCCTCAATCTCTCATCTTGTTCGTCCGTTCAAGATTGCATTTTTTATAAAATGACAATCTTGATCTCATTTTCGGGATCGATCATCATTTAATCTATTTATTATTTTGGAATTTTCATATCACACATTAGACTTATATTATTACTTGCATTAATAGAATTAACTTTCTAATTTTGCATATAGATTCATTTTATTAAATCCTTCAAAGGCATTTTGCTAAGGCTAGACATATAGAATTTGCTCTCAAATCTGAGGACATCCATTTATTATAACAACAAGCTTGAGGAGGTGCAATAGAAGTTAGACATGGAGTATTAAATGGGTGAGATCTTTCCAAGTTCTTCCATTTCTTGTAATTATTCCTTTGCATTCTATTGTATGATGTTTATTTAACTTGCAGGTACAACTAATCAAGTGATCTATCTTGCAGGAATTTAACGTCATTACAGTATGTAGTCCTTGGGGGTATCATTGAGTCCTCCATAAATCATCCTTGTTTGTATTTTTCTCTCTTTTGGAGATGAGTTGTGTCCCATTGGGTTTTCTCCTTTTCTCCATCTATGAGAGATTACATTGTATATGGGTATCTAACATGGCCTAGTAGCTAGGAACCATCCTCATCTTTGTATATTTGTATAGTAATCTACTCCCTAAGTTGCACTTAAGGGGGGTGTTGGTGTGAATAAATGTCTTATACCTAGCTAATTCCTAGCAAGGGGACTTATTCACATGTTAAGTTTACTTGGGTTATAGATGTACTTCTATAAGTCTTATTTTTCTAGATAAGATCTTATCCTATCTTGTCTTTTTTACTTTTATGTCAAATTAGTTTTCTCATAACATAGGGTTAAGACGCATATCACAATATTTTCTAATCCTATGTCTCGCATTGCCTTTATAAGAAAGGTCTCTCATCACCTTTTTCTTCCCCTCATATCATTAATCCCATACCCTTTCATCCTTTCCTCTATCATGTAGTTCATTTGAACAAGAGGATTCTAACAAATGTAAAGAAAATAATCTTGTTGAGGCTTTCATAGATTACACATTAGGTTTATTCTATGATAAATAATTGTATGTTCTCTTTAGTCTATTGATGATTATTCTATGAATGATGTGTCTTTTACTTCCATATCTAAATCTATGATATTGTCCAATATGAGAGATTATAAAGTATATGTGCAATATTATCCATAAATAAATTATATTGTAATTAATCTTGTATGATGTCTTAATTTTCTCAACCTTTAAATAGTAATATGCTTAGTTGGGTTAATTTATATTTTAAAAAAATCTTCCTTTTATGACATCCTAAGTATATTTATCATTCTCAACCTCTAGATCATTCACATGTAACGTCACCTAGCTACCCTACTCTTGCATCTTCTTATAACCATGAATATGTTATCACACATGCTTAATGGACCCAATGAAAAATCTGGAGATCTCTCTAAGGTGATTTAACACTTTTTCATCTCTCCTTCTCCTCCTAAGTTTGGTATACAAGTATCTCCCATATAAAATTGTTGTAAGAGGTCATTCTTCTTCCCTCCCCTTTCCTACCCTAGATTATAATGTTATTATTCATACCCATGATACTAGAAAAGCCTTATTCACCCCCCTTGAAACCTTTTTGGCTATTGTAAATGATTAAATAGGGCCAAGGAAGGCCTAAGATGCTAGAATGGGGTACGACACATTAATGGATGTCTACACACATGACTTTCAAATGTGTGAGAATTCTCCAAATAAGGTTGATTCATATTTAAACTAAAAATTAAACTAAATATTGAAAGGAAAACGGGTAGGAGGAGGCATAGGGTTCATAACAAGAGATAAGGGTTAGAAAATAAAATGAAAATATTTGGATGAGTGGCACCATAGAGAAATATCAGTCAACCCTCCCTTCAACACATAATCAATCCTTATCCATGAATATGCAAATGCCTAGGTGGGGCTACTTCAACTTACATTACTCAAACCTTCCAATTGAAAAAATAATATTAATTGATATCTATGGCCAATATTTATTCAAAAAATAAAATCCACTTTTATTTGGGGGCATAAGTAGACAAAGACAAAACATATTTAAAAATTACAATTAAGAGCATTCTCTAGGATGAGATATGAAGAAAGAAAATCTTAAACAATGTTACATTAATCAAGGTTCAAAGGATAAATTATTAGTCAACCATTTTTGTAAGAGAAAACACAACATAATTTATCACAAATGCATCCAAAATATCTCTACAAATAGGAAAAATTCTATACATATAGAATGCCAAAAAGAAGAAATCTCAGTCATTGATCTAATAGGGTTAATCCAAAGGATCAAATTGATTTGCATGCTAACCTAAAACTAGACATCTTCTTTTTGAGGATAAATTTATTTACACTCATAAAGGTGGTAGGACGTTTTATAGTAAACATTTAAAGGGGAAAATCTTTGATTTATGTAATAGGTAAAAAAAATGGCGGAGCGAAGGAGGGAGCAAGGGTTTCATAGGACACAAGATTTTCGAGGGCCTGGTAGAGGACCAGGCTCATGGCCTTTCAATCGAAGGAATGAGGGTCGCTCTTAGAACCTACCGTGGCAAGCAACGAAGAAAGCATAGAAGGCTCTGAAAAATAATGATAAAGGTTCTAACAATCCTGGTAACAACAAATCTTCTTAGTAGGAACTTGATACAAGGAATAAGTGGGGTTATGCAAGCATGCGATTGACTACGTTGGTTGACTTTTGAAAAGTAGAGAAGAATTTTTGGAGGCCAAAGATAAAAGGAGACTCCCAACCAATCGAAAAGGTACATTCAAATTTTGAGCATACTACAGCTATTTCTTTAATGATTGATGGTCAAGCCTAGAATGATTATGTGAGCCTTTTCAAGGAGAAGAATTTTTTTATGAAATGGAGTGGGCCTTGGTCGGCTTTTAGAAGGGTTAGAAACTGGTGTAATGAACATTGGGGTGAAACATTTACTCTGAAAACACTACTCAATGGATTTTATCTTGTCATTTGTTCAAATGCCAAAGATAAGGAATGGTTTTTTAATAGTGGCCCTTTTTTGATGGGGGTAAGGGTTTTTTTTCTAAAAGACTGGACTCTGAACTTTAACCCAAAAAATGAGATTATAACGGAGGTGCTGATTTGGATATGGTTGTACAACCTCCCCTATGAATATTGGAATGTTGAAACCCTAAAGTTGATTGGAAATAAACTAGGAACCTTTGTAAAGGCGGATGAAGCCATAGCAAGTAAAGATTATAGTATTTATGCTCGCATTTTCATTCTTTGGTAGGCAATTCACCCTCTTCCTGAGATGATGGAATTAAAAATAGGGGAGGGCACCTAGAAACAAAGGATTGAAGTTGAGGAAATGATTGAAATGTGCTATGTATGCAAGGGGGTAGGAAATCCTGCAGGGGAATGCATGCGGCTGGAAAAATTTAAAGGGTTAGATCAAAATGATCTAACAGATCTACTTTTGATAAAGGAAAGAGATTTTCAAGCTGAAGATAGTGGCTTCTTGGAAGCTATGTTGAAAAGGCAGGATCAATCTACTGGGGAAGCTTGCGGTTTGAGAAACTCAGACATAACCATTGATCTAGGGACAAGATCTCGAGTTGAGGAAACACTTAAGGAAGCTATTTGGATTTTTGATTAGGGCAGGAGATGGTCTAGTGTTGATGATTTTGAATTGGTGCCTACTCGACAAAGCATTGAATCACTTGAAGGGAGAGATGTTATTCAAGAGGAAGGAAATGATATCTTGTCCATGGGAAAAGGTCGTGGGAAGACTGTTGAGTGGGTGGAGGATGACCTTAAGGATTAGTTGGAAATTGGTCAGATGTGTCTTTCAGGGAAGGCAAACTTGGTTTTAGATAAGCTTACAAAAGTGGTGGAATTTGGGGATCAGAGAGTCAAAGGTAGAAAAAGTTCCTTAATTCAAAATTTTAACCTTAGCAGTGGTAAGAAAGATCTATTAAATAACCCGAGGGGGGAGAAACCAAGTGAGGAGGAGGAGGAAAGTCAAAATGTCCTTGAAAAGTCATCTCTAGCAAAGAATCAAAATATAAACGAAAGTTTTGAAGTTGAGGATCTTGTATTTAAGGACATTCAGATCTCTTCAATTAGAAATCTTGAAAATTCTTTTAAGGAAGCTAGAGAGGATGGTAGCCCTTTTGAATATCTAGATTCAGAATTCCCAATGGATGATGAGACAAGCGGAGGGGATGATTTGGGCCTAAGTGCAAAATTGGGTATCTTAGAGAAAAGAACATTGGAGCAAACTTTGGCTAAACAGGTAAAGGTGAAGGTGGGTGAAAAGAAGAAATGGGGTCCAAAATCAATAAGGGAAAAGTTGGAAATTGCGGGAAGTGCAATGGGGCAAAAAAAAAAAAGATCGGGAAAAGGCATAGCCTTTTCGCGGGACAAATGAAGGTCCTTTCGTGGAATGCCAGGGGCTGCAATTCCCCTGACAAGATTCATTTGATCAAAAGATGTATTGATCAAACGAGACTAGATATTGTTATGTTACAAGAGCTGAAGCTTAGTGGGATTGATGTAGGCTCCTTTAGCATGTGGTTTGGTTCTTGGAAATGCCTTATTGTGGATGCAGTAGGACCTTCTGGAGGCTTAGGTATTTTGTATAAAGATGCAGTCATTGAGATCTAGGTGGTTAGATCATAAAATTCTTGGCAATGGGTTAATGTCTTATCCAAGCAACTACTTTCAAGCTTCTATATAATGAATGTCTATGGACCGAATAATATTTTTGATTTGAGAGGAGTGTGGCAAGATATCTTGGAGGTGCTCTTTGCCAATGGTGATAGATTATTACTTTTGGGGGGAGAGTTTAATGCAATTTTATAGTCGTCTGATAAGAGAGGGGGCCTTGGATGGCTAAACCAAAAGCAGAGGGATTTGAGTGAATTTATGACAGGCAATGGCCTTTTTGAAATTCAGTTTAAAAGCGGTGATTTCACTTGGATTAACAGGAGAAGTGGCTTTTTAAATATTGCTGAGAAATTAGACAGGTTTTTTATTGCCGGGAATTGGGTAGATGTTCTATGGACCTTTCAAGTTGACATTCTACCCATTATAGGTTCTGATCATTATCCAATTAGTGTTAGAATTTAAGAGGATGTTGTTTCAGATCGATGCCCGTTTAAATTTGAAAAAATGTGGCTAAGAGAGGAAGGTTTTTTGGAGTTGGTTGCTGGATGGTAGACTAATGCACCACCACAGGTTGGAAACAAAGCTTTCATTTTTTTTTAAATTGCAATTTGTTAAGGAGTGGCTAAAGAAATGGAATAAAGAGGTGTTTAAGAACATCTTCACTGAAAATATCAGACTTGAACAAGACTTGGGGTGTTACATTTAAAAATAATTGAAGGGGGTATGAGTGAGGATGATTTTTTGAAAGAAAAAGAGCTTAATAAGCATTATGTAGAGATTTTGGCAAGAGAAGAAATCTTTTGGAGATAAAAATCTAGGGAGACATGGCTCAAGGAGGTGGACTGTAATACGAAGTTTTTTCATAACTCGATAAAGGTCAAGAGGTCTTGCAATAAAATATTTTCAATACAGGACAAGCATGGATGTATCCTTAAGGAAAAGAATGAGATTTACAATGAAGCAGTGTGTTTCTTTACAAAAGCTTTTAGAGGTAATCAAATTGATCTCTCTCAGGTGGATGATATTTTGGAATTTATCCCCCCATGTGTTTCAGATGATCAAAATGTAGTGCTAACAAAGGCTATCACAATGGAAGAAGTTAAAGATGCTCTTTCCAGCCTAGGTGGAGACAAAGCACCTGGACATGATGGTTTCCCTACGCTCTTTTTCCAAAAGTTGTGGGATGTCTTGGCTACTGATCTCTGGGAGGTGGTGGATGAATCAAGAGTGGGTGATTTTGTGTTGAAATATTTTAATAACACATTTATTGTTCTTGTTCCCAAAAAATAGGAAATTTTGTCATTTAATGACTTTAGGCATGTCGGCCTCCTACAATGATTTTAATAACTAATCCTTTACAATCGTGATTCAGAGATTGGACATCTAACTTGAATATCCATTTTGACCATCATGAAGTTACATTTAAATTCTCAAGCCAGGGACGTGAACTTGAAATGGGTCAGCACAGTATGTGCACTAGGAACTTCAGAGTAGTCATCTTCATTCTACAGCTAAGAAAGATTCAATACTGAAAGTAAATTGCATGGAAAGGAACCAAGTAAATGTTGAACATCACTCAAAAATTAAACTAAGTTGAACATTCATGACATGAACGAAAATTTGAACAAGCAGCAAGGGACTACTTTGTCTACTTTGGTTGCAAGAATAGTCACATAAAGTAATTCTAGTGGTTGTAGGAACAGTCAGTGCTAGATTCTAAACTAAGTACTAAACAGAAACTAATAACTAATCTAACTAAACTAAAGGATAGATTACTCACCAAGTGGGCCCCCTTGGATGAGTATCCTCTAAAACTAATGTAAACTCAAATTCTCAACTCAAAACTTCATCTTACTCATTGGAAAATGAAATTACAAAAGAGTAGCATGTCTAGAAATGCTTAGTATATGATCAGATACAACATCAGTAACTCAACAATTCGATAATATTCAAACTCCAGAAGAAGGAGAATCTTAACCTTATTTATCCTATCAACTAAATAGAGCAGTCAAATCCCACTAACTGGGAGGACACCATTTAGGGAAAGTGGAGAAAAGAATGAAAGGGCGGCTACACATGCAGGGAATCTGGTCAGACATGTAAGTCCAAACATAGACTCAACACTGCAGTAATGCTCATGACTACTCAACATCGTGAAAGATCAATGCAAGGTGGTTACATGCAGCTGACATGGGGAATCTCTGACGTCGTCCTTCAGTTGACCTTCAAACACCTCCTTTGCAATGACCAGCTGGCGGCTGCATTCCTTAAATTAGTATCCTCAAGTATGTCTACATGGCAATGTTAGTACACATAATAATTGGACATCTATAACCACCTTAAAGAACATTCATCAACCAAATGCAAAATTAATATAGATAGTCCACATAATAAGCTAATGTCATTAAAACTGGAAAAAATAGAATTAAACCCAATGTCTATGGTTCGAGGGAAACATTATGAAAATATCAACATTTAATATCAAAGTCTATGTCAACTTCAGCAAATAAACTATAGATTCTACCCAAATTTGGACCAAAAACTAGGCTCATCACTCCCCCCAACTTAACGTCTTCCTGGTCCTCTAGCAGGGGAAGAACGATTTTTTTGACTCGTCAGAGCTCTGAAATTTGCAATTGATAGTTGTCCAATATTAGTGTCTGTTGAGTGCGAGTCAGGGTCCTACTAGAATCCTCCCATTATGTCAAGTCTTTTCCATCTTTCTTTTTTTCAGCAATGTCATAGCGATAGAATCTGAAATTTGGAACAAGCCACAAGAGGATAGGTGGCTGAAAAGTCAAGGGAAGCCACTCTCGACCCTTTGCTCTCCCAAGCTGAATGTACCTTTCAATCCTCTTTATTATTTCCTCATAGTTTTGGATGGAATGAGGTTCAGCCTGTTTCAACTCATTAGTCAAAGTGTTCCATCTCTGTGATAGATATCCTTTCATGGTGTCCTCTTTTGTTGTTGTCTTTACCTCATATTCACTGTAAACTGCCTCAATCCAAGGCATAATTATGTTACCATAACTAGGCCTAAAAAGCATTTTGTTCCAGTATCTATAAATATCCTTGGGGTTTCTTGATTCTTCTCTAATGGCCAAAGGGATATTGGATTCACTCTTCATATAAGCATTATATTGTTCTCCCCAGCTAATCTCATTTTGCACCCAAGACATGAATGCTCTTAGTTGGATATCTCCAACATACAATAGTGGGTTCCAATCTTGGTCTTGAGTTATAGCAAAATTATGTAAATACAACTCACATAACAAATTCTTCATTTCAAGGGAGGCAATCCTATAAGCATTGAAAAATTCAGTGGGGGTCTCAATCGAAGGATTCAAACCTGAGATGTGTCTTGACAACTGAAAAGAGATATTTTTCCTTCAGGTGTAGAGCATAAACTCTTGGAGGTTTCCTACATTCTAAAAATGTAGCACCAGGGTTGCAATGTTGCCCACCCTCTCTTTTAGAGAGGCAATCTCCTCATTCTTTTCTTCAATAATTTCATCCATCTTGAATTTCCTTTTTCAATCTTCGCTTTTCCTTTTTCCATTCTTCCTCTCGCCTTTGTATCTCTTTCCATAAATTTAAAATTGTTGTATGCACTGAAAAATCCGGAGGATTATGAATTCCTACCAGGGTTTTTGTCGATGGTTGCACCCCATTTAGCACTATTTGAATAGATTCAGACTGTCCTATTGGCTTAGGCTATGGAGGCACAATTTATTCTCCCACTTCTTGTTGCATTGCCTCTTGTACTTGTTCTTGTAGTCGCTGCAGGAAATCCTGATCTAATTCTTGGTCTTGTTGCAGCAACTTTAGATTTTCCTCATGCTCTTGAATTTCAACTTCCTATGCAATGGCAACAAGATCCGCCAGGGTAACTTTTGTTGCCTCTTCAAATACATCCTTTTCTTTGACATTCTCCTTCCCCATTGGGGCTTCTGTGCTCTTATGTGATGTCCTTCCACGCTTAGGGTTTTTCCGCGAAGGCATATCAACCGTTGGTTTTGATTTCTTAAGAGGGCTCTCACATTTTCCTTTGGGCGTAGGATGAATAGTGTCAACCTTTCTCTTCTTAGGACTCGAAACCTCTCTTTCCACGAGATGTGTTTTGGATTTTTCTTTTCCTGCCTCTACCTTCTTTTTATGTGCCCTATATCTTACTAGGGTTTCAGGTGGAACATCGTCATTAGAGTTCGATGAAGGACTCTTTTTTTCAGAGTGCCTTGTTTCAGAGGAACTAATGTTTATGGCCCCTTTTGCTGTAGGAGAACTCATACTAGAGCCAACACTAGAGGTTGGAGCACCAGGGGTGGCTTCAACCATGCTTAATCTCTTGCTAGAACTACGTGTTTGAGAGATTGCAGCTTTTTGAGTTTCATCTGCCATGATGGAGAGAAGGTTGTATAAGACGTTAGGCACATTCATCCTTCTTTCGTGCCTCATGTGACTCAAAAGTTTGAAATGTATTGAATGTAAGTTTGACAATCGACCTTCACAAGTGAGGTACCTGATAATGTAGATGGTTGCATGCTTCCAAAGCTCGGGTAGAGAGGTTCTTTTGGCACCTTGCTTGTCTATGTTGATTGGAGGGTCACCATGTATTGTGAATATGGCCCTTGCTGACATGGCATCTCTAGAAACAGGGTAATGCTCACCGTCAACAGGTAACCCTGTAACTTCTACAATTCCCTTCTCAGTTGCTACAACCTCTAGTCCTTTTACTGTGGATTTTCCCTCTGAAAATATCCGAGCGAATGCAAGTGCAATGCCTTCATCGAAACCGTCCAGTTTTAGGAAGTAGTCCAACCAGCCATAGTTTCTAAATTCAGGCAAGCACTGTGCATCCTGCAATAAGGTATCATGAGTCGAAGGCTCATTTCAAATTAGTTCGCCTCCCAATTATGCAATCACTGTCACTCTGCAAAATTCCTTTCTAATAATCGTTGTCTAAAAACAAATTGCTTTATGCAACACTTGTTAGCTGAAATTGCCCTGCACCAATGTCGACTGAATTTTCCTTTTATGTTTTCTTCTTTTTCAATTCAAGATTATGATGGGATCAATAATGGCAAAGATGAGGTAATAAAAAAGAGTTATGATGAAAAGAAATGGCAGCGGTAATTTAGTGTCACAACACAGATACGAGTCGTCCCTCATTTCAAATTTTAAATCAGCTCAGCTAGATTTACTGGCGCAGACAAATCATGGAATGACATGTGGGAAATGTACCTACATCTTTCCTTCCCCCCCAACCTAAATTTGGACATGTGTCCACACATGCGGGATAGCAACACTGATTTGATAAGGGGTATGAAAATTATGTGAATGTTCATCATAATCGTACAGTGATTAAATGAATGCACTAAAAAGATAATTAAGAGAGAAATTAATGCACACATACTTGAATTTATGGAGGATATGCTGCAAAGATCATGGAGAAAGTATTGTTCACCTTTTTAGGAAATAAATTGAGTAATCAATAATGATGAAATGGAATGATGTGAGGTGGAATGAAGTGATGGAATAGAGAGAAAGGTGGTACAGATGGGTGGATGGGTGGATGGGTGGATGGGTGAAGAAATGGACTTCTACAAAAGTAGAAGTCTTTATTATGACAAGTAAGTACCTTAATTAGCCAGAAGGAGGGACACTAGGTCCATTGCCTTCGGCTATAGGAAGCTCAGGTGTTGCAGGTTGGATGAATTGCTGCAGGAACTCTTCTTTGAAAGCTAGCTTGTGATACAATCTGAGATGATGGCCATTGACTAGTAACTTGAATCTGACAAGGTCAATGGTGGTGAGCTGAAAAACTCCATTGGGAATGACCTCTACAAATTCATATGGTCCTAGCCACCTTGTCTGCAATTTTCCTGCATTGTTCTGATATCATGAGTCATAAAGCAATGCCCAGTCACCTAGCTGAATTTCTTCTCTTTGATAAATTTGTCATGCCATTTGATTCTTTTATTCTGCACGAATTCAGTGTGGTTCAAGGTTGTCTTCCTCATCTCATCTAAAGCACGCAGTTGCATGATTCTTTCTTTTTGTGCCTCAAAAACATTCATCCCTAAGTCTACTATAGTTCTAAGAGTTTTGTGCTCAAATTCAATGGACATCATAGTTGTCTTCCCATACAACAGCTCAAATGGAGTGAAGCCTGTAGTAGTTTTCCAGGTGGTTTTATAGGCCCAAATTGCTTATGATAATCCGTTTTCCCAATCCTTTATGTGAATAGTCACTGTTTTGGTTAGAATGGCTTCAATTTCTCTGTTGGTCACCTCAACTTGTCCATTGGTCTGAAGGTGATAAGGAGTAGACTTTTTATGCCTTATGTTATATTAATTGACTAGTGCGGTAACAAGTGTTGAGGTAAATTGAGCTCCCTGATTAGTTACTATTTCTCTTGGCACTCCATATCGTGTGAAATTTTTTTCATAGATAAATTCTACAACTTTTTTGTTCCTGGCATGTTTCATGGCCTTGACTTCTACCCATTTAGTTACATAATCAATGCATACCAGGATATAAGACTTACCATTTGATGGGGAATCAATGGGTCCCACAAAATCCAATCCCCATTTGTCAAAGGGAGTGACTACTACTTGATGGTAGAGTGGCATCTCATTTGATTTGGTTGGCCGACCCATTCTTTGAAACTTATCACATTTCCTTGTATATCTTCCTGCATCTTTGTGGAGTGTAGGCCAATAATATCTTGTGTTAAAAATCTTCATTGTTGTTCTCTTGGCTGCAAAATGCCCTCCATAGGGTTCATCATGACATGCATGCAGAATGTCATATGTCTCATCTTCCCTCACACATATTCTCATAACATGATCTGGTCTAGTATAAAACAAGCATCAAACAATCCATGTAAAAGGAAAATATTTTTCAATGAGCACTCTTCTCTCTTTTGGAGAGAAGTGGGGAAGAACTCTCCCTATCACAAGGTAATTAGCTATGTTAGCATACCAGGGTGTGTTCACACTAATGGAAAATAGATGCTCATCAAGAAACGAGTCATCTATGGCCTGATTGTCTTCTGTTGTGGTCAGTCTGGAAATAAAATCTGCAACAACATTGGCCTTCCCTGGTTTGTCCATAATGGTTATGTCAAATTCATGCATCAACAATAACCATCTGGCTAACCTTCCTGAGATCAAGGGTTTATTCATGAGATATCTAATGGCTACATGATTGGTGTGTACAAAGATTTGGTAGCCTATTATGTAGTGCCTGAATTTTTTTAGGGCATAGATCGCAGCCAACATTTCTTTTTCTACTACTGTATAATTGAATTCAACTCCTTGTAAGTTTTTTTTGACAAAATAAATGGAATTTTCAATGGCTCCTTTTTGTCCTAAGACTTCTCCTATAGCATAGTCTAATGCATCAATATGGATGTGAAAAGGAATGTCCCAATTAGGTCCCTTAAGTATAGAAGCATGAGTCAAGGCTACCTTCAAGTCAGAAAATGTTGTGGCACAGTCTTCTGTCCACTGGAATTCAACATCTTTGGTTAAGAGAGTATACAAGGGTGTGTATATTTTACTGAAGTCTTTGATAAAACAATTGTAATATCCTGCATGTCCCAAGAAAATCCTAACATCCTTTTGTTTTGCAAGTGTAGACAGATTAGTAATTACCTCAATTTTTGTAGGATCTACCTAAATTCCTTGGTGGGAAATGTGATGGCCAAGAACTACACCTTCCTGCATCATCACAAAGCACTTCTCATTGTTTAAAGAGAGATTTTGGTCTTCACATCTCTGTAAGACTTTCCCGAGATTCTCCAATGCTTCATCAAAATCAGCACCATAAGTGGTAAAGTCGTCCATATAGATTTCCATGCAGTCCAAAGAGATGTCTGAAAATATGTTGATGACTGCTCTTTGAAAGGTTGCAGGTACATTGCATAAACCAAAGGGGAGTAATGAATAGGCATATGTCCCCCATGGAGATGTGAAGGTTGTCTTCTGCTGGTACTCAGGTGCAATTTGAATCTAATTGTAGCCACTGAATCCGTCAAGGAAAGAGAAGTACCGCTTTCCTACAAGTGAGTCCAGTACTTGATCTACAAAAGGCAAGGGAAAATGGTCTTTCTTAGTAGCAACATTGAATTTCCTGTAATCAATACAAACTCACCATTTTCCTCCCTTCTTGGGCACAATCACCAATGGAGACACCCATTGGCTGTCTGAAATAGGATAGATAAACCCTGCATCTAGCAACTTCTGCAACTCTGTTTTGACAATTTCTCTCAATGCAAGGTTGATTCTTCTTTGTGGCTGCTTGACCGGTTGACAATAATATTTGATATATATCCTATGGGTGAAAAGCTTGGGGTCTAGGCCTTTCATATCATGATAATCCCATGCAAATGCATTTTGGTGGGCCTTCAACAAATTTTCCAATGACAGTTGTTGTTTTCCTCCCACTTTGTTGTTAATATTCAAATATTTCCCTCAGACTCCTGTACTTGTGTAGTTGACTCTATCCACTAATACATTTTGACCCAATTTCTGATGAAAGTTCGTCGGAAATATTTCATCAAAAAATCGACGAAATTTGAAATGTTATTTTTCCAACCCAAGATCGTCGGTTGGGTCAGAAAATTGACGTTTCAAATTTCGTCGATTTTTCGACAAAATTCCTCCTACGAAAGTTCGTCGAAATTTCGACTACCTTTCGTCAGAAATTGGGTCAAAATTTATCAGTGATCATAGTTGTTTCATGAATACATGGTACCTTGAGTTCATATGGCAACATTGTGTGGAACACACCTGTTGCTGTAGGAAGTTTGTCTGCAGGAAGAGTGGCTGCAGGAAGTCTGTTTGCAGAAATAGTGGTTGCAGGAAGATCAGGTAGAGCAAACATAAGTGTCTTCACGGGATCAGTAGAACTAGTCGCATGAGAGGGTGGTACCTCCTCTATCTCGCAATGGTTCTGAAGTATATTAGATAACACTTCATCTTCATTTTGAAGCTGCGGGAAAGGGCTTCTACCTAACATCATAAGTTGTGTCACAGAGTTAGCTTCCTCGACCTCTTCACCTACATGCATCCATACAAGATTATCCTCAGCATGGGATGGTTGAGAAAGAGGATAAAGAACAAGATTTTTGGTGCTCTTGCCATTAGAAATGGTCATGTCACTCGACCGACATCCAATATAAGCATTTGTTGTTGCTATCCATGGCCTTCCAAGGATGATAGGATACCCACCTAGTGTAGCTTTAGGAGAAAGAATCATGAAGTCGACTGGATACTCCCAAGAATCTAGAATCACCACAAGGTCCTCCACTATGCCATTAGGCTTAACAGTGGAAATGTCAGCAAGCTGCAGGACAATAGGTGTGGATCTCATACTTACAATGTTTAGTTGATGCAAGATGTCTTTAGTCATCACATTTATTGTTGCACCCAAGTCAATCAAAGCATTCTTTATGTGTGTCCCATTGATAATAACTTCAACCATAGGACTACCTGGATCATTGTACTTGGGGATAGTCACTTTTCCAAGCATGATGTCAGCCAGTTGTCCCACTACATGAATTGTAGTTGGGTCTTTCTTTTTCTTGCTTGGTTTCTTAAGGCATGCTTCTTTGATTGCTTTTCCATATATAGGAACATATTTTGTGGCCTGGAATAGGGGTATTTGGACACATATATGCTTTAGCTGGTCTAGAATGTCAAAAGTGGTGTCCTCCTTGTCTTCCTTTTGTTTGACAACTTCCAATCTCTGGGGGAATAGTGGTTCTTGTGTCGTTTGTTTGGCTGGAACTGGTTCAGGATTTGTAGGTGCACCAAGCTGAATGGGAGCATTCAGAGGTTCTTCTTCTTCCACAAGAAGCTCAGTGATGATGGGTGTGGAAGGAGTTGGCAAAGTAGTTCCTGAACGTAAATGTATGTTACTTAAACTCACAACATATGCAGGAAATTGATTTGGATCAGCAAAGTATACAGGTTGTTATTGTGGTTTATTATTTGGGTTAGGTGTGGGCTGAGCTGGTGACTGAATGGTTTTAGGTGCAATTGGGTTGGGATTAGCAGGGGGAGCCATGATAGTAGGTTGTCGGGGTTGAGAAGGTGGCTGCATGTAACTGGTTGTCTAGTTTGGCCGCTGTTATCCACCTCTCCATTGGGATGTTTGTTGCTAGTTTCCTGGAGGTGGTTGCCAAGGTCCTTGAAAATATTGCTAATTCCCTTGAGGTTGTTGCCACTGAGGTGAAGAATTTTGATAATTGGGCAAAGCATTTGGAGGGTTACCCCAAGACTGTGGTGGATATCCTCCATAGTTGGATGGACATGGAGGCTGCCACTGGTTACCAAATGAATAGGAATTAAAATATGGCCCAACAAAAGATAGTGGATTTGGTGGCATACCTTGTCTTGGAGCCCATGGCCTTTTCTATGCAATAAATTAGACTTGATCTTCCTCATTCTGAATTGGTTTGAACTCAGGTGGAATATGCTTGTTGTCAATTTTAGCTACCATCTTGCATATGCAGTCTTTCTTCTTTTGTCTGCAATGAGGGCAATATTCTACCAGCATTGCCTTTGCCTCCTCATGTTTCTTCTTGGCCTGAAGTGTATCCAACTAAGTAGCTAGATTGTTTATGATATCCTGCTTTAAATATGACAGTAAATAAGTAATCTCCATCCTTGAAACTCCAGTGGTGGATGACTTATCCATAGAGGATTGGTAAGCTCTCCCTTTCTTTGAGGTTGCCCTAGAATAGTTGTGACATATCTTCTTGATATCCTCCCAAGGAACTTGAGTGACATCTCCTCCTGCCATCAGGTCCAAGGCATCAGTGCAACTTTCATTAACTCCTCTCAAGAAAATTAGCTTCTGTGAGCCTTCATTAAGTGTATAGTGTGGAGATTTCTGCAAATAAAACAAAAACCTTGAAATGAAATCCTTCAGGCTTTCATCTTCCTTTTGTTGCATTCTGAAAATGTCTCCTCCTCTCATAGCACTGCCCCTCCAATACTCTTTGTATTTCTCAAGGAACTTAGTCTTCATGTCCTCCCAAGTCTCCACAATATCTCTGCCAAGGCTCATAAACCATCTCAATGCAACTTCTTTCAAGGTGGTAGGAAATAGCTTAAGCCTGTGGGCACCAGTGGTATAGTCATAACTTTTGCAGAGTATATCAAACTCAAACAAGAATGTATCAGGATCTTCTGTGACAAGTCCATAGAACTTAGGAAGGACTGAAGCAGGGATATTTTTGAGGTTGTCTACTTCATTTTTTTGAGCAATGGGAAAAGGAAAAGTTGGTTGGTTCTGCCTATTAGGCATGTTTCCATTTGCATCAGCCATGCTTGCTTGATGAAGTTCCAAAGTAAAGGGTTCTTCAACTGGGTTTTGATCTTCAAGGGAAACTTTAGAATTGGTTAAGTCATGAAATGTATCAGCAAAGGGGTGTGGCTCTTCTTCTTTCTTTATTTCTGGGCAGATTTGGAAGCTCTACTAGCTGAAATGGTTCTGGATTATTAGGAAGGAATCTCCCACAAGCATCTCTTCTTCTTCTATTCATGTGGTATCACTCAACATCAATCAAATCACACAAAGAATTGGTGAAAGAATAGTGGATCATAACTTCTAAACACTAAGAGAAAACTCTAGAAAATACTACAACAAAAAGAAAACTAGAAATGGCTTCAAAGAATTCCCTGGTTTAACACCATCCCCGACAATGACACCAAAAAATGTTGGCCTCCTACAATGATTTTAATAACTAAGCCTTTACAGTCGTGATTCAGAGATTGGACATCTAACATGAATAGTCATTTTAACCATCATGAAGGTACATTTAAATTGTTAACCCAAGGACATGAACTTGAAATGGGTCAGCACAGTATGTGCACTAGGAACTTCAAAGTAGTCATCTTCATTCTATAGCTAAGAAAGATTCAATACTGAAATTAAATTGCATGGAAAGGAACCAAGTAAATGTTGAACATCACTCAAAAATTAAACTAAGATGAACATGCATGACAGGAACGGAAATCTGAACAACAAGCAAGGGAATACTTTGTCTACTTTGGCTGTAGGAACAGTCACAGAATGGAATTCTAGTGGCTACAGAAACAGTCAGTGCCATATTCTGAACTAAGTACTAAACAAAAACTAATAACTAATCTAACTAAACTAAAGGACGGATTAATCACCAAGTGGGCCTCCTTGGATGAGTATCCTCTAAAACTAATGTAAACTCAGATGTGAGCTCAACTCAGAACTTCATCTTATTCATTGGAAAATGCAATTACAAAAGAGTAGCATGTCTGGAAATGCTTAGTATATGATCAAATACAACATCAGTAACTCAACAACTCGACAATCTTCGAACTCCTGAAGAAGGAGAATCCGAACCTTACTTATCCTACCAACTAAACATGGTAGTCAACTCCCACTAATTGGGAGGATGCTATTTAGGGAAAGCGAAGAAAAGAATGAAAAGGCGGCTACACATGCAGGGAATCCGGCTAGACATGCAAGTTCAATCGCAGACTCAACACTGCAGTAACGCTCGCAACTGCTCAACATCATGAAAGATCAATGCAAGGTGGTTACATGCGGCTGACATCGGGAATCTTTGGTGTCGTCCTTCAGTTGACCTTCGAACACCTCCTCTGCAATGACCAACTGGTGGCTGCATTCCTCAAATTAGCATCCTTAAGTATGTTTGCATGGCAATGTTAGTACACATAATAATTGCACATCTATAACCACCTTAAAGAACATTCATCAACCACATGCAAAATTAATATAAATAGTCCACATAATAAGCTAATGTCATTAAAATTGGAAAAAATAGAATTAAACCCAATGTCTATGATTTGAGGGAAACATTATGAAAATATCAACATTTAATATCAAAGTCTATGTCAACTTCAGCAAATAAACTATAGATTCTACCCAAATTTGGACCAAAAACTAGGCTCATCAAGGCCCATCTCTCTTTGTAACATTGTATACAAAGTCATTTTGAAGGTGATGGCAAACAGACTAAAGGGTGTTCTTGATGCTGTGATTTCTTCTGAATGGAGTGGGTTTTCACCGAACCGCTCCATCTACGAAGGTGCTATTATTGCACACGAGGCAATACATTCCATTCAAATAGCTCGAAATGAAAGAATGCTAGTAAATTTAGACATCAGGAAGGTGTATGATGAAGTTAATAGAAATTTCCTAATAAAGGTGCTTAGGAGATTTGACTTTTGTGATGCTTGGGTGAAATGGGTTGAAAGCTGCATTGAATCACCTCGCTTTTTGGTTTTAGTTAATGGAATCCCGCAAGGTTTATTTGACTTGAAAAAAGGAATAAGGAAAGGGGACCCAATCTCACCTTTTCTATTTATTATAAATGTTGAAGTTTTGGGAAGACTGATTTCCCAAAAATGGGGAGAGGGACTCTAGAAGGGTGTTCAGGTTGCGGAGGGGATAGATCCTCTCTCTCATTTGCAGTTTGTTGATGATACCCTACTGATGGGGGAAGCATCTTTTAGGGAAGCTAGGGTGATGAAAGAAGTTTTGGATAAGTATAACAAAGCCTCTGGGCAATGCATAAATTGGAGGAAATCTGAGATCTTCTTTTTTAATACTAGCTGCCAGAAGCAAAGGGAAATCTACTCTATTATGGGTATGAAGTTGGGATCTCTCCTAGGGAAATATTTGGGGGGGTAAGCAAGGCAGTAATGTGGAAAGAATTAGTGGAGTGTTGTTTGAAGCATATGGATGGATGGAAAAGTAGGTGGTTGACCTCAGGTGGAAGAATTTTGATGCTAAAATTGATAATTTCTGCCATCCCTATATTCTCAATGATGTGTCTTAGAGTACCAAAGGAAATCATTAAGGTTGTTGGGTAGAGAATGCGGATTTTTTTTTGGAATGGTGGTAGTGATCAGGATAAGATACCCCTTCTCTCGTGGGAGAAAATTTGTAGGTCAAAGGAAAAAGGGGGAGTGGGGTTGAGAGATTGGAATACATTGAATGAGGCTTTGGGTGCAAAATTGGTGTGGAACATTTACTCCCAACCCTCTTAGTTGTGGGTTCAAATTTTAAAAGCCAAGCATCTAGATTCAATGGAAGACAACATGATTCTTACCATATGTAATCCCCCCTCTGGTTTAGCAATTTGGAATTTTGTTATTTCGTGTCGACAAGTTATAGTTGATCATATTACTTGGAAAATTGGAAATTGTTTGAAGGAAAAGTTCTGGGATGACTCTTGGAATGGTTTTCCAGCTTTAAGAGATAATGGAGAATTAAATGAGGCAAGAATCTGGTTCATTTAGCATTGGGGTGAAAAAGTAAGTGATTATTTGGAATTCAAAGGGGATGCCTTAGGTGGGGATTGGGTTTGGAAATCTCTCGAGAGTGCTGAAATATCAAACCAATAGCGAGCTTTCATGCAAGAGATCTTTAACTCAATAAAGATACTAAGGACTAATAAGGAGGATAAGGTTGTGTAGTGTGGCGTTGTGAATGGAAAGTATTCTGTCAAATTAGGATACCAATTTTTGGACACAGGGGCAAGGGATGAGGCTTGGCTAGTTAGTTTGTGCTGGGGGAAATAATGTTTACCTAAGGCATGAGCATTTGCGTGGTTGGCGGCTAGGGGACGTATTTTAACAGGGGAAAGGAGAAAGTGATTGGGTTTTTGTGGGTTGTATAAATGTGTTATGTGTGTAGAGGTGGAGGAGACAGTAGATCATTTGTTGTTACATTATAGAATGGCAATGTCGTGCTGGGAAATGTTGAAGAGGTTGTTGGGGGTGGTAGGGCCCTTTCCCAGATACATTAAAGAAAGTTTTTGAGGGGTGGCCTTTCCAAAGGAGGAATTCAAATTTCTCTTGTATATGGAAGATATGCCCATCTATTGTTTCCTGGGAAATATGGAAAGAAAGAAACAGGCGCATTTTCTTAGACAAGGAAGAATCGTTAGATAGATTAAAGATGAGAATTAAACATTTATAGAGGAAGTGGTAGGTGCAACAACTTCACAATTTTTCAATCCGGGGGTCCCTTTCACTTTGGAGGATAAACGTATACAAGCACAATTGTTGGGCATTCATCTTTGGCCTGTTAAGGGGCATGGTTGGGTTAATCCAGTGTCAAAGGTGCCAGTGGAGGTTGTTTGGGAGAAGTCAATGGAGGGATGGTGGAAAGTAAATTTTGATGGTGCTTCTAAAGGGAACCCTAGTCCGTCTGGAGCAGGTTTCATTGTTCGTGATTGGAAAGGGAATGTTTTGGTCTTTGGGGCAAAGAAATTGGAGGTTGGGACAAATAATGTAGCTGAAGCCTTGGCAACATTAATGACTATTGGATTTGGCGAGAAATTGGGGGCATCAAAAGTTCATTTAGAAGGCGACTCTCTCATAATTGTTTAGGCAGTGATGAAAGGGAGAATCGATGCATGGCATCTTCAAAGTACAATTTCCAAAATTATGGAGGAATTAGCAACATTTGAAGATTTTCGTGTTGGCCATATCAGGAGAGCTGGGAATGTGGAGCTGACACTCTTTCCAAATGGGCTTTATCATTTGGAGAGATAGGTGATATGTGGAAAAAAGATCTTCGGCATGTTAAATTAGAGGAATTGGTCCATTAAGTGGTGCCAAGTACGCAACACTAAATGTGCAAGCTTAAATCTTCGATCAAAGCGGATGAAGTGACTGGAATAAGGGAGGGGAGATAGGTGGCAGTGTTCCCAGTACAAGTTGCATTAATGGTTGACAATGCAGTGTTAATTGTGATTAAAGTGTTTTTGTTTGCATTTCTAGATGTTTCATTTGAGCAAGTCGCAGTGAAAGAGACTATGAGAAGGTGCGACGTTGGGTGGCATTACTGTTATTGCAGAGTGATAATGGAGGTGAATTTCACATTGTTAACAAGAAGGCAACTGTGCCCATTTTTTGGTGAAGCAAAAAAAAGGAGACTGAAGGGGATGTTTTTGTACAATGATGAAAGGTTGATGAAATGTGTACAGTTAATTTTGGGTCATGATTTTTGGGAGTTAAGAAACAGGTACCAAACAAACATGGATGTATACTCTTTAATAATGGAGTGGGGTCTAGAGTTGGGGGAGACGGTGAAAACAGTGAAGGGAATTATGGAAGCCATTGTGCACAGGGATTTTTTGGATGGAATGGATTCTATTCTGGATCAGGAAATCCTGAGTGAAGGCCTAGATGTGCGTGAAGGGATTGAGAATGAAGATTCTGAAGAGTTTGAGAAATGTGTACCATTTATGTGAGGGTTGAAAGTGGAATCCAAAGAACGTCGAAGAGTCGAGGCCAGAACTGGCTGGGAGGCTTTGAAACTCTTCGTGGAATTGATGGAGGTGGAAGAGGTGCTTGCTCAGGCAAAGGCAAAAGCTACATGAATGGAAGGCTGAGAGCCTCGACATCAGAAGTGGAAGGTGAAAGAAGTGTCAAAGGATGGAATGGATCCGGGTAGCTCGCACTGAACAATTGTTTTCTCTTTGGTATTTGAAGGTATTTCATTGATGGTCTGTTTATTTTGGTTGAGATTTTGGGATTTAGTCATGCTTGGGATACAGTGACAAACTTCTCCTTTGTGCAAGGTGGTGGTATTGTTGATGATAGTGCTCTTAATTGTAACTCGGGGTGCTACTTTTGAAGCACAATTTAGATGAAAAATGATTAATGTAAGGTGGTAGAGCTGTTAATAGTTTTGTTTTGAAAAACCTGGTTGTAATGTTGATGGCTATGGATATTAGGTGGGTTTTCTGGGTGGCAGGGGGTTTCTCTTGAAATTAATGATGTACTTTGTTCTTATTTTCAAATAATACAAAATCTTATTACCGACCAAAAAAAACATTTAAAGGGGAAGCCACAACAACATGATAATTACAAATAACATGCAAAGCTCCATAATATTTTTAATACAATGGGGGATTTTATTAGAATCCACATATAGCGATAAAATCACTAAAAATCTATCCTACAATTCATACTCCTAGTATGGTGCATGGTTTACCTCTCCTTACTCCTATTGTTACTTGTGGTTCTCCTCCTCCTATTGATTACCACACAATTAGCCATACAATTATACATATAAAAATTAAAAAGCACATCAATCATTTTTATGCACCTAGAGATGTGATATTATAATGTATATAGGTGGATGGAGATGCTAACATGTGGCACACACATTCCTTAATTTAGTTATATTTAGTCAATGGATTTATTGGTTCACCCCTCCATTATATTAGTAGGAGGAAATATATATAAAGAAGGTGAATATAATTGTAAGGATATTAGAAGAGTATAATACGTGTTTAAGATATCTTGGAGATATAATGTGAAGTGGCTTCTTTAATAAGGAATATTCTATGGTGTTAACCTACCTCAAGAATTACTCATTTTTATATATATTAGATATAAGGACATCTTGACCCATTGACATATCTTCTGCGGTGTATGATATCTCTCTACATTATTTTATTTAAATTATTATATGTGTGAATCTTACTATGTAGTATCAAAGCTATGATTTGGGCAAAGGTGAGGACAAAACTATAACTTTTAAAAATTACCCTATATCTTCCAAATGTATTTTTTTTACTATAGGTAGAGGATTGGATAAGGAAGCTACAATTTAAAACTCAGCTTTTGATCATCAATATTTAGTGAATTAGTGAAATTCTATATTTTATTTACAAATTCACTCTCCAAGCTAAAAATCATGGATTTCTTTTTAATTTCTAGAAACCTCACCAAAATTCATTGGGGATTTTTATTTGCATTTTTGGTTTTGAGGCCAACAACGTTATGAAATAATCCAATCAAAGTTGGGTCAATAATTTGGATAGAAAGGTGATCTATTTATTTTTTTAAACCCTATTTTCAATGGGGTGCCCTAATGTTTATGGAAATATAGATGCATTAGTATGGGAACTAATATAAAATTTATTAAGGTGGAAATTTATTATGTAAAGAATGTTTTTTTTCAAATGGTTAGAAGGTGAATCTATTCAATGGTATGTGTCATTGTGTAATAGATTTTTTCTTTGGACGAATAAGAATAAACATTCTAAGATATATGTGCAATAAAAAATTATAGAAGAAGAAGATGACGATGATTATGATGATGAAAATAATATGAAGTACAAAATTACATGTAATTTATCTCTAAGGAAGGAAGATTCAATTCTTCAATTTTACATATGTATTCTATTAGCCCCATATTTGAATGAGCCTAATTTTAAAGTGTGTTGAAATTATCATTATGTGTCAAAACCTCACTGAGATAATCCAATTGTGCAAGAATATTAAGCCACCCCAAGAGTCAAATTGTTTGCATAGTTGAAAAAAATTGTTTACCTATGTTGTCATGCAAATTCATTGTTGTATGTTTTTGCACTCATTTTGACCTTGTCGAATCATAAAATAATTAAATCTCACAAATCATTTGGTATAGAACCAAATGGTTTCATAAGGGTGTTCTTGGCACCATTGAAGATATCAAGGCAAATTTTCAAAGTAAAACACTTTACCATTTGAGAGATTTTAACAATTCACGAAAACAACTATAATTTAAATTTTGAGTATTTGGGGGCAGAAATAAATAATGGGTTATCCTCTAAGTTTGTTACACATTATCTTGTTTAGTTTCCATGAAAACTTAAATCTCTGATTGAGAGTTACAAATTTTTCAATTTTGTGATGGGGTTGTAGCTATTAAAGCTTTAAAATCTTCACAATTTATATTGGTTTCAAAAATAAAGCGTATTTTGAAAACTTAAAGAGGTTAGAAAATGTTGTTGGATCCGGATAAGATTTTCATAACATTGTCAGAAAATGGTTATGAAAACCACCAGAATTTGCAGACACAAATCGTTGAAGTAGAAATAAAAAAGTGCATTAAGAGACAGGGGCCAATAATCATGTGGGATAATTTTGTCAGCATATAGCGATTGACTAGATATTATCGTACAACGTTATTTTTTTAAAATATGAACGGACACATTGAGGAATCAGAGGCCACATTAATGCTCTCTTCTTAGGAAATAATAAGATCAAGGGAGCATGAAATTTTTCTAGTTCCTGAACTCATGTCAGCACCCGATGGAGTGGTGTGCGAACCATCGGAGGGCCCGACATGCATTTTGAAACATTATGTTAAAAGCACGGAGACACTTAGAGTCGCCATGATTTCCAGGCAATGCATAAAATGGATCTGTGAAGGCGTTGATAAAGGCAGAGTCATGGTTTTATGGGTGGATTACAAGTTCTCAACACATCAATTATTTGTGAAGTAATTTTCCGCCGCACAACTTTTGTCACATCCTCCCTACTCTACGCCAATATGGAAGCCTTGAAACTATCAAAGCATAATGGAAGGGTTTCATTGTTGCAGCGAATAGGCAGTACAATGCAGGGAAATTGGTTTATGTGACTAACCCTTTAATAATGCTCACTGTGTGAAATATTCTATGAATGGACATGTTGGAAATAATTTGGTTCCTGGACCATTTAGTAATAGAGATACTTCTGGCTCAGTCTTCTACAAAAAGATGACCAAAGAATTTAGATATTGGACCTGCCACCAAAAATTAGATTATATCATTATTGAAGCTAGAAGTGTACAATAGGGTATTTCAAGCTCAAATACAAAGCAAGTACTCTTTCAGGAGAAATCATCCAAATCAACAGATGGTTTTAGAAAAAAGCTACCTACTTCAAGAGCCTTGCCTAGAAATCATGTGAGTAGCGGTCATATGTGGAAAATCTTCAACTGCTACAGTGCCCCATTCACCAAGGTTGCATGCAAGGATGCAATCATCAAAAAGCAGATTCGCTTCTGTCAACAGTTTAACCTCTGATTCTTCACCATGTACTTCTGCAAATAACAACACAGCCTCACATGTGTCATCTACTTTGTTAGAAAAGATGACATTATCATCAAAGTTGATTGATTAGTTGAAGAAAATTCAATTGCTGTCCCAGGTCATGTGGTCACAAACATCATTAAAGAAGAATGTGACTCTACAATATGTTCATAGTTGTGACAACATAGGAGGACAGATTGGAGGATATACCATTTTGAATTAAGCTGGAGCACATTGGGATCTGACCAAGATTATCTTGCACAAATCCTATCATTTGAATATCAATTTTCCTTAACAGCTTTGAAAGCTTCTCTTCACCATGCAATTGTTATAAATGAGTGGGCAGAATGAATTAAGAGGCACTACCAATATAGGATGTGAAACATCTAGATTATCATCATCTACATGTACCTCAAACAGTCACCTCACAAGTTCTTTGTAGTGAATCATTAGTGATTTTTGGGCAAAGAGCTAGGCTCATCTTTGTCTGTAGCATCAAAAATTTTATGGGGGAAAATATCTGATTGATGATGATACAGGTGAGCTTAAAGGTACATCTTCACTAAAATATTTTGTAGTAAGAGAGAGTGGAGAGACTGTTCTATACAATATGAATGGAACAAAATCCTCGCGAGTTCTTTCTGGGCTTCAAGCTTGTTGGGATCTTTCAGTGACAATTCTTAGAGCACTTTTGGAATACAAAGAGGTGAAAACATGCATTAGCATTGGTGGTTGTTACTATCTATTATCAAAACAAGGTGATGATAAAAAACTTCATCATCATGGATTTCCAATGAGTAAGAGAGAAACTACAGATGGCGATCCAATCTTATGGGAGTTAATTTGTTATTTGTTTCATAAATTTTATAAATTCCCCAAAAGAGTTAGTTATAGAAAATAAAAATATTTTATTTTTTTCCTATTTATTGTGAAGCTTTGTAAGAGAAAAGGAGTGCAGTTTTTGGGCTTGGAGCTTGGAAATATCTGAAGAAAGGATGGAATTTATCATTTGGATAAAGAAAGAGTCTGAGATCTTCTCTTCAATAAATGAAGGGAGAACATTTGGCTAGTCTGTGAATCAGAAGTGTTTTTCTGTGTGTTAGTGGGTTATTTTGTTGTTGGATTTGCAGCAAATGATCACTGTAGTTATTTTCATTCATATCATATGTGGTCTTTTTGAATCTGGGAGATGAATCTTTGTGTTCATTCTCTTTATACGAAGTTATCTTTCTTGTTAAGAGAACAACCATATAAATTCAAATTTTATCATACAAGGGAGATGTACCTCTGAATTTTAGAGGAAGATCACTAATCCAATAGTGATCTCTCTAGCTTTTGGTTCATTTGTTGCTATTCACCAAGCAATTTAGGGCCATTTCTCAAGGAAAACTGCAATGATAGATCCATTAACTAATATATTCAAAAGGAAAAGGTTATTGTTTCTATAAAACCTAGAAACAAGTATAATTATATCAACATGTAGTTAGCCAAGAAACTACAGGTACACGCAAATCAAATCAATGGTAGTCAAATAGAGGGAAAATATATTCAAGTTTTGGAAGACTTGAAGTTCTATATGCATAAATATGGTTTGTATTCAATTTTTTATGATTGGTTTGAATATTTTAGAATAATAAACATTAATGTGCAAAATAATTTCATGAAACATTTGTATAGAAGGGAAAAAGTTGCATTGCACAACATAATAAAAACCAAAGCAAAGCAAAGGTAGAATTTGTTTAGAAAGCTACTAAATATTACATTGAATAATTAGAGGACAAATAAGAGGAGAAAGATGTAAATAAAAAGAGGAAAATATTATTTCTTATCATGATCCAAGATTAAAGAAGGTTTTAGAGATGGGAAATGGTGCAACATATGACATTTGCATCATTGTGAGAGGAAAGGATCATGGAGAAATGATACTACATGAAATAAATAGACCAATCATTACAAATCTATGTGGAATCAATAACAATCAATGAAATCAAAGAAGTAATGAATTTTCATGATAGAAAAGGACATACTATGATAAAGAATGGAATCAAATGGGCCGTACAAAAAAGTATAGATCAAGGATTGTATCTAGGTTCCATAGAGATAAAACCACCATGAACATCATATATGGTTGGTTGGATGATAGGACATGGTATCATATTTATGATGACTTGTAGCAATCTTACTATTTAGCTTCTTCCCATGTTTAGGGACAAAACATGTCAAGAAGGGATGTCAAGTTATGTACCTAGGGATGTGGTACTAAAATATATATATATATGGATGAAGATGTCAAAATTTTGCACACATCCCTTAAATTAGTTGTATATTGATTCATGAATTATATTAGGTATTTAGGAGGCCTACATGGTTTTAGTTTTTTCCCCTCTGTTATGTTATTAGGAATAATTCTATATAAAGAAAATGAATATTGATCATTGTAAGGATATGTGAACATTTTGATATACAGTGTTTGGTTTCTCTTAAAGATATAGCATGAAGTGGCCTCTTTCATAATAAGTATTTATGGTGTTACCCTACCTCAAAGGTTACTCTATTTTTTTATATATTATATATTAATGAATATTGTCCCACGAACATCTCATGTATGGTGTATGATATCTCTCTAGATTATCTTATTTTAATTATTATATGTGGATCTTAGTAATCTCCACTTCACTTTCATCTAATACCATTAATTTTCCCCACTCCACCTCATAGTCCCATTATAAACCCTGGAGAATATGATCTCATGGAGCAATAGTAACTTCCACCCAAGATAGTATATGTCTTTGGGATATCCTTTGAGCATCCCCTTATCATAGAGATATCCTTTAATAATTAGTACAAAATATTTATATTTAACCTCTTATTTGACCCATTGAACCAACCTTATGATAGAGTCTATATAGGACATCTTTTTATATATCTAAACTTTCACCCCTTCCAATTCTTTAGGAATCCCTCCCTTTAGTTATCAAGTATGATATGGAGTGTACTAATGTTAAGATAGTGATTATTGCTAATATTTTTGGCTTGAATATTTGTAGAACAAATTTCCTTGACCATTCTCAAATTGATTATTTACAATTAAAAAAATCAATCTTCCATTCATGGTTTTGAAATAGATCTTCAAGTGACCAAATAGTCCTCCAACACATGTCATGGGCTATTTTTTATCTTTGATATATTTTCTCATTTGAACTACCCTCTTTTTTACCTCACTTGTATAGACTTACATGGTTTATACTTTCCTTTATCTCAAATAATGTTATTCCACCACTTGTTCCTCTTTGTGACTTGGAAGCTAGTTTTTTGTGTTATTTCTCTCTTTAGATTAATTAGGAATTAGTTATATTTCCTTTCACCCACATCCAACCATGTTTTTTCTCATCTTCAAATTCCTTCCACTTCTTCCGAGTCTAAACACCAACCCAATTAACACCCACTACTAGTATGGAGGCTAAACCTAAGAATATTTTGGTTCTTATATCCAAATTAAAAGCCCCTCCTATTTCAGCTACATTCATATTGGATCTTCTCATTCTTGGGAAACCTTCTCCTTTTAAAGATACATCATCCCTAGCCCCATGTTGCTTTATTATTGTTGGAGGATTTTGAGAATGATGAATAATTCAAATCCAAGACATGCATTGATTGCATTTGGTAACTTCATGTATGCCCCTTAACTTCTTCTATGTTATAATTTTACGTGTCATGTCTTATCTCTAGCCTCTCATTTATTGTGCAAAGACAAAATTGTTGGTAAATAGTTACATATGATTTTAGGAACAATGTATTATTGTTCATGTCTACCTCTCCTTTGTTTCCTTCTTATATTTTTGTGCATTACCCATGCTTCTAGAATATTGAAAATGTATAAGAATTATTTTAAACTTGTATCATGTTGACCTAAGCATGGCCTCATGTCTTTTGATTTGTATTCTTCTATATGTTGGATTTATTTCCTTGTACATTCTTCCTATGAAAGTGGGAATGATACAAAGCATCAAAGAGATTGAGATTCATCATGTTGAACCAAAATTATATTTTTCTTTGTTTTGTGGCTCATCCATGTCACCTTCCTCTTTATTCTATTATTATATGGAATTGGGGATTATAAAAAGCATCAAGGTGTTTCAAATTCATCATGTTAACGTAAAAACATAGTTCCATTATTGTGTACCATTGTGTCACCAAAAATTGTATACCTTTGAAGAAAAGGGAAATTTTGTGCCTGTTTTGGTCCTACTTTAGGTCCCCTTTCATCAATTATCACCCTAAAACAACATTTATAGGACCCTAAGGTTCGTTAGTTTTGAATTTGAGGCCTATTATACCTAAGGAATCATTCAACCCCCAACAAACAACATCAAAAATATTCAAAAATCACTAATCCCACTTCAAAATCCCTTAGTGGGACTAGGCCGTCCAAGTTGGCCACCTAGTCCTTTTTGAGGATTTTTGCATTTTAAGCGGGAAAATATATATTTTGTCAAAAATCCCCGATGGGTGTCGGCCTCTTAGGTCAAAATTACCGACAATTAGGTCTTTTTGCTTATAAATACTTGTTTTTAGGTCATTTTGCCACTCTCTTGGTCATTTTTCACATCCAACTTCAAGAATCAAGTGCAAAACATCTTCCTCAAGAAGATTCATCTCTCTCACAACAAAAGTTGAAGCTTTTGGACAACAAACTAGGGCTTTTTGCAGGTCTTCAAGCTCACTCCATATTCAAGATCACACATTTCCAAAGGTTGAACGTAAATGTCTATGGAGATTCATGGAGAAATCTAGGTTAAGGAGGTGCAACTAGCCACCAAATCACACCTAAAGACTATTTTCAGAGTGACTCCATCTTCTATTTTCAACCCATCTTCAGATTTGACGTTTGCATCCCATTTGCATTCCTTTTTACACTCATTTTTAATGTTGTAGGGTTTCTAGGATTGAAGTCTTGCATCATTCCAAATCTCTTGCATGCATCTTATTCTAGCACAATAGAATAGGGTTTTGTCTTATTTCAGGTTTTCTTAGTTCTAGACACACTTAGGGCTAGGGTTTATCCAAATTTTCTATCTCTTTACAAGTTTAAATACAAACTAGGGGTTTGACCAAGGAAAACCCCACATTAGAAACCCAAATATCTTATGTTTTGCAGGTTATTTTGCAGGTCTGAGTTCGGATTCCTATGGAGAAATAGTACACAGATCATAGACCTCCATGTCCACTTTCAGTTTTCCAGAAAAGTTGAAAGGGACTAGGTTGCCCATAGTGGCAACTTAGTCCCATTGGAGGTTCCTGACAAGGATTTTTGCAGATTTGAGTACCCAATTGGCTGAAATGGAATCCAGAGCAGTTTGCCAGGAAAGGGATTAGGTCGCCCCACTTGGCGTAAGTGTCCCAATTGGCTCAAAACTCAATTTTTTTAGATTTCCCGAGGCTTCCACAACTTCTTCATCAGTCTACAACAATTTCCAGGTGCACCCATTTGATCTATTAAGTTACATTGCTTAGTTTAGTCTTCATTTTATCATTATTGCATTACATCATGTGTTTTCCAGCAATATAGGTTCTCTTAATTTAGATCAGATAGTTAGGTTTACATATTACATTTCAATATTTAGCACATTTCAACACATATTCAATCCTTAGTATTGAATGAATCACAAGGTTTAATGCCTCCTCACAAAAGGAAAGTCCTCTTCCTTCTAGGTGAAAACCCTAGAAAGTTGTAGGGGACCCACTCCTTTTCCCTACCAAAAAGCATTAAATTTCGTGGTTCATTTTGGTGAACCTAACGTGATATGGTTTTATATGAAAACCAACGTAACACTACCGTTGAGTACATCGACAAAGGTAAATTCAGTCCTAATTGGTTAGGCCCCTATATGGTCGATACGAATTATTGATCTGGTGCTTACACCTTAACCGAGCGTGATGATACTCCTCTTAAAGACCCCATTAATGTAACACATATGCGTCGTTATTATGTCTAATCCCTTCTTTAATGGTATGAATTATAGAGCAGTACATTGTTAAAGCTATTGGATTCTAGATCCTATTTGCTTTCTCATTGCTTCGATCTTGACAAATCATTATGCATGTGTCCTAAACACTAAAGTGATTATTTAATTCATTTTTCTAATTACTTTGGATTTTATTCTATTCAATTTTCCCTCCTATGTGTTATGTTACTTTAACATCATAAGTGCATAACATATTTAATCTTTATGTTGTATATAACTTACACTCTAAACATGTTTTAATTAGATCACATACATTCTGTTAAATCATGTTGCCATTAATTGAATACTCTAACAACGACTATTTAATTAATCACATTGTCATTTAACATCCACATAAATTAATTACACCATATAAAATACAAATTCATATATACATATATCAAAAGTCTTTTGTACATGTCATTATAGTATACAGTGTCACTGAGGACTGTGATTACCAGATCCCTCGGGATATGGTACTCGTGTTGTATCAGTAGTAGGCTGTTGGGAGACGGTTGTGCGTTCAATCGTGATCGTGATCTGCCATATCTAAGCGCGAACTCCATCCCCTCCATCCATGCGAGTGTCACCCGCTGCTCACTTGCTATCTAATCCCTCTTTGCCTGTAGTCGTGCTACATCTCTCTCTAGTCTATCCACCTTTGCTGGAGTTTGTGATGGCTATGCCTATGGTACAACTCTGACTCAGTGGATTTGTCTCCTCAAGCCCTCATAAGCTGCCCGCAATCTCGCAAAAGGTCTCAGCATCTCTAGATCTCGCTCCATGATCGATGGGGGCACATAGTCAGAGTCCATATCCTCTTCATCGAAAGATGTCCACACTATCTCTGTGGCCGCTTGACGGTAGAGCTCTTGCCAATCCTCTGAGGGCCCTGCAAAATCGAAACAAGATTTAATTAGTACACATATATATATATATATATGCATCAAATCATACATCAAACTATAAACATACATATATCAAAATTAAATATCATCACCTATATCTCTGGTGGAATGTGCAATGTCCACCTCATCTTGTGCAGGGAGCATGGATGACGTACTCGCCTCCCCTCAGCTATATGTGCCAGTACCTGTTGCCGCTGTTGTCCGAGATCTAGTCATATATACAAGTGAGACCTATTCTTGCTCATATCGATCCTTGGTTGCTGCCTCATCGTCAACACTCAGCCCGGGTGGCTCCTCGACTCTATCCTCCTCTTCCTCCTCCTCTTCACCCTGATCCTCATCTTCCTCCTCTCCCTCTTGTTCATCGTAATTTGGGTATGCATCCTCATCATACTCCTCATCAATAATATCATTAAATATATCAGCAGCCCTATAGCGTGTCTCCTTGACTCTATCCTCCCTCTCTCTCTCATCCCCCTCATCTAGTACAGGTCTTGCATCTCCCACTGGCTCATCCATCAAAAACACTGGATATGGTCGTGATGCCATTCACCAATCCTCATGATCCCATGAGGCACCAACATCATCTGCATCGTCCACCGATGGATGATCATGATCAGAATAGTCAGTCACTTTGGATGACATCATCTAGTGTGAACCATGTTGTATCACCCAGCCTCTAGGCACTCCACATGAATCTCTTGAAAGATGGTCGTGCTTGGGGTGGTGTCTGTACCTATCCAAACTACCTCATCACCCAATCATAATAAAAGGGTCGCACTATGTGGTCATGTCATCCCACCAAAAATTTGTCCAAATGTAGCCTCCTCATTTGTCTGGTGTGATCTGGCCACTGAAGTACAAGCTAGTATGAACTCCACAAGATATCATCCTCATCCAATCAGTCGAATCACACCCTCCAAAAGTGTAGATCACCGTACTACCATAGTTGTCGGAGTGGGTAACCAAATGTCGGTGGATAGCCTACCACTTTCAGACATGGGAATCCAACCAATCGGGTGCATGTGATATGCTCTAAACACCAAACCTATAGGAGTGTACAATGTACCATGCTATCGAGCTCTCGAAAGACAAATCGACCTAGATCATAGTACAAATGGGCCAAAATGCATTGTCCCCAAGCGTAAACTATCTAATGCTTTGCCATCCCGCCCTCGAGGTGTGTTGCTCGTCCATCTGGTAGAAGGACCAATGCTACAATATGCATCATGATCTGCCTAACCACTGGCACTCGTGAGTAGAGTAGCATGGCTAGCTCGATCCGTCCCACCACTCTATCATCATGCATTGGACTGTCAAGGAAATACTACCTGTTGATCCTGGAAAGAATGATCCCTCTGAAGATGCACCTGCTCCCCCCAAATAGGGACTCAGAGTATATGGTGAACGTCCTCTAAGGTGATAGTCATCTCGCCTGTAGGTAGGTGGAAGGTGCATGTGTCGACATTCCACCGCTCGCACAATTCCATCAACATGGCGTCATGGTACCTCATGGGAGGCATGAGGTATGCCTAGTATATCCCCACCGCTTGAAGATGCTCTATCTCTATTGCTAATAAAGTAGGAGCCAAGTCTTTAAGGAAACTCAACTGTCTTCCGCCAAGATGCTGACGGGATCGGGTGGGTACCTATACAAATAATCAAAATATGCTATTTAAATCATCTAATCTCTTCAATTCTACTCCAATTCATCATGCAAGTGTGATAATGTTGTTCTAGTGTGATTTTCCTAAGGCCCTAGACACTTTAAAACCTTTTTGGGACACTTCGCGAAGAAACATGACACTTTGCGAACAAAAGGGACACTTCGCGAAGAAACAAGACACTTTGCGAACAAAAGGGACACTTCGCGAAGAAAAGGGACACTTTGTGAACAAAAGGGACACTTTGCAAAAAAAAGGGACACGTTGCAAACTTTTTTCCAGGACCCTAATCTAATCTAAACATGCATTAAATTCCTCCCATAATTAAAAAAGCACAAAGCAAAGGCTCCAGAATCAACTTACCTCATGTTGTCGATTGCCACTGGCTACCTAATCCCGCAGCATGTCCAATCTAGCTGGCGTGAATTCGCGTGTGCTCGAAATCCTCTTGTTCTCTCTTCATCACTCTTCAACGCTAAAAAAGGTAAATGAGCAAGTAAGTGAAAAATTACTCTATCTTCGTTCCTTTTAATTATGTCATTCTACACATGTGCACATTTGTACCTTTTACCATGTTAGACTTTTTAGTGTGCTTTTCATTCACATCAACATACCGGGTGCTAGTGAGCTTCATTTTTGATGTCCTTTGTTGTGTCAGAATCGTGTTTCCACGCCCTACATCATCACTCACCTATCATTATGAGGCATGGTACTTGGAAACTCCCTTTGATATGTGTGCCCTCATTCGACGTGGTTAGATCGATACCTTGATTTCACCTCTGTAAAGCAAGTGAAATCAAGGGGGGGCATACATCTACCCTTGAATTTGATCTTTAGGGATTAGATAAGACGATTTTTAGGACTTCTAACAAATTTTTGTTGCAGGATGCGGTTCCTAACATTGTGGTTTTGCAGACAACTACACTAGGGGCTTCATTCTCCCGCCTTTGAAATGAGTATCCTTTTATGAAAATTAGGTGCATTGTTTGTCTAGAGTACTTTAGCTTACATATGCACATATCATATGGGCGTTAAAGTGGGGGCTAAATGTGTCACCAAAAATTGTATACCTTTGAAGAAAAGGAAAATTTTGTGCCTGTTTTGGTCCTACTTTAGGTCCCCTTTCATCAATTATCACCCTAAAACAACATTTATAGGTCCCTAAAGTTCGTTAGTTTTGACTTTGAGGCTTGTTATACCTAAGGAATCATTCAACCCTTGAAAAAAAACATAAAAATATTCAAAAAGCACTAATCCCACTTCAAAATCCCTTAGTGGGACTAGGTCGCCCAAGTTGGCCACCTAGTCCTTTTTGAGGATTTTTGCATTTTAAGTGGGAAAATGTATATTTTCTCAAAAATCCCCGATGGGTGTTGGCCTCTTAGGTCAAAATTACCGATAATTAGGTCTTGTTGCTTATAAATACTTGTTTTTAGGTCATTTTTCCACTCTCTCTTAGTCATTTTTTACATCCAACTTCAAGAATCAAGTGCAAAACATCTTCCTCAAGAAGATTCATCTCTCTCATAGCAAAAGTTGAAGCTTTTGGACAACAAACTAGGGCTTTTTACAGGTCTTCAAGCTCACTCCACATTCAAGATCACACATTGCCAAAGGTTGAACATAGATGCCTATGGAGATTCATGGATAAATCTAGGTTGAGGAGGTGCAACTAGCCACCGAATCACACCTAAATTTTTTTTCAGAGTGACTCCATCTTCTATTTTCAACCCATCTTCAGATTTGAGGTTTGCATCCCATTTGCATTCCTTTTTACATTCATATTTAATGTTGTAGGGTTTCTAAGATTGAAGTCTTGCATCATTCCAAATCTCTTGCATGCATCTTATTCTAGCATAATAGAATAGGGTTTTGTCTTATTTCAAGTTTTCCTAGTTCTAGACATAGTTAGGGCTAGGGTTTATGCAGATTTTATATCTCTTTACAAGTTTAAATACAAACTAGGGGTTCGACCAAGGAAAACCCCACATTAGAAATCCAAATATCTTATGTTTTGCAGGTTATTTTGTAGGTCTAAGTTCGGATTTCCATGGAAAAATAGTACACAGATCATAGGCCTCTGTGTCCACTTTCAGTTTTCCAAAAAAGCTGAAAGGGACTAGGTTGCTCATAGTGGCGACCTAGTCCCACTGGAGGTTCCCAACAAGAATTTTTGCAGATTTGAGTACCCAGTTGGCTGAAATGGAATCCAGAGCAGTTTTCCAGGAAAGGGACTAGGTCGCCCCACTTGGCGTAAGTGTCCCAGTTGGCTCAAAACTTAGATTTTTCAGATTTCCCGAGGCTTTCACAACTTCTTCATTGGTCTACAATAGTTTCTAGGTGCACCCATTTGATCTATTAAGTTACATTGCTTAGTTTAGTCTTCATTTTATCATTATTGCATTACATCATGTGTTTTCCAACAATATAGGTTCTCTTAATTTAGATCAAATAGTTAGGTTTACATATTACATTTCAGTATTTAGCACATTTCAAAACATATTCAATTGCTAGTATTGAATGAATCACAAGGTTTAATGCTCCTCACAAAAGGAAAGTCCTCTTCCTTCTAGGTGAAAACCCTAGAAAGTTGTAGGGGACTCAGTCCTTTCCCCACCAAAAAGCAATAAATTTTGTAGTTCAACCATAAGCGTTTCTTTCTTTGTCTTTATGGGATCATTACACTTCTTTCTACATACTTTTGTGGCATGATGATTTGGGGACCCAAGTACTAGAGTTATTCAAACCCATTCTTCTTGTGTTATCACAAAATCATTGCCTCCTATCTTGTTTGGTTAAAGGTTGTGGTATTTTTCCTACACCATGATTGCTTTAATTATCTTTTATATATTTTCCTTTTGTTGTATTATACCATTTTATTTATCTATCATTATTATTCCCCTGCCACTTCCATTTGTTCTTATTTGTGTTATTTCTAAAATATTAAAGGTACTAAATATGTATTATTTGTTCACTTCATAATTCTCCTTGTTATTTTGGAAACTTACAAATCCCAACATTTTAAGCCACACTTCCTAAATAAAAATTTCTTAATATTATCTTATATGATGACATTATACTTTATCTTGCTAAATATTTCACATCCATTACACTATGCTATTACTATATGATTTTATCATACATAGAATTTTTTAAATAAAAACTCACATTAACATCTTCTTACCTTATCATACATCATATTTATAGTGTTGTTAATTAACTATCCAAATATCATAAACAACACTTGCCCTCACATTGAAAGCAATTAAAAGGGGCATCCTTGGGGAAACCACTCCCGTTTTCCCCTCCCCCTTGTGGTTTTGAGAATACTTGACTCCATCATCTTGCTCACAACCACTCACGTCAATACCACCACTTTATCTTGCCTTCTAATTTCTCCCTATCAATTTTCTTACCTCAAACTGGTCGCAAACTCTTCTCTCCAATAATTTGAGGGTTATATATATCCTCCCTCACATTGCACAAATGGTGTATAATTTTTGAAGTGGATCTTCATGGACCCTAAAATACACACTCTTGGTTAAAGTGGCCCTTCATGAGACCTATTTCACATACTCTTTGTTAAAGTGGATCTTAATTAGTCCTACAACACTATTATTTAAAGTGACCCTCCATAGATACTACGCCAGCTACATTAACTATGGATTTTATTCTTCACAAAGGCCTATTTGGTAATAGATATATATTTTTTGTATACATTATGAATCCCTCAACCTCTACTTATAAGTTTCATTAAAGCCACGTCAATTTGAACTCCATGGCTTCCCCAACTTGATTCAAAAATCTAAAATAGAAGTGGCTCAAATATGTCTAGAAATACTCTTTGGATATCTCATGATGTAGGTTGATCTCTCTTCTTATATGTTTGTTTCATATCTAAAGGTGATTCTTGAACAAAGATAGACAAATAACATCAAGAATGAATTATTTACTATCATTTTTCTCAGTATCCTTATATTACGTATAATGAATTTAATTTTTATTTACTTTATCATACTTGATTTGTTGTAACTTAGGAGTATTCTAAAATGGGAGTAAAATATAAGGATGAAAGGTGCATACTTAACACTTTTTCCTCTCATTTCACTTTATTGTAAATTGGTTTGGATTTTCTTATAAAAGAGGATATAAGGGAATGAACTCACAAGAATTATGTAAGGAAGGTGTCAATGTTGCACCCTAGTCTTCAAATGTAATTTATGGGCTCTACATGTCATTTTTGGCCCCAAAATTATGATTACAAAATGTAACTATCTAAAGTAGGTTTTAGTGATGTAGAACTATCTAAGTTATTCGATTTAAAAAAAAATCAATCGAGTTCCCAAATATTTTAAAAAAATCTCAAGAATTTGTTAGAGTTTTCATGCATTAGGTAATAATTAATTAATCTTTAATTGATTATTAGTCTAATTCATTTCATGCACTTAAGCTAAACTTAGGAGTGTTTTTTTCTATTAACTAGAGTGAGCTTTTATTAGATCATTATGTCTCATCACATATGACCTTGATACTTGTCATGATCTAATCCATTTATCATTTAGGGTTGCTCCTATAAAGCCCTCATTTTATTATCTCTTGATCTCCATGAAGACTCTTGAGGTTTATTTTGTAAGTATTTTCTTATTGAGGATATAAAAAATCATTATTTGCAACTCTCTTTGCATGGAAGGTGTTTTTTTCATTGTGTGATCTTGTGTTGTATTCTTATTCACAATTCTAACATGGTATTAGAGCATGAATTTAGTTAAACCCTTCTCTATTTTTGAGGGTTTTCTTCAACTAGGATTATAGGCTTCAAATCTAGAAACTTCATTGCCTTTTTTGGAATTTTTGGAGTTGGATGATTTTTTGGTGTATTTTAGTAGGAAAGGGATCTCACCATTGTGTTTAGGAGGCCAATTCGACGAATTTTAACTATAAATTTTCCCCATTTCGATGTCCAGCGCTTTTGAGGCAAAACAATTGTTGGGAGGTCGTATGGTGGATTTTAAAAATAATTAAAAACTTAAAAAGTAGGATGCCACCTATAGAGTGGCGCTCCTAGTATTTTGGCCAATATTGCCGCATAATGCATCAATCTCCGATCATTGGTGGCAATGGCTTAGCCGTTGATCGACTCAATGCTACTAATGCAAGGGGTGGCCTCCCATCCATTGCTTAGCCAACAGTGATGGGGCCCCCAATTTTTTATATATTTAAAAAAAATTGCCACCCAAGGTCACATGGGTGACCAATGTTTAGTCCCTGGGAGCTTAAAAATATTTTTCTTCTTTTTTTGTAAAATAAGTAGAATTGGAAAAACTGCAATAACTCTTCACTCAGATATCAAAATCGAGCAAACGAGATATTGCCAAAAAGTTGGTTCTAAGAACTATCCAATGGTGCTTTTTTTAGATTTTGCTATATTGCCCAAGTCAAAGTTAGATGTGTTGTTTTCACTCCTGAGCTCGCAACTTTTGACTCGTTTCTTCATTTTTTCATGATTCCAGTGACATTGGGATGACATTTTAGAGCTCTTCACAACCATGGATGCAATTTTCTATATTCTCTCAAGGTACATTTTATTTAGTTTTTTGTTTTTTCACATTTTTGTGAATTATCTATATATCTTAGAAAAACAAAAAACTTATGGTGAATGATTTATTTGTGTTGTTTCTTTCAAGAAAAAAATTTGAGACCATATTTTTCATTCCTCTTCTTAGATTAGTAGGAAAAACTTTTGTACCTTAGCTTCATTTCATTTGACTTCTTAGGTGTTAGGAACCAATTTTTTTGTATTAATCTCGGTTTGTGTTGGAGCATACACAAAGAAGATACTAGTTTCAAGGAAGATGACAAGCACGTATAGACTAGAGATGGAAAAATAAAGTGACTAATATTGAGTTCTGGAAGCTGAAGATAGAGGATTTTCTCATAGATTAAGATTTGTGGGCTATAATATATATAATCCAAACCATCTACAATGTCACTGAATGATTGGTTAGCATTGGAAAAAGTTGTAGATTAATATTTTCTTGGTAGATTTATTGTTATTGAATGTCTATTAAGAATCCACCATAAAATCCCTATGGAAGATTTTGTGGAAACTATACAACACTAAATCCTTGGTTAATAAGCTTCTTTAATGGAGGAAGTTATACACTTTGAGGATCAATGGTTATGATTATGTTACTAAGCACCTATATGAATTCAATATGATTATAACTCAGTTACAATGTGTGGGCATGAAGTGGAAGAGGAAGATTGATGCATTACCATTATATTAGAAAAAATAGCTAAAGATTAGTTCTTGATGAAATTTTGATTTGTCTTCTCTTAGAAGAGAGGGGGACAGTCGCTATTAAATCCACCCAGGAAGTATCATCTAGTTGTAGGTGGTCTAAATAAAAATGAAAGAAAAAGAAAAAGGGAAAATATAAATCTTGTGGGATATCCAAGTCTCTTAGAAATTCCAAGGAAAAATGTTGGAACTACAACAAGATGGATCACTTAAGAAGAGACTCAAGGACAAAAGCAAGAAGAAACTGGTTGAATATGGTGATAATTTTAATAATATTCTCATGATGATGTAGGATATTCCTTTGTTATAGCCTTAGTAATGCATGAATATGAGCATGCATGGATGATAAACTATTGATATTCTTTCCACATGACTCCATTTTATGAGTTTTTCTATTATGATAAGTATTATGGTGGGAAGGTGTACCTTGGTGATAGCTCATACCTCAACCTAGTTAGCCATTGGAGATTCAAGACTAGATTCACTAATGGGAGGATCAAAGGGATTACTACATTCTTGCACATCCCTTGTTTGGCATGGAACCTATTATCTATGAATAAAATGAATGATACAAGTTATAGGTAATCTTTGGTAATGGAGGTTGTAAGATGGTTCAAGGAGCTATGGTGCTATTGAAGGTGGTTATATTATGTACACTCTTTCAGCTTGATGCATGCACCCACGTATAGTGCAATAGTTCTTCAATACATGTGGTTACGATATTTGCAAAGTATAAACCTTATTCATTAGACCTTATAAAAAGAATATGTTGCATCATGGTTATCCATTTTGGATACTTGAGCATGATCTTACTTAGAGAGAAATTTTATCACCAAGAAGACTTATGGAACTAAAACATGGACCATATTGGTGAAAAACACATATAGACATTAGTGAAAAATAAAAATCTTATAGAAGGTCTTGTTGATTGCTCTCTTGATTTTGAATTTTGTGAGCATTGCATTTATAAAAATTAATATTATGTTTAGTTTACTCTAGTTTTCATAAATATGCAAGGTTGTTGTATCTTATTCATTATGATGTATTTGATCACATAAATATTCCTTTCTTGTCAAAATATTTGTATTATGTATCATTTTTTTATGATTATTCTATAATGGCATACATATATTTTCTCATAAGTAAATCAAAGGTATTTAATTAATTTAGGGAGTTTAAGGCTCTCTTGGAAAACTAATTTGGTAGAAAGACTAAGTTGTTAAGAACTAACAATGATGGTAATTTTTTCTATAAATTTTGACATGCAACAAATAACTTCATACATCCATTAAAAAATGGAGTCATGGATAAGATGTTGATGGAAAGGCTTACGAGTATGCTTAGTGGGTCTAACCTAGAACTAAAATTCTAGGCAAAAGTGATTGCTACTACATGGTACCTAATTAATATATTTCCTACATCAGCAATTGTGGATAAAATACCCATGGGTTTTTTAATGGGGAAAATCCCTCAATTTAGCATATTTGTGTATTTGGTTGCAAGGCATATGCTCAAGGAAGAAGTGGACAAAGTTGGATAGTAAGGTTGTGAAATATATCTTCATTATCCATGACATCAATGAAAAAGGGTACAATCTTTGGTAATTTTTATGTAGAAGAGATCTCTAAAGTCAAAATGTGAATTTTAGGGAGGCCAAAACTTCCACCATAGTTGAGAAACTAAAGGAGGATGGAAAGTCAATTGCGCAACTATAATCAAGGACCACAAAGGATACACTAGATGCTAATCTAAAATTTTCAATTAGGCTAGATGACAAGGACAATACGAAGAACTCAAAAAGTTCAAAATAAGAGGTATATCCTCTACCTTAACTTTTGAGAAGATCCACTTGAAAAAGGATGCATTTAGAAAGGTGTAGCCCACCTAATTTTAGATACATTTTTTCTTTACTTTACTAACATTGATGAGCCTAACATAGTTAATGAGGCAATGGAAATGGATGATTTTGGGTCTTGAAACTTGGTCATAGATGAGAAGATAAATAGCACTAAGGAACAAAGATACATAGAAATTGATTTAGTTCTCTAAAGGATGAAAATTAGTTGGGTGAAAATGGGTACATTCATAAAGAATTTTGAATTTAATGAAAACATTGAGAAGTGCATAACATACAATTGGTGTAGACACTTGAAATGTGACCTTAACCTAACCACACTTGACTTTACGTATCCTAATATTTAATGAAATAAATATTTTATTATTTATTTATTTAATTTAACCTTTTCCCCTATCCTAATATTTAATTAAATAAATAAATATTTATTTATTTATTTAATTCAACCATTTCCCTTATCCCCCACCTTTAATTAAATAAATATTTATTAATTTAACCTTTTTCCCGTATCCGTCACCTTTAATTATATAAATTTCACATTTATTTAATTAATTATATCCTTATCCCATATCTTCCAACTAAATTAACTAATTAATTCTCAAATAATTAATTAATTTAAGGCTAATAAATCCCCACCACCTTTTCCTCCATTATTTAATTCACCTTTATTCCTCTATCCTTCTCTAATCAATCCTAGCCCTTGAATCCATCTACATAGATCAAGATCTAAACTTGTCATATGTGACAAGTGTCCTAACCTACCTATCCTACCCATCTCTCACACATGTGTGAGAATATCTCTCACACATGTGAGGCCACCCTACCTCTTACACATGTCATAGACATGTCACTTTCCCAAACAACCCTATCTCTTACACATGACATAGACATATATCTTTCATGATCTTCCCAATGTGTGCTCATACATGTGTGAGAACACCTTGCTCTTACACCCCCTTTCCTCTTGTGACATTGTCACAAGGCTAAGCCTCCATCATCCCATTCAATCTTGACCCTCCATTTAGTCAATGCATCTTAGCCATTGATTTCAACCATAAAATATCTATAAATTAAGGCATTTGGTCTCATTTTAATCATTCCTTATTCATCATATTCTTATACTATAGAAACCATGAGAAACCACATCTAAGTCTCGAATCTATCAACATACTACATTTGATCATTTTGAGGTTTGCATGTATTTGGTTTGATTTTGGCTAGATTATATGCATATTTCATTGATATCATTTGCATGCAATACATTTTGGTGAACCTGACATGAATCTTTACTTCTAATGCTTGTCCTTGTGAGTTTTTGTAAGGTTGATCTTACAAGTTAAGGATTTTACAAAGGAGTTTTAAAAATCAAATTTTATAGGAGCCCCAATGCACAAAAATAACCTCACAGTTGTGCTTCGAAGGACCAAGAGATGAATTTTGATATAGAATTTGTTATATTTAGCTTACTAAAAAAAATTGAATTTTTTTAGAGCTATACCTTACAATTTTTTTAGAGCTATACCTTACAATCTTTTTTTTGCACATATATACACAACGAATACATTTCTAAAGTTTTTTGTAAGCAAATATACATAAACCAGAGGTATTTTCATTGCATACACATATATACCAAGTGGTTCACATCATTGTAGAGGTATACACATAATCCCATTATTTGTGAAAATATACTCAAGTATCCATCAATCATAGGCATATATTCATAATTTAGGGTTTAAAATACAAATATAGTGTATATACTTCATTTATATTTTATTTGATTTTCATTGGCAATATTTTTTGACATATATTTATGTGTATATCTTTGAACTGGGTTATATTCTTATGTATATACTGTGGATATACACCCATGAAATATACACAGAAGAGGGGCATAGGGCTTAATTTAAATTTTTGTTTGAAATTTTATAAAATCAAAAATAAAATAAAATAAAACTACAGGCTTTTTGTTTCTATCTACATGGGCTCTTAGAGTCATGTGGGCTCTGATGAGTCGGGCAAGCTCTTAAAAAAACTTTAAAAAATAACAAAAAAAGTCTTTTAAATAAAAAATTTGTTGTCTTTCAAATTTCAAATTTCCTTTGTTATTTTTAAATTGTGTTTCAAATCTACCACTATCATTTTTCATTTTTATTTTATTTTATTTTTTAAAATTTTAGCCCCTAGTCATATGACAGACCAAGGACTTTGCTAAATTTTTGGCTCTTGGTCATGTGGCCTTAATTGCAACCCCTAATGCTAACTACTAGCCCATGGTCACCTGGGTAACCCGACGCTAGGCGCCTAGGGGTTGGCCTTAGCCCCCCCTTTTCCTTAGCAAGCCATAAACAAGCAGTTTTACTAAAACGAGCGTAACTTTTGCATAACATCGGATTTCAAAATTAAAAACACATTGGAAGGCTAGTTTAGAGCTCTTTTCTATGGTGCAAGTGGATTTTCCATATTCTTCTCCAAAAATTAGGTGCACTCAATCAAAGTCAACCCTTCTTTTCAAACTTCAAATGCTTATAACTTCATACGAAATCATTTTTAGCAATTTAAAAAAAAATTATCAAAAAATCATAAGGAATCCATTTTTTCTATCTTTTTTTCTTTAAACAAATTTTTTTGGTGTGTTTTATCCACATTCAAAATTGGGCTTAAAATTAACCATTCACATTTGGATTTGGGTTTTAAAATAAACAAGTGTCTTTTAATCCCCAAGACTTACTTATCTATGCTCTCCTCTTGCACCTTAGTGTGATCTTGAGGATCATAAATAAGCGGTCATTTTTTATTTTTTTTAAGGGGCCTACCTAGGGATTCCATCACCCTAGGGGAAGACCTCAACTCTTGTGTTCTAATAGAGTATAAAAAGTGGGGGGTGAATCGAAAGATACGCCTCTTGGAAGTGGAATATTGTCAAACTAGGCTAAGCCTCAAAGAACTTTATACCTTAGAGAAGTGAAGGTGGAGAGTGCGTTATCCTCTCCTCCCGACTGTTTGGCAGTATTCCCTTCCATCTACGGATTAGGCCTCACGTACCCTTGTGGTATATAGAGGATACCCCTAGTTGAGATTGTAAATCCTAATTGAGACATTTTTGCCATCTCTTCTTATGGTACCTTATGCCTACAAGGATTGATAATCCCACTTGAGGTAGGCTTGTTCATGTGTCTTATATGCTTGAATGCTTATATTTCCCTCCCCATTTGAAGCCAAAAGGGGACCCTTATCCAAATTGATCCCTAGGAATTTATCTTTTTGCATTATTTCTTTATGCATTTGTATTCTTAATCATAAAATCCAAAAAAAATAGAAAACTAAAAAAAACCAAATATATCAAAACACTTCAAAAACAAGCAAGTCAAGGTGTCATCCAAGTCAAGTTTTCCACATCATCCCATCCTAATCATCTATTTTCATCATTATCAACTTATCCTAATCATTCCTCATCCTCCTATTCACCTCATCCGAGTCATCATAATCATTCCTAATCATCCCTCACCTCATCATAACCGTTCATAATCATCCTAATTATCCCTTCTAATCCTAATCATCCATAATATTTATAATCATCCCCCTTAATCATTCTAATCATCTATTTTCATATCCTAATCATCTCCTAATCATCTTTATTCATCCTAATCATCCTTATCCATCATAATCATTCCTTTTAATCTTTATCACCTCATCCATAATCATCTTAATCATTCAAAATCATCATAATCATCACTCTAATATTTCTAATCTTCCTTAATATTTCTAATCACCACTCTTGTCCTAATCATACCCAATCATCTAATACACATCATCCCAAATATCCTAATTATCTCAATCTATATCCAATCCATCCTTTAGGACCCTAATCCTAATTAATTTGTCTAATCCAATCAAGGTCCTGATCATTATCCTAAACAACCTCTATTCATTCATCCTCCAATAATCCACATCAAATCCACTATTCTTAATTAAATTTCATCATTAATCTTGGTCCTAATATCCTCTATCCATCATCATCCTTAATCCACATCCTTCACTATCATTCTTAATCTTCATCCTTCATCATCATCTTAATTTAATCACATTATCAACCTAATCCCATTCTAACCAAATCCTAATCTAATCCATCTACCCCCATCCAAAATTTAATAATCCATTATCCATCTATCCATTTCAACCATACATCCAATCCCTAACCTTTAATCAAAAAGCATCACTTGAACATCAAAATTTGGTTTAAGGAATAAACATCCTTTATATCCAAAATCCTTCCATTATCATCAAAATCCTTCATCCAAGGATCCTATCCTTAATCCACTATCATCCATTTCAAATCCAGTCACCTAATCAAAAATCAAGACCTTAAGTTGATTTTATCTTTAATCCAAACATCCTTAAGAACATTAACCTATCTTAAGTATAGTCATCAAATCCAATTAATCCCTACTTAATAACTTTGCCTATCTTAAGTAGAAATCAAATCCAATCAACTCTTTCTTAAGAATGTTAATCTATATTTAAGTATAGAGAATCATCCTTAATCAAATCAAATCATTTTAAGTTCTTGAAATTTGATCCCAAATCTAATCCCATCCTCCATGTTCATTCTTAGGTCCTATTCTTCTAATCCCCAATCCATTTCTAATTCATCATCCTAATTTCCATCCTCACCAAAAATCAATCCCAAAATTTCCTCTTCGAATCAATCCTCCACCATGTCTAACCATCTAATCTATCCTCCATCCAACCTAATCTATTCTAATCCACCTCCATCCTTTCCAACCCAATCCAATATCATGAAACCATATCCTAACCCAACAAGCCCAAAAATAACAATCAAGGTCAACCCCACTCATATCGATGATGACAAAGAGAGCCTTGTTGACCAACCCGAGTATGATCCCTATGATGATAGTGAGAGTATTGTGGATAACCTTGAATCCATTATCATTAGATAAAATTCACCAAGCTTCTACGAATCACCCATCCAAATTTCCCCTCAAATCCCATCCACATCGTCCCCACACACCATCATTGATTTTATCCTCACCCACTACTTCAACAATGATAAGGATGCCATGCTTTGATATTTCCTTAGCATTGGTGCTAAACTTCCATCCTCCTCGCCTTCATCCAATCCCAATCTAATCATATTGCTTATCCTTCCCCTTCCTTTGACAAGGGAAACCAAGCCTCTATCTAAAATTTTCTTCCAATCCCATCCACATCCCAAATCCCTATCTCCAAATCCTTTTCAAGATTCCCATCCTCATCCTTGATTTAACAACCCATGGAAGCTTCCACTTCTTATTCCACTTGTTCATCTCCCACATACTTACAATCCACATCACCCAAATCCACTTCATCCCATGTCTCTCATAATTAACTCCAAGGACTATTAGAAAAGGTGGATAAATCCCCAATCAAAAATAAAGTTGTGCAATCTTCTCATGTCATGCATTCACCTTCATCTTCTCCACATCAAGATCAACCCCAATCCCCTAAGCCTCATGAATCTCCTTTCCTTTCATCCACCCAAGTTGAAGAGTCTATCCAACCTTCCTCTCCCATCACACCATCCACATCAAATGAACTATGTCCATCCCCTATCCCAAAGCATGATAACATATATTCCCCTGCATATCAATATCAAGACAACCCTTCCACCCTATGTTATGATCCTATTCAAAATCAAGAACAACATAACCCTTACATCCCATCACATCCCAAGATCAAAGTATCTCTTCCACAGCATCACATGATTCCCTTCCATCTCATGATCCCTCTCTAAATCAAGATCAAAGTACGCCTTCCACCCTATCCAACGATCCTCTCCCCACTCCATCACATGATCCCTACCCAAGTCAAGATAAAATTCTCCTTCCCTCTCCATGTCATGATCCTAATCCATTTCCATGTCAAAATCAAAGTGTCCCCCCCTCTCATGATTCTCTCCCATCCACTCCATCTTATGATCCTTCCCCGTTCCATGATCCTACCCTAAGTCAAGATCAAAGCATCCCTTCATCTCCATATCATGATCCTAATCCTCCATAAGATTCCATCACCCCTATCCAAGATACCCATGAACACCATACTTATCAAATGGGTTCCTCCACTTTCATCCAAATTGGTTTACTCCAAGAGCCTATCATTCCTTCCATGTCATACCCTTCTCAAAATGGACTCGTGTCTTGCTTCCAAATCAATAAGTATCCCATTGGAAAAATTATTTGTTAAACTATACAATATCAAGGAAAAGGGTTAGGCCTTCATGAACAAAGCATATTAGAACCCCTACATATCAAAGAAAATCCTAATTCCCATGGCCTTGGCTATCAAGTTCTAGACATTGGTACTCCTTCCATCCATCCCAAATCCAAAATTCTACCATCTAAATTGAAACCTCCATATTTTCCATCCTCTAGATCTATCTTGGGTCCTTATATTCCAAAGCCCAAGCCTTCATACCTTCTATCTATTTTGGGTCCCTATGTTCCAGAACCCAAAACCAAGTCCTTCATCCCTTCCATCCATATTGGGTCCTTACATTCCACCACCTATCACTCCTATTCCAAAGTCCCATTATCCTATTTATCCATCACCTCAAATCCCAAATCAATCTCAACCAAGGCACAAATCATTGAAATCCTTCCAACATCCTACCTACACCAACCCATCCATAATGCATCCACATCATTCCTCTCCATCCACCAATCCCATTGCTCAAAGCAATTTGGATGCTAAATATAAAATGCATAAATCCAAAAATCCACAAAATTCTAGGGATCAACATGTCCCCTCCAAAAGACATGCCAAAACAAAGAAAAATAGGATCCAAAATTAAAAAGCTAAATCCAAAAGGCCACAAAGGCCTATTAATAAAAAATAAAAAGCCATGTGGATCCCAAAGCTACTCATAGAAGCCATGCATCTCAAATAACAATCAAAATTGGCATCCAAACTTGTTTATCCAAAAGATTAGTCCAATCCTAATTCCTTCACCCCCATCTAATAATACTTCATCATGTCCATCCATTTTGGGTCCTTATGTTCCAAAATCTACATCCACTTCTCCAGCTAAATCTCGAAATCCAAAATCCACTTCACTTCCACAACTCCACCACCCTTCAAGGTGTGGTCCAATGTTGATCTTGCCAAAATTTCCATTGACTCATCCATGTTTTCCATCAACCCATCCATTATCCAACACCTACTTTTCATCCTCCCATTCCTTTCATACAAGCCTTTGCATAAATCCATATCCTTCTCCATCTTTCCATCCATTTCCTCCCCCTTACCATCATCCTACCAATGTATATGAGCATACCTCCAATTGGTCATGGTCTAATGGAGCACATCTTGAAGGGATACCATCCATGAAGCTAGATGATTTATTCCTTCCTCCATCTTCCTATAATTTATCCATTATCTTCCAAATCCACCTATCCACATCCTTATCCTTATCCATCTTCATCATTCCAAAAATAATAAAAAAATGGAAAATTAGAAAAATAAAAAAAGTAAAGAGAAAACATTCTTCCAATGGTGAAAACCACTTCTTGTGGCGCCTTGGGAAAGTACCGTAATGAAAACTTGACAAACAGGCATCATGTATAATCCACCATCCTCTTGCACTCTACACTTGGAGGAAAGCTTCATCCATACCACATCCATACCACATTTTATCCACATCCTCCACTATCTCTCATCCACTTATCCATCATCCTATCTAAATCCATCCTCCCTTTTCCCACCTTTGCTCTTGACAAGGCTAAGGATATTCATAACCACAATGTATCCTATCTTATCCATATCATCCATCCCATATCCCTCATCCTATCCAAATTCATCCCCCCTTACCATCTCTGATCTTGCTAAAGAGCCTAGGAGTAAAATATCCATGAATCCATATCTTATCCCCTTGATCTTGATCATCCTATCCATATCCCTCATCCTACCTCCATCCATATTATTTCCATTCATCCTCTCTTGTCACACTTGTTCTTTATAGAGAGCTAGGGGAAAAGTATCTATGCATGCTTTATATAATGAACACCTTATTTCCTCTATCCTTCCATATCCTTTATGCACTATCCTTCCATCTCATACATCACTTATCATCTTCCATCCTTCATTGTGCTACCTCTAGTGTGGGGCATCTTGTTCCTTGACAACATAGTCCTAGAGCTCCATCCTCCTATCCCCCATCCACCATCCTCTTATCTCCCATCACCATCCATCATCCAAATCCATCTCTCCTATCCATGGAATTCCTCCATCCTTACACCCTTTATCATGCCTTGTTTTTCCCTTTTCATTGGTTACTCTATCCTAACCATCATATCCTCCTAATAATCATGTCATCCTATCCAATCCAATCCTCTATCCTCCATCCAAATAATCCCTCTATCCTCCAATCCTTTTCCCAAGGCTTGGTTAACCCTTGTCATTGGATCCCATCCATTCCTCTATCCTAAACATCATATCCTCCATCCAATACTATCTTATATAATCCATCTATCCTTCCAATCCAACCATTCACATCCAATTCATCCAATGCGATCAATCATAATTCATGCACTCAAATATTGCAATCTAGCCCATCATCCATAAGAAATCCATGATCTTAATCCAAATCAGCTGAAATCTATTGATCCTTTACCAAATTATCATCATAGGGATGTGTCCTTCCCAATCCAAGTGGTATTCTTATTATTAACAACACAATCCTTGGGGTACACATTGTTCTTATCATAAACTTTACTATTCTCATCATCATCAATCAATTGATCAATCAATTTTTAGCTTGACTTGGAGCATACTCCTTGATTGCTTTTGGTTTGTTGTGCATGCTTGCTTGTTTCTTGTGTGTTTTATCATTTTTTGCATTTATAATGGTCTTTTGCACTCTATTGTCATAGGGGCATCATGGTCTTCCATATCATGGTGTTATAAGGCATATGTTTGCACTTGACCTTTTGATCATGTACTTGGCACATTGTCATCCTAGTTCCTTATACCTTGGTGCATAATGTCAAGTATAGAATCAAATCTAGGTTGCTTATAACATTGCAACATGATGATCAGCCATCCTCCCTCTCCATCCATCATTTTCCTCTATCTTCTTATCCTTCATCCTCTAGTCCTCTTATCCATTTTGAGAGCACACCCATGTTCTTTGAACCTACTCGTCCTCTCGAGGGGGCATACCACTACCTCCTCGTCATCCTTCCTCATCCTCACTAGTGACTTAGGCATCAATCCCCTAGTCCTTATCCCTTGCCTACCATTATGTTTTATTCTTCTTTGAAATAATGTTACTTCTCTTAGTCACAACATCATCTCAAAGAGAGGCAAAATGTAGACACCTGAAATGTGATCTTAACCTAACACACTTGACTTTACCTATCCTAATATTTAATTAAATAAATATTTATTATTTATTTAATTAATTTAACCTTTTCCCCTATCTTAATATTTAATTAAATAAATATTTATTTTTTATTTAATTAATTTAACCTTTTCCCTATCCTAATATTTAATTAATTCAACCATTTACCTTATCCCCCAACTTTACTTAAATAAATCTTTATTAGTTTAACCTTTTCCCTTATCCATCACCTTTAATTAAATAAATTTCACATTTATTTAATTAATTCTATCCTATCCCAAATCCTCCAACTAAATTAATTAATTAATTTAGGCTAATAAATCCCCACCACCTTTTCCTCCATTATTTAATTCACCTTTATTCCTCTATCCATGTCCAATCAATCCTAGCCTTTTAATCCATCTACATGGATCAAGATCTAAACTTGTCATAATGTGACAAGTGTCCTAACCTACCTATATTACCCTTGCTCACCTATGTGTGAGCATATCTCTCACACATGTGAGGACGCTTTCCTCTTACACATGTTAGAGACATGTCACTTTCCCAAACCACCCTATCTCTTACACATGTTATAGACATGTCTCTTTCATGACCTTCCTAATGTGTGCTCACACATGTGTGAGCACACCATGCATTGACTAAATGGATGGTCAAGATTGAATGGGATGATGGAGGAATTTTCTCTCATTTTAATCAATCCTCATTCATCATATTCTTATGTTGCAGAAATCATGAGCAACCACATCCAAGTTTTCAATCTATCAACATACTACATTTAATAATTTTGAGGTTTGCATGTATTTGGTTTGGTTTAGGCTAGATTATATGCATATTTCATTTATATCATTTGCATGCAATACAGTTGGTTGTCAAAATTTATTCCCAAGTTGAGGGTATAGATTTCAGTGAGATTTTATCCCTTATTAAGTTGTCATCTATTATAATTCTATTAGCCTATGTTTCTTTTGATCTTGAGATTGAGAAATATTATGTGATGAGAACTTTATTTAATGGTGACCTAGAGGAGATCTACATGAGACAACTAGAGCACTATGCTAGGAATGGTAAGGAAAACTTGGTTTGTTAATTGAAAAAATCCTATGGTTTAAAGCAATAGTCTAGAATAAGGTATTAAAAAATTGATACATATGTTTTGGGGTTTGGATTTATTAGGTCTGAATTAGATTATTTTGTTTTCTATAAACAAGACAATGGTCTTTTTATCCTAATCACTTTATATTTCAATTATATGTCATTGTTTGGTAATAGTAAGGAAATGATTAGCGGTTTAAAATATGAACTTTCATTAAAGTTAGAAATGGACTTAGGGGTTGCTAAGTGCATTCTTGGGATGGAAACTAGAAGAGATTGGGCTATCAAAAAATCTATATTAGTCAGAGGAAGTATGTTGAGTCTATTTTGCAACATTTTAGTATGATCAATAGAAAACTAGTGACTTCATTTTTTATGGGAACTAAGCCTTCATTTGAGCAATGTCTACAATTCTCACAAAGATGGAGGAGATAGGTTCAATGTTATATGCTAGTGTAGCTAGGATCCTTATATATAATATGGTCGACACCAAACTAGACATTGCCCAAGTAGTGGGATTCTAGAGCTATTACATGGATAATCTTGGATGGGAACATTGGGTTGCAGTAAAGAGGGTCTTCAAGCATTTATGAGGTATTTCTATGTATTCCATATGTTATCATGGCGATGTTTCAAACAACCAACACTTAGTAGATATATAGAGTTATATGAATTTAGATTAGGAAAAGGATGTCGATAGAAAAATCTAATAGTGGATATGTGTTTGGCTTATTTAGTGGTGTAGTGAGTTGGATGAGTAAGCAATAGGCTATGGTCACTTTATCCATAATATAGGAAAAGTACATAGAAACTACTCATTATTTAAGGAGTCCATTTAGCTTCTAGGATTGTGTTTGGATGTTGGGCTACATCATAAAGCAGTTAGAGTATTGTAATATCAAAGTCCCATCAAGCTGGTAAAGAACCTAGCATTTCATACATGAATGAAGCACATTGAAGTACAATTTCATTTTTCATGGCATGGTGGAAGATGGGTGGGTATTGCTAGAGAATGTTGATACTTTGGAGAATGTTGTGGATTCTTTGACAAAGATAATTAGCACAAAGAATTTCAAGTGTGTAGTAAGTCTATGAACTTCTTGGCCCCTAGCAAATAGTTGGCAATGCTTTTATTCTCTTTGGTCTTGCAAGGTCTTCAATGATTGGGATAAATTTTAGGTGTCTTAGCCTTGCATCATAATCTTCAAATGTAATTTATGGGATATAGAGGTCATTTTTGGCTCAAAAAATTATCAAAACAACCAGTAATTGGCTAGATTTGGTTGCACTTAGAATTTTTTGGGATTTTCAATTTTAAAAAAGAAACAAAAATGAGCTCAATTAGGTTCCTAGATCAAAACTTGTGGCTTCTAAAAATTAGGCCTTCCACATCATAAATGTAAGAACATCTTTGACACATAAGATAGTTGTAAGAGGGAGTTACACATGTTGACCAAGAAGATTAACCAACCTATGACATGTCATTATGAATTTCATAATGCTTCTTTAGAGGGTTTGAATAAGACAAACTGTAGTGCCTAAGTTGGGTAGATAACTACATGTTATAGTATATTATTATAGGACTTGTCTTGGAATTTGGGTGTTAGAATTTGACTAGGGGATTTCAGTGCCACTTTTTGGTGTATCGGTTCATGGTTTTGTAATTCCTCTTTAGTGATTTCATGGATTGGTTTCTCTATTTATTGGATACTTGGGATGGGCTTTGCATAGTGATTTTGTAGTTATTCTTATGTTGTTAGTATTACTCCAAATATGAGTTGGTGTTGTCTCCAATGAAGGCTCCTTGCCTCGCTATATTGTAGTCAGTCTTATTGATTAATACATTGGCTTAGAGTTTGGATGCTAGATTTTTCTCAAAAGAGTTTCTCATGATACACATCATGTTATAGTGAATGATTTTATTATGTTCTATTTTAGATTATATTTTATGTTCATCTATCCTTTTAGATTGGTGTATGAAACATTTCCACATCCTAACTTCCTTTCATCCTACATGCACAATCCTTAGGGATCTAGGGAACACATTTAGATAGCTAGGGAGTCCAAAAGAGCACCCATCACATAAATAATTGTCTAACATTGTTGAAACAACTTACACCTTACCCTTAGTGCTTGTTTGCTCACACCTATAATAAATTTTTCAACCAACGATTGAATCCATTTGGGATTTTGATTGAGGTGAATCCCCAAATGTGCCTTAGGCACTTTCCCTTTTTAAGATATTCTAAGTGAAGGAGCAAGTGTGGGTGAATCTATTAGTAGTGGCAAGTTTTTATGAATAACATGTAGAAAACATCACCATGCCTATAGAACACCAATACACTTGAATGGATAAGAACATACCCATAAATATAGGTGTGCATAATACTACACATTACTACATGTGATCTCATGTGGCAAAACAATGCCAAAAGGTAGAAAATATAACCTAATCCTAATAGTTTTACATTCTTCCCTACCTCTTTCTAGATATTAGATGCCTATATATCAGAATGCAAATAACAAACATGCTATCTTTCCCTTCTTTATTTTACACATTGTATTTACAGTAGAATCTCAATCTCAACTTAATGTCCTTTCCAATTAGAATGTGAAAAGGTCAATGTATCATTATATTTATTGCTCTAGTTTAGGTTCTATTAAAAAAAATCACATAAGTAATTTAAACGTACATGGGGTTTTCTATCTTTATTTACAATCAAAAAGCAATTTCTTGATCAAAATATGCAAATATCCACCATTACTTGTTGATTTGTTAACAAGGAGAATATTCCTCACACTTGTTTGTCAACTATGGATATAAATCTTAGTTAATTGAGAGCATACATGACTGAAATTTGTTAAGAATATAAAAAAAATAAAATAAAGCATAATAAGAATTAAACATTGTAAAAGAAGATATATAAACCCTAGAGAAACCCACTTTAGGGGAAAATTCTAACCAAAAGGTGAGTGAAGACTTAAGTACTTCAAAATGGAAAAATTAAGAGTTTTAAGATGCATTAGCTTGTAAAAAGAGCGTATGCATTGTTCATCTTAGTTCAAACAACTTATCTTTAAAAACACTCTCAGATCTCTTTCCCTATCTCTAACTTATGACAATCCCTAAACTTAGAGAATTATAAACAAATATTCTTACTACAACTCTCAACTATGCATAAATTTCATTTAAGATTATCCAATCAACCTATACAATGTATATTTATATTTTTACTAGCCATATAAATCCACTCAATGTCTGAAAGATCAAGAAAATGATGATAAAATCATGGGATGCCTAGAAAATATCATATGACAAAATCTCCTCATTTGCCAAGCAAATATTTCACAATCTCTCTAAAGATCATGTAATCTTCTTGAAAATTCTATAAGTTAGAGATTTTGAAATTACCACTTTGATAACCTTTTTGACCTTTCAGGAGATATAACTTTTACATGCAAACTTGAAATGGTTTGTCGCTTTTTTAATTCACTTAAAAAATGCAATCAATTACCTCGGGTTCTTTGAGTTTATCAATAGAGATATTAGATTTATTTTTATCCTTCTTACCTTGTTTGTGAGGGTTCTTCTCCAAATGTAATTTCCAATAAGAGGATTCTTCATAACCATCCTTAGCACAATGTGCACAATGAATTACAAATTTCTTCAAGATAGCGAGCAGGAGTACGTGTTTTAATTAAGTTTACTAGTTTGGAAAGCAAAACAAATCTATAAAGATGGCTATAAAGACCTCTTATGTATTTCATTTGACTTTCATCTTGTACATCTTTTTTACATCTAAATGGCTCTTCTACATAATTAACTATTATAAGCTTGTACATTTTGACAATATTTTTGCTTTAAGTATTGTCACTCCATACATTTCTCTTCTTTGTGATAAATAAGATAGACTTGTTTCTTGATTAACTTTTTAAATTGTTTCCAAGAACTTAGGAGCTTGTTTCTTTAATGTTGTTGAATATAAGAGACTCTCAAACCAAGTTAGAGTATACTTTGCCAATTAACAAAAAAAAAGTATTTTGTTCTCAAGTAAGAGAATGCATGATAAATTATACCTCCAATTAGACCAACAAATGGTCTAGCTTCTCAACATTCATATCACCTTTAAATGATGGAATCTTGGTGTTAGCCTCCTCTTTGTATAGATGTTTATTTGGAAAGCTCTTATCACCCTTTGAAAACTCTCATTCATAGGAATTAAGTATTTCACCATCCAATCTCTCCATAAGGATCTCCATTGATTAAAACAAACTTGTTATGGTATTCTTCATCGTACAAAATATTTTTTCAGCATCTAAATTACCTCCTTCACCTTCCATTCTTCTCAACTTTTCCTACCACATACAAGACTCTATATAAAATCTTCTTTCTACAAGACCATGTTGTGGGCATGACCTTACAAAACACTTCCTTTGATACCATTTAATCCATTAATAGGGAGGATATTTCTCACTTGTCCATCAAGAAGAATCTTCTTTCCACAAGACCATGTTGTGGGCATGACCTTACAAAACATTCATATTTCAAATTTCCTTTGATACCACTTAATCCATTAATTGGGAGGATATTTCTCACTTGTTCATCAACCATGGATATAAATCTTAGCTAACGAAATGAAGCATAAAGAGAACAAAACACCATCCAAGAAGACTCATATGCACTAGAGAAACCCACTTCCGAAAGCTCCAAATAAAGGGCAAGCAAACACTCACTTAAGTACTTCGAAGTGGCAAATTCAAGATGTGTAAGCCCCACAGCATGTACACTGTTGGTCTTAGCTCAAACAACCCCTAAAAGCAGCCTCAGATCTCTTTCCTATCTCTACTCTTTCGACATTCCCAAAACGTAGATGGAACGCTCAACAATGCATAAAACGCATCCAAGATTATGCATCTGACCTTTACACTATATATTAATAGGTTTAAAAGCCATAATAAAAATCCCTTGGAAACTTAGAAGCCTGAGAAGATTAACTGAAAAGTGGAATCTCATGGAACGCTCAACAACTGTCATACGAAATTTCCTCTTTTGCCAAGCAAAGATTGCGTAATCTCCCTGCCAATTACATCATGTCCTAGGCAATTGCATTATCTCCCAACAAATTCTCTGAGTGAATATTTTTTCGTCGTCATTTTGGCATCTCTTTTGCCCGTCTTCCAAGAGCCATAATTTTTGCATACGGACTCGAAATAGAATGCTATTTGTTTTTTAATTTCATTGTTTCTTTTTTTTTTTTGAGGAATTCAAATATGCAATAATATTCGGAGTTTGATTGCTACTAGAGACCTGTTTTTAGACCTCTGTTTTGGCCCTATGACATAAGTCTTCTCTTTGCCATAAAATACAAAAACCGAATTCTTTGCAAATCACCTTCACAAAAATTCCAAATATTTCCTCGTTATTTCCAATATTATGTATATTTCCTACTTAGAAAATCTTCTACCCATCTCCAGCATAACTGCAGTCTTTAGCATAATTCCTCAATCACAGATGAAATTATCAAACGACTAAAATAAGAAAAACATAACAATATTTTGGAACGTCGTGGTGTTTTTTTATATAAAAGCAAAGTGGTGCATTTTAAATATAGCTGCCAATATTTCTTCTTTTAGCATTATAAATTTGACATTAAAATTTTATTGAAATTCGCAATTAAGTAATATCTTAGTGTTGTGGTGACGTTTTTAGAAAGGATTCTGGTATTCTGATTGGTCAAAAATAATAATTTTAAACTAATTTGTAGGCTATCATAGAAATACTGTCTTAATGACATATTGGCAATGGAGAAGAGAGCAAGTCAAAAAAAGCTTCAAAAGTAGGACAAGGCGTTCTCAATCATGAGAAAAGCTATTATGCACCTCCTTTCGTTTAATCAATGGAGATTGAACTTTTGTACATAATGCCTATGGAGTTGGTTTGCCATGAATGCAGAATTTCTATTTTTGTAAAATCCTGAATACCTTATGCATGTCTGACTATTCTTTTGCTAAGATCTTGTATTGTAGAATCAACACTTACACTTGACCTGATGGGAATGTTTCAAGACTTACAGGTGTTGATGGTAGGAATTGGTTGGGACAAGATGTAATACAAGGAAGCAAATTTCTTTGTGGGAAAAAAAGTCTGTTAAAATGGTAGGTCTTAGATGGTATATAGAAAAATATATTAAGCTTGTTGCATCTTCTTTAACATCTATTCGTATATTACATTTCTTGAGAGATCTGTAGGCCAAAATTTTCTGCGCAATTATTCACCAATTCATATTACAAATGTAACTGCATACATTGTATAGCATCATACATTAAGGAAAGTCTATTCAATCCTCTTCTGATATCGAGTGGTCCACGGGTGGGAAGAATAATTTTTACCTAACCCCTAATAATTTATGTAAAGGGGCACAAGGCATTTCTATAAATTTTTAAAACTCATAGTGTACAAGGAATACCCTCCGAATGTTGTGTGATATTTAATTGAAAATTAAGCAACGTGATACCGCAGCTCCTTTCTCATCAAGAGGGAGAATGTAATTTTCCCTTTGTTGATTTGTGATGCTACCTTACAAAGAATTGTTGGACATCACATTCTATTCTCAAGTAATTGTTTGATAACCCAGAGGTTGTGTGTCATTATTGTTCTGTATTGTTGTTTGTGTTCTAGATGGGATCCATGGAAACAGCCGCCCTAGCTCCTTCTCTATAACTGCAGGGAACGCAACTTTATCACCAATCCCATATTTCGCTCTATTGACTGCTTCTCTCAAGTCTGCAACAGTAACAACAGTGTTTCCTACAAAGCACCAATATGGTAACGTTAGCTTTAAATCTCAATACCATTAACAAGCACAATAAAACAAAAGCAAACAAATATCACATAAGGATACCTTATCACTAGTAAATAATTAACTGGAAATTAGCCGAGAAATATCCTAGATGTAGATCACTAGTAAATAATTAACTGGAAATTAGCCGAGAAATATCCTAGATGTATATAACTAGAAGACAACAAAACCACCATTCTATAAGTAGGCAAGTAGGAGCTTTTCACTTGTTCAGTATGATATTGGGAGTTTTTGGTGTTTAATGATGCAAATGCCTATATAAAACCATGTTTGAACAAGTTGATAGACACTACTTCCTGTTGGATTGGTGGCAGTCACTAGGCCCTTCAGAGCCCTGCTTGCCAGCACACTAAACCATTTGAGCCCAACTTAGTTCCTCTGGATGCTTTATTTGATGTGTATTGTAGTATAGAGATGGCTGATGAAGTGCTGCTTACAACCAAAATGCTCTCCAACAGCTCACTTCTCCACACATTCTCCAGAAAACTATTTTGAATTTTCTGTTTTCTTCTGGATGATCAATGTGAGGCATGATTCAACTGAAAGTATCCTGATACCTGAAACCCTCTCCAGAAAAATATGCTTTATTGAGATGGCTGAGAAAAATGATACGATAGAAAGTTTTGAAATACTCCCCTACCTCTGCAGCCCACCATAAGTTCTTTATTTTTTATTCAGGTGGCCAACAGGGGGCCAAGATACAATTGAAAAACTCCACCATCTCTCCCTATCTGTCCATTGTAATGATTATAGATATGCCCATAAAATATATAAGGATTCTGAAGCAAATATTTGTTGTTATATGAATGTCCTAGTGATGTGGGTTTTTGCAAAGTTCCATCCTCAGAAAAATATTTCCCATTGATCGAACTAAAAGCTAATTTAGTTGATGCTAACCCTCCTTCCCTGTGCAGGGAGAGGAGGTAAAGCTCTGCCAAGCAACTAGTGGAGCACTATATGTGATGTTGTGTAACATGAAAACATGAAGTATAACCAATATATGGTTATTTTCAGAATTTTAAAAGTTTATTTGAATTATCTATTTTTTCCCAAAGGAGATGGTTAACAATTTCTACATTTACTCTTGTATGGAATATTTTCTTTAGTGCGTCAAGTTGGCCCACATCTTTCCACCCTCATTTTATGTTACAACTCAGAGAACATGACCAAAAAACTGGCAGGGATTCAGCAAACCAAAGAAGCCCATAGAAATCATCATTGAACATTCATGGCTCACCATAGCCATAATTAGACTACAAGCAAGAGTTATTTTTCACGTAGTAGCAAGCAGCCCATGGAACAACAAACAAAACAGGATTAAGGAAATTTATCATTATGATTTTGGTGCCACATTGTGTTATTCAGTATGGCATTCTCTTCTCTTTCATCTGCACTTGTATTCTTCTTCCCTAATGCAAGTGTAATCTATATATATGAATACCAACCTACTTTGAAAGAAAATAGGATCTTAAGGAAACCACGTCTGTGGAAGGTTTCACATAACTGCTGATGATCATTTAAGGCCTTCATATTTGACTCTAGAAAAAGATTTATGACTCTCCTATTCTTATTACTCTCTTGTGTATACATTCGACTTCCAATGCCATCAACCATCACTGTCAGAATACAGAAAAGATGATTGCAAGAACACAAGATTTCTTTGTACCCATGGTGTAGGCGAATTGACAAGACTCCAAACCTAAGGATAAAACCCCTTTTTTTATATTGCTAATAATTTACAAATATTATGCTCATATGAGCATCAACATGAGACCAATACAAGCTCTTGCAAGCACAACCATGAGACTAATATCAGCTCCTTTTGAGCAATCACACTAGAAAGCACTTGTGGAAGACCAAAAGCCACAACTTAGAAATCCACTTATTTTAGAAACCACCTCCACATTAGAAGCCATCTATGGAAGACCAACAGTCACAACTTTCAATTCCATATTAGATGTCCCATTGCTATTTGAACTTGGGTCTCCACATTGAGAACTCAATGCTTTAACCAATTAAGCTCAACCCCTTGGACAAGGATAAATGTTAAATTTGATCAAATCAATCAGATTATAATCAGGATGATGAACTTTGATTGTGAAGTAGATGTCAAACTATATCTTATTTTCTGTATTAAGAATTCTAAGTCTGAATTTCTTTTCTTATTGTCGATGTTCAATTGCAGAACATTTATTAATTTCGATGGTCTGCTTTGAGGATTTGAACTCCCATAAATATAGAGAGGAGTCGTCACGTCCCATGTTTAGAGAGACACGTCTTTAGGAAGACGCGTCTCATGAGAGACACGTCTCATGAGCGGAAGTGGAGACACGTCCTCTCATGGGACGTGTCTTAGTTAGTGTCCCTTAACTCTAAGACAACCGAACTTAATTGATTTAGCAAGGGCGATCCATATTAAATGTCATCAATCTGGAATTCGATCTGTTTTATATATATAATTTATATCCTCAAAAATATAGATCGAAACTATGCTTGGATGAAGCGATTTGATATAAATGATGATGATGAATAAATTTAATCATCATTTATATCTTACCGATGCTATCTGGTTTCAACACTCCCTCTTAGCTAGGGAAGATAACTCCAACCAAGTATATAGTGATATCACCTTACTCGTGATATCAGAAGATATGGAATGCTTCTAAAAGTGTCAAGTCACATGACATTCTTCATAACACATCTTCATTATGGTATGTGCATTGACATCAAGTCTCATGATGTCTACCATAATAAATCATAGCATATCCACGGATATATTTATCCACCATGATTATCTCATAAGGATCATAATGATCTTCAATTGATATCAAGTCTCATGATATCTATCAGAATGTCCACAATATACTATCATGACATATCCACAGATATCAAGTCACATGATAGTGCAATTAATCATTGTAGAGTCGTCACTTAACAATGTTAAATACAAGTGTTCATTATCAAAAAGATCGTCACCTTTCAATAATGTATACAGGGGGAGAGAGGACCCATAAAGTCATGGAGTCACACACATGACAAAAGATTTTACACATTAAACATCTTTTAAATACATTAGTACAAAACAATTTTAATCTCAATAACAATTTACATTTCAACCATACCAAGTTTCTTCCTGAAGTGTTCAACTTTAACTTTGGAGAGAGGCTTGGTGAGAATGTCTGTTGTTTGATCATTTGTACTAATATACTCCAACTGGATCACATTCTTTTCTACCATGTCTCTCACATAGTGGTAAGGGATCTCTATATGTTTAGATCTATCATGGACTACTGGATTTACTGAAAGCTTAATGCAGCTCTGATACCATGTTAAATTTGATCAAATCAATCAGATTATAATCAGGATGATGAACTCTGATTGTGAAGTGTTGGCGTTTTGTTGGCATTTCAAATCGCACCTCTGGAATGCACTTTGGAAACGGAGAGCTATGTACAGTAAACTGCTCTTCGAATTAGGAGGGGAAGCTCCCTCTTTTGCTGAGTTGCATAAAGAAAGTAAACTAAACTTAATTTTGCCTATCTTTTTGGTTCAGCTGCGAGAACACAAGGTTATAGAACACTAGATGTTGCAGCTGAGGATTTCCCTTTAATGAAACTTGACGACTACAACTTAACTTATGCTAAAATGTTTCTATCCTCTCAAGTAAACGCAGAGCAAGAGAGTTTAGAAATGGACGAGGTTGATTTTCTTGACAAAGATACTTGAATAAACTTTCCTCAACATACATCTACTAAATTTCAATGCAGGCTGAAAAAGGAGATCATAAAAGTATTACGGAAATATGAGACTTTATATCAAGGGCAGCAAAACAAGCTTCAAGATTTTATTTCCTCACACTTCTAGCACAAAACAATAAACGGAAATCTGAGATATTCATATCGAGGCAGCAAAGCACACTCAAGGTTTTTATTTACTCAAACTTCTGGCACAGAGATTACAATTTTGGGACAGCAAGTTGTAGCAAAATACTTGCAACATGCGATCAACCTGATTATAATTGACACATAACACATGCACTAAACAAGGATTTGCAGCTAAGGAGGCATGCAAACTTGCTCTTTACACAAAGTGAACTGACACTAAACGATAACAAACATGAAGGCATAAGCTCAACGATTCTGTTATCACAAGCACGGTTCTGAACAACACTGAATAACAAAGAGAAGGCACTAAAGGCACTTGTGTCTTGTTATCACTAGCATGGCTAAACTAAAATGAGCAAACACTGCTCTTATTTATAACTAAGCAGAGGAGTAGGGAACCCTAAAATCTCCTTGCTTTTACAACTACTACTTGCCAACATGCAAGCTTTATTTCTAATCCTAGAAAAGATAAAACATCAAAAACCTAGAAAGCATCTAAAAATAGAAAATGCCAACTCATTACAACTGTTTTCCTTCTTCTTCAAAGAATGGATAAGAATTGAGACAAGAATAGAAAGAAAGCATGAGATAAGAATGGAAAGAAAGCTTGGAGAAAGCTTCTAGAAGATTGTTGCTTTAAATCTCGATCACATCCGCCAAAAAACGGGAAACCGCCTCTCTATCAAGAGTGTTGATACTATCTATAGCCATATTCTGCTTTTCTAGGATCTTCTCCTTTTTTGCAATCAAACTTAGTGAATCTTTGACATCTTCATCTTCTTTATGAGTTCTATTCTTGAAAATCATCGCTGCCCCAAAAGGTGATTCATTGATTGATAACTTGGTGGCTCTGCAACTTTTGTGCATTCTGACACTTCTCTTGATTCTCCTATGGAAGAGTTTTGCACAACTTTTTGTGACACTTGTCCTTTCGCTCATACCACTCCCTTTGCACGTTCTTCAACTAAGATGATGACGTTTTATGTCTATAATGGTACTGAAAAGCACTTCCCAACACTGTTCGTTCAGATAATTATGTTACAACACTTGTTTGGCTTTGAATTCGATGGGAGAGTACTCCATGCTGAAAAACTTGAAGATTGACTATAAACTTGACTATGCTCGGACAAGCTCACCACAAACCCTAAAAATAACTTGCTGATTTTCTTCATCAAACGGATGAATTTTTGGAAATTTTTCTGAGATATGGGTTTTGTTTAGAATTTCGTTACAAGCAAACCCAGATCGTCCGTTTTTGAAAATTTTGAGTGAAGACTGAAAAAGCAGCAAACCCTAATTTTCTCCAAAAAAAACAGAAAAAGTTGTCATCCGGGTATCGTTCAAAGGCACATTCTAGATGAACCCATTTGGTTAGATTTTGAAAACCTCGAGGTTTCACTGAAAAAGCAGCAACTTGAAGTTTCACTGAAAAAGCTGTGATATGGGTTTCGTCCAGAAGAATATTTGAGATAGACCCAAAAGATTGGAAGTTGTAAAATTTGAAGTTTTCTCCGACATGCAAAATAAAAAGCAGCTGCTGCAACCTTGAGAAAATTTTTCAAAAATTATCCAGAAGATAGAACTAGTATAAACCAGCTCGCTGAAAATTGAAAACAATGGCCTCCTTCAAAGATTTGATGTTCTGGATGAAAAAATATGAAAAAGCAAGCTTTCTTGAGTGTTGATCTGAAAATTAATTGAAAAACCAGCAAGTTAAACTCTTGAATCTTGAAAATAAGGGTTTGAAGTTGCTGCTTTGTTTCTCTTTCAAGACCACCTGCAAGAAAATAATGAATAATGAAACACAGAGGTGCCTTAAATAAGTTTTGTCTTGAGAAAACAACTTTCTTTTGCCCTAATTCTTCAAAACCCTATTTCAAGTTTGTGCAATGAACTTAGACTTTTGTCTTCATCTTCAATTTTTGAAATTTTCAAATATTTGACTAAGGCATTGGAAGTTGGGCGCCCTTCTTGGCTGGAGGCGACTATTTCACTCAGACTTAACCATTTTTTCATCATTTTCAACTTTTCCTCAATTTTCAACTCTAGTTTGATTCTGATTTTCGACCTCCAAATTGATCCGACGAATGTGCTAAATGTTTCATCACGAAGCCTAATCGAATCTGACAAAGTTTGTTTGGAGAAGACTTCTGATGAAAACTTCATTTGACCCTTCAAAAAGTCAGGTGCCTCTCTCCTCCAAGGGCGCCCACTTTCTCCAGTGTTAGCCATTTTCATGATCTTTGAATTTATACTTGTCTTCTGACCTTCAGATGAATTCATGATTCCGGGCGTTGTACTTGTCAGATTGACTGGCTGACGGATTCGTTGGATACCTTAGAAGATTCTGGTAGGGGTCTCCTAGACACTCCATCTTTGAAAACTGACATCTAGAGGCTCTAAACCCTAGGCGCCCTTCTCCTTCAGGGGCGCCCATCTCCTCCAGAGATGGTTTTTATTCCGAGTTTTTCACTATTGCTTGACTTTTGTCGTTTCATTCACTTTTCCTTCTTTGTTCAACCTACAACATCTGATGACTGCCTGCTCCGACGGACGTGTTGATGATTGCGTTGGACAACTTGATCAAGTCTAACGAAGTCACGTTGGAGGTGCCTTCTGCAAATTCTATCATTTGACTTCTCACAAACTTGGGTGCCCTTCTTCCCCAGGGGCACCCATGTTCACCAGTGTTAGAATATTTTCATCGGTTTTACCTTCAGAGTTCTAAACACCTCTCATCATGGCCCCTGTTTGATTTGGTTTTGCCGACAGCTGAGTGATCGTATGATTGCGTTGTCGGGCTCTCTGCGGAGCTAGGATGGATCTGACCAATATTGCCTGGGAGCTCCACTTCTGGTTTTATCATTTGATGCTTTAAAAAGATGGGCGCCCATGTTGAGCAGACTTAGAAACTTTTTCGCAATTTTAAATTTCTTTCGTCGATTGACGTGCCTTCCTTGTCTCGGCTGTCGAAAACAAAAAATTTTAAGGCATGAAAGTTTGGGCGCCTCTTCTTGATAGGGGCACCTGAAGTCTCTAGACTTAGCCAAAAATTCATATTTTTCAACTTTGACAGCTTCTCTTCTTCGTTCCTCGTTCCTCGTGCACGTTTGTCATTGACAACTTTTGTTTGACGCTTAAATGTTTGATTCTGACACCTGGCAACTGACTGACCTCCATTGATAACCTTGATTCTCCAAAAGAAGCTTCTGAAAAAGCAAAACAAACCCACTAGAGCAAAACTGATCTTTTCGTGATTTCGACTGCACCAGCCTAATGAGGAAGTATTTTAAGCCAATCAAAATCAGTCTCAACCCTAGAAGCCAAACTTTCTATTTTTAGAAAATTTTGCAAGTATCTATTTCGAAAGAAACCCAAAAAAAGTTTCTATTTTTAGAAAACTACTAAAAATAGAAATTTTCCTAAAATTTAGGGTTGAAAAATTGAAATCTGGGTATTGTTGATTTGGTTGCTCTGAGCTGACCCAGATTGTCAGATTTTGAAAATTTCAAGGTTTTGACCCCCATGCAAGACATGCAAATCCCAATTTTGCCTTTTTTGACAGATTTAACAATATTTGGACTCATTTCTTCAAAATGCCTAAGTGTAGCAAAAAATTTAATTTGGGGTACAACATGAAGTAGATGTCAAACTATATCTTATTTTTTGTATTAAGAATTCTAAGTCTGAATTTCTTTTCTTATTGTCGATGCTCAATTGCAAAACATTTATTAATTTCGATGGTCTACTTTGAGGATTTGAACTCCCATAAATATAGAGAGGAGGAGTCACGTCCCATGTTTAGAGAGACACGTCTTTAGGAAGACGCGTCTCATGAGTGGAGACACATGGAGACACGTCCTCTCATGGGACATGCCTTAGTTAGTGTCCCTTAACTCTAAGACAACCAAAATTAATTGATTTAGCAAGGGCGATCCATATTAAATGTCATCAATCTGGAATTCGATCTGTTTTATATATATAATTTATATCCTCAAAAATATAGATCGAAACTATGCTTGGATGAAGCGATTTGATATAAATGATGATGATGAATAAATTCAATCATCATTTATATCTGACCGACACTATCTGGTTTCAACAATAAAAAACTAGAAAAATAATTATTTTGCTCTCAATGCATCAAATTATGCACCATTGTCCCATGTTGGATGTCATTTTCAGCACACACAAGTGCCATATTGTTGACAAGGAGTCCAAGAAAACCATTGCACTTGGCATAGAGGATCACGGTTTATATCGGCTTATTGATACAAGAGAGGTTCAAGAATGTGCATTGGTAGCCAAGAGTTCATCTGCTATCAATACTCTTTGGCATTAGCATTATGGGCATCTCAACCTTTCTTATTTCTCTCAATTAGCTCGAGAGAATATGGTAGAAGGTTTACCTGAAATCCAGCAGCAAATACAAGGTGTTTACGGAGCTTGCCAAGCAGGGAAGGAACACATAACTTATTTTTCAGAAGGACAAGCTTGGAGAGCACATAGGGTCCTTCAATTGGTTCATGTAGATATATGTGGACCAATGAATACAACATCAATCACTAGTGCTAGGTATTTTCTTTTGTTTGTTGACGATTTTACTAGGAAAATGTGTGTTTTTCCTAAAAGAAAAATCAGATGTGTTTAAAGAATTCCAAAAGTTCAAAGCATTAGTAGAAAAAGAGTCTAGTTGTTCAATAACCACCCTTAGGTTTGATAATGGAGGTGAATTTTGTTCAAGCAAATTCACAAACTTTTGTGCTAAACATGGTATCAAACGTCAATTCACAACACCCTATACTCCATAACAAAATGGAGTGGTTAAGAGAAGGAATCGTACTATTATGGAGATGGCCTAGTGTATATTGGAGAACAAGAGTGTTCTCAAGAAGTTTTGGGCAGAGGCAGCTTACACTGCAGTTTTTATCTCCTCAATAGGTCTCCAACACAGACAGTGAAGGAGAAGACCCTAGAGGAAGCATGGTCTAGGAGGAAACCAAAGGTGAGCCATCTCAAGGTTTTCGGTCCTACTGCATAGGTTTGGATTCCAAATGCAAAGAGAACCAAAGTGGACTCCAAGAGTCAAAAGCTAATGCTTACAGGGTACAGTGAAAGTCATAAAGCCTATAGGTTGATTGATGTGGACATTGGCTGATTGACATTCAACAGAGATGTTGTGATTGATGAAGAAGTTGGGCCTTTTCAACTCTCTTTTGACATCACGAATATTGAAGATCGGCTTCTAAAGGCTAAAGATTTAGGTGTCCAACTTCAATTAGCTACACCTGATGAGGGAGACTCTGATGATTCCGAACATGTAGAGTCTCCTAGGCAAGTACCAGCACCAGATGATTTTCTTCAGGAAAACCAAGATCAACATCCAGATGATATAGTTCTAGGAAAAGTTGGCAGACTCACTGAGTTTTCAGCGAGTCTTGAAAAACTTGCGAGTCTTTATGACTTTAACTCGTCGAGTCTTCTTGCCGAGTCTTTTCCGAAAACTCGTCGAGTCTTCTTGCCAAGTCTTTTCCGAAAACTCGTCAAGTTTTGCCAAAAACTCGCGAGTCTTTACAAAAGACTCGCCAGATACATAAAAAAAAATGTGAAAAACGTACAAAAAAATCAAAAAAGTTGTCGAGTTTTTGTTGACTTGTCAATTTTGGGCTTGGCAAGTTTTTTGCCGAGTCGAGTTTTCCAACTATGGTTCTAGGCAGCCCAAGTCATGATGACCACGTTGATTTGGATGAAGAGGTTTCTACAAAGAGACCTAAGTGGTGGGAAAAACTTCTTGTTGATGCTTGAGATGATGAAATGGTTGAGGATCGATCATTTAGAGGCACGAGCAAGCAAAACAAAATTAACTTTGCTCTTATGGCCAATATTGAGGGAGTGTATGAGCCACAGATGTTCGATGAGGCAAAAGATAAACTTGAATGGGAAAAGGCCATGGAAACTGAACATCAGAGTCTTATGAAAATAAGACTCGGGTTCTTTCAAATATTCCACCAATGAAGAAACCCATTGGCTACAAATGGGTGTACAAACTCAAGTACAAAGTTGATGGTACACTTGACAAGTACAAAGCATGGTTACTGGCTAAAGGGTTCTCACAAAGAGAAGGTATTGATTGTGAGGAAACCTTTGCTCTTACAACAAAGATGAGCACCATCTGGTTAGTTCTAGCCATGGCAGCATAGTTTGGCTAGAAGGTCCATCAAATGGGCGTGAAGAGTTCCTTCCTCAATGGTGACTTAGAGGAAGAAGTGTACATGACTCAGCCTCAAGGTTTTCAGGTTGCAGGAAAGGAGCATCAAGTATGCAAACTAACGAAGGCTCTTTATGGCTTGAAGCAAGCACCCAAAGCATGGTACATAAAATTGACAAATATTTGGATCAATAGGGATTTCAACAAAGTCTTGCAAATCCAAATTTATACGTCAAAAGCATAGACAATGAAATCATCCTTCTGGTCATTTATGTGGATGATATCATCATTATAGGTAGTGAGGCACATTTGATTGAAGAAATCAAATGTAATTTGTGAAGGCTTTTGACATGATGACTTAGGCCTCCTACTTTATTGCCTAGGTGTAGAGGTTTGGCAGATAGATGGTGATATTTTTATTTCTCAGTTTAAATATACCCGGAGTTTGCTAGACAAGTTTAGAATGATGGATTGCAAAATCTTGTCTACACCTATGGAGAAAGGGTTGAAGCTTTCAGCCAAAACTGACTCAAAAGTGATCGATGAATCAACATTTAAACAACTAGTGGGCATCCTTATCTATCTTACAGCCACTAGACCTAATTTGAGTTATTTGTGAGTTAAATTTCCAATTTTATGACAGCCCCAAAGGCAGAACATTGGGTTGCAATGAAGTGGGTACTGAGATATGTGAAAGGGACACTTGACTTTGGCATTTTGTATAGCAGAAGCAAAGATCCTAGGTTGGTTGGGTTCACAGGTTCAGATTGGGAAACAATTGTTGATGACAAGAAATCCACTTCTGGATATGTTTTCAATCTTGGTATAGGCGCAGTCACATGGACCAGTAAGAAGCAACAGGTAGTGACTCTTTCCTCGACAGAAGTAAAGTATCGAAGAACCATCAAAGCAGCATGTGAGGAAATATGGCTTTGAAGGATGCTTTCAAACATGCAAATGTCTCAAGTAAGGCCTTCACCCTTGTTTTGTGACAATCAAGGTGTGCTAAATCTTGCCAAGAATCCAATCTTCTATGAGCATACCAAACATGTGGAGCTTCATTGTCATTTCATTAAGAAACTTGTAGAAGATGGTTCAATGATATTGTAGTATTGTCAACTTGAGGACCAGACTGTAGACATTCTTACCAAGTCCTATGGTCCTGACAAATTTGTTAAATTTCGGGATAAGCTTGGTGTAATTAGTAGAATGACCATTAAGGGAGGGTGTTAAAGTAATGTTTCATATTGTAATGGTCAATTAGCTTTTAGGATAGACTTTAGGAATCTTCTTTAATAAAGTCATGTTGACTTTAGATATTTTTCCTATGAGTTGTCATCCTAATCCTTTGTGGATAAGATATTTGTCATCCTTATACTTTGTGGATAAGATTTACCTTTTTGCTTTATGAGTTGTCAATCTTATCTTATGAGTTATCATCCTTATCCTTTGTGGATAAGATATTTGTCATCTTTATCCTCTATGGATAAGATATTTGTAATCCTATATAAGGATGCTTTTGCTCCATATTTCTTGATAGATTTTTATGCAATCTTGGTTAACTCTATGTGTGCTGTTTTTGTAATAGTTTTCAAGCTTTCATTTGAATATAGATGTTGGTCGAAGCTAGGTTCTAAAAAGATGGTGTGGGGCTGGTCAAATTTAGGTGGTTGCTATGACAAATGGATTCCTCTTATTTTATTTCCAATCTTTGGCAGGAAGCACGAGAATTCTGCAGGGAGGTCCTTGGTTCCTTGGTAAGTCTGTCCTATTTCTAAAAAAAATGGTCTATTGGTTTTGATGCTACCAAAGAAAGCCTTGGTTTGGTCTCTATATGGGTTAGACTCCCAGGGCTCCCTTTGGAGTTTTGGCATGAAGCATTTTTTCACAGTATCGCAAAGTCTTTTGGTCATTTTTTATATATTGACAATGTCACAAAGTCTATGAAACACTTGGTCTTTGCTAGATTTTGTGTATGTGTTGAAACTAATAGGGAGCTACCAAATGTTATAAAACTTAGTTCCAAATATGGTGTTTGGAAGCAAAAAATTCACTACGAGTCATCTTTGCAATTTTGAATGCATTGCAATAAAGTTGGGCACTTCTCCCATTCCTACCAAGGCTTTAAAGAGCATCAACATTATCAGAAAAATGGTAACATGATTCCTCCCATGGTTGGGAAAGAGAGTTAGAATGTTGTTAAAGAGCAACCTAATATAAGGAATAAAAGAAAGGTTTTAGATATTTTGATGGAGAACCTTGTGAGGAAAGCGAGGGGATCTGCCCTCAAGGACAAGAGAAAGCCCGTTGTAGTGACTAAGTGCCATTTGGTTGAACCTAGATTATCTTCAAAAAAATACAGGTTGGCCCTTGTGGACCAACCTTCAACTCCTCTTCAAAATTATTTGGCAAGGTTTGGCTTTAAACCTCCATGATCGCATTTAGGCTGTGGTTTTGTTGTTTTATTGGGGCCTCTCTAGTTCTTTTGCTAGTTTAGTATCTCTTATTTTTGTGTTTCGTCTCATGTGGTTGTTGCTTTTTCCTATTGTAAAAGGTTTTGGGGCCCTTTCAAAACCCTTTTCCAGTTCATAGCTCCAGTCGAAAGCACTTATCTTATTAAAAACTATTTTTTTGACTTTTATGAAAAGACAAGTAAGATGGATTGAGAAGTTCTACAATGACTTAACGCTAAAATGATGGGTCTAGATGAAGTGTTGTCAGATTTTCAAGAAGTGTTCTATGAGCCTAAGGAGTTATCGAAAATGGTAGAGCCTATAAAGAAAATTAATTGTAAAAATTAAATCATTGTTGCAGAAATAAAAAGATAGATTGATTTCAATCGGGATTATCACATTGCAATACATTTTGTTTCTTAAAGACTCTTATTTTCCCATATCAACTACTCAAACTCCCTTACGGTAATAACTAACAACTAACAATAATTTATTTCAACTATTAACAAAAATTTGTTTATTTATAAATTAACATCTATATGTTAATTTATTTTCTTATTATTATTATCTAACCTATTCTAAACTATCTAAAGATGTAATATTCCAACAAGGGTTGCCACCACGAAGGAAGTTGGAGCATGAGATTCAATTACTTCTCGAATCTCCACTACCCAACATTGGCTTGTACAAGCAATGACTTCTAGAGGGCAATGAGGTCAAGAAACAATTCACAAGTTATTGGAGCAAAGGGTCATCCAACCTAGCACTTCGCCACATGGTTCACCTACTGTTATGGTATGAAAGAAAGATAACTCTTGGAAAATGTGTAAACTACAGGGCTTTGAATAATATCACATAAAAATATGCTATCCTCTTCCATGGATAGATGATATGTTAGAACAACTTCTGAATAGCAAATACTTTACAGAGTTGGATCTCAAATTTGGATACCACTAAGTACATATGAAGAAGGATACCTAGAAGGCCACTTTCAAAACAAAAGGAGGTCTTTATGAATAGTTATTTTTTTGGGTTTATTTAATGCTCCAACTACATTTATGAGAATAAAGAATTATGTATTGAGGGATTTCATAGACAAGTATGTATCTAAATGATATCTTCATTTTAGTGCAACAAGGAAAGAACATGTCATTCATATAAAACAAGCCTTGAAAGTTCTAAAAGAAAACAATTCTTATGCAATATGAAGAAATGTGAGTTTGGCAAAGAATCACTAGTTTACTTAGGACACATGGTTAAAGGGTGTGAGCTAGGAGTAGATCTAGCTAAGGTGGAGGCCATCACTAATTGGTCTACACCAAAGAGTGCCAAAGCAGTTAGAAATTTTGTAGGTCCAATTCAATATACGAGGAAACTTATTTCAGCCTTCTAATCCATAATGGCATGCCCCCGCCATGTACAAAACAGATTGCAGCACTACACATTAAAAAAACCTAGGCATTGGAAGAAAAGAAAATTATTAATAGCATTTACATTAAGAAGGGCTGACCCAGATTAAAATAATTTAATTATCAACAATTAATGGAGGCCGACCTACAATAAAAGGAATTAAAATTGACAGCAATTATTAAAAGTTGGGGTGGCGACTGAGATTAGTTAAAGAAGATTATTAGGCAGCGCTCAGCTTTGAAAAGGTGCAACTCTTGCCAAGGGAAATGACTTTTGTGAAGAGGTATGACTCCCTCCAAATGGAAGATATAAAAAGGGAGACATTTCAATTGTGGAAGGGGTGAAAAATCATCAAATTGGAAAAGGGAAAAATAAGAATAAGAAATATAAGACATCTCTTTGGAATAGAGATTGAGAACAGCCATTGGTAATATTTTGAAATATAATCGGTGGCAGACATTGAAGAGTGAATTTGTCATTTCATTAAGAAGTAATTATTTAGAAACATTCTAGCAAATTCCTTTGGGAATCATATTGTGAAGTGTCTTGCAAATAGGAAGGCCATTCAGCCTTCCAAGTTCACAAGAGGTGAAGGAAGACCACCGTTAATGCTCTTATGAAGTACGCCACCCCAAGATGAAATCGACAGCCACCCTTCCATGCTTGTAGACCAGGAAATGGAATGGAAAACCGGCCTTCCATGCTCTTGGGCTTGATCAAGGAGCACAGCCAGCCTCCAAGGTGGACTGAGGGATGGAAGGGTGGCCCACCTTCCATGCTCTTGCAATACAAGGACAACCAGCCTTGAGATTGTTGTTTGCAAGCATTTCCAATAAATTCATGAGGTGATTTGCTATAAGGAATATGCTATGATGTGTTGATTCAAATATTAATGATGCTATGAACTATTGATCTAAATATTATGATGTTTTAGCTATGATTTATTGATCTCAATATTATAATGTTTTATGTATAGATTTGAATATTATCATAAAGTTGATACTTGTTACTACTAATATCAGTTTTAGTGATTAATATTGTTCTGCAAGCCTAAAACTAGGAATATCCCAAGTAGGGACATTACAATTGGTATCAAAAAGAAAATTGGTATATGCAATTGAGCCAAATAGCTCAAAGAGCCTTAGAAAGAGAAAAGAGGAAACTAGAGGCAAGTATCTATTAAATATATTAAATAATATAATAGTCATCTTAGTCGTCTTCAGTTAGTTTTAGTTAGTTTCTATTTTTAGTCTGCTGTCTACGATCGTTTCTTTTAGAAACATCGTCTCTTGTAAATCTATATAAGGAACTTCCGTTCCTCGTTTAACATATCATATATCGAATATCTTAACATGGTATCAGAGCCGATGGGGTTCTTCAAAATTTGTAGCTTCTTCCTGGAATTTATTTCCAGAAATTTTTTGGCTCTTTGTATTCTAAAGTTCGAGTTTTTTGCTTTGATTTTTCGTGAGTTCTCCTCACTGAAAATCATGGGCCTTATTCTGAAAATCGTGGACTTTAAAAATGCGTTTTTTTGGTGCCCTTTCAAGACACGTTTCTGTGTCTTTTGAAGCCACAATTCTGTGCTTTTTTTGGCACGCGATTCTGGGTGTGTTTCATCCTTTTTTTGGCGTGAGGGTTTCTTTTTCCGTCTGCACGCAACTGTTTGCACACGATTTTCATCCCGCGCGACTTGTCTGACCACAATTTTTGAGCATGTTGTGGTCGCGCGATGTGCTTTCTGGGCGCGTTTTTTCTCTTTGTTTTCCACGCGACCTCCCAATTTGAAGTCTTATTTGGGATGCGTTTCTGGCCACGTTTTGGAGGGGTTTTCTAGCTTTTTCGGCTATGGATTTCGTCCTCTGTCTGCCCGCATTGTTTCAAACGTTTCTAGGCACATTTTTTATGCCTCTTTGCTCAATTTTTTGAGCTTTAGGTGGTCGTCTATGCCTTTAACCGCGACAGCTAGGGTGTTTCCCACGATTTCATGAAGTTCTAAGCTTTTTTCTGCAAACTTTTGAAGCTTCCTCGATCGCCTAGGTTTCTGCAAATTCGTCTAGGGTTTTGACCCTCTAGTTCAAGACAAAAAAATAAATCGACTGCAGATTCTTGGTGGGTTTTTCGAGATCTCAACTGGGTTGTCTTCAGATTTTTCTAGGTGCATCATTTTTCGTGCCTCGAATTTTGTGTTAGCAGATTTGTCCTAGTTTTTATGGGTTTATAATTTTGTCCTTAAAAATTATTTGATGGGTTTTTATAAATTTTTCCTTAAAAATTATTTGGAGGGTTTTTAATATTTTTTCCTGAAAAAAATTATGTGATTTCTGAAAAGGGTTTTACTGTTTTTCCTTAAAAACGATGTTTTGTATGATTTTGTACTAGGTTCTGTAATTCGCAGAGATGTGTGGGATTCATTTAAGGGTTTTTACCTTTTTTTCTGAAAAAACGATGCTTTGTAACCTTCAAATTCAGGGTTTTGCGATTTTGTCCTCAAAAATCATGGTTTCTTGCAATCTGTTTTGGGGCATCGTGCGCATCTCCAAAAGTTTGAAAGGTTTGCCGGTTTTTCCTCAAAATCGTGGCAGTTGTTTTTCGGTGTCTCTGCTCCAGGGAGGGACAACTTTGTTACCTAACATTAGGTTGGATGTTTTGTGATCCATTTTTTCAAAATTTCTGCAGTTTCTGAGAGTGTTGGTGGCAGACTCATCTCAAGTGGCAGAGTCAGTGGCAGGCTCTTGTCTTTTGTGGCAGAACATTCTTTGTTTCTGTGGGTAGTTAGAACGATGACCATTAAGGGAGGGTATTAAATATATTAAATAATATAATGGTCATCTTAGTCGTCTTCAGTTAGTTTTAGTTAGTTTCTATTTTTAGTCTATTGTCTACGATCGTTTCTTTTAGAAACATCGTCCCTTGTAAATCTATATAAGGAACTTTCGTTCCTCATTTAACATATCATATATCAAATATCTTAACAGTATCAACCCGACTAAAGGTAATAAAATGGGTGATCATGAGGTCAATCTAGGAAATGAATTGAGGGCTTTTAGGGAACAACAAGAGAAGACAACACAATTACTTCTCCAAACACTTCAAAACATGAACAGATCAATCAATGCCCTTAGACTCAACCCAGCCAATGGAAGAGATGTAAATTCCAACCATTCCAAAAATAATAATAGAACTCCATTAAGATCATCACCTAGATTAATAAGGCCTACCTTTGTACCTAAAGAAGAACAACCGAGGGAAGAAGAAGAACCCAACATAGGGGCAAATGACCTTGACGAATGTGTAGAAGCATATTCAAGAATTGACCCTAACCTTAGGAGACATATTCCATTTAAAGAATATTGTGATGCAAGAACAAGAAACACCTCTAGAAGAGAAAGAAAGCAGCCCAACAAAGATTTACAACAAAGAGTGAGTAAAATGACTTCCTAATTTTGATGGATCGAGGAAGGTCACTACATGGGCATGGATCCAAAAACTAGACACATATTTTTCCCTCAGCCCCATGACTGAAGAGGATGCTATTAAATTTGTCGTTCTACACTTAGAGGGGATTGCACATGATTGGTGGCACCATGGAATTGCCACATGAGGGCATCAAAACATGGCAACATATGACAAGTTCACACAAAAACTTATAGATCGATTTGACCAAAAGCATCCCAAAAGAAATTTCAAAGAGTTAGCACAATTAAAGCAACAAGGTTCGATGGAGGATTATGTGGCAAATTTTCAAAGAATCTCAATCATGGTGCCCAATGTTACCGAGAGGAGGCTCACATACCTATTTATTAAGGGATTAATGGAGTCAATTTGTGGCTTGGTGGGCACTCTTGACCCTACATCACTACAAGATGCAATCCAAAAGGCATTAAGGTTAGAAGTCACAACAACTGAAGATAGGACATTCTCCAAAAATACACCATTGGGATCGCATAAGCAACTCCCTTTCAAGAGAAATTAGCAACCACAGACATTGCCTCCTCAAATCAACACCACAAGGGAATCCAAGAGTGATCTTTGGAAGAAAGGGTTGTGTTTTGCTTGTAAGGAAAAATGGGAACCAAGCTAATGATGTTCAAAAAGAGGACAAGTACACAATCTAGAAATAATGACGAATGAGGAAATGGACGAAGAAGAATTTGAAACAAGATGATAAAGAATTTTCAAGTGGTGTGTTGGTCACAGTTTTAGGGGCACCCAAATACCATCCCTTTTGAATTCATAGTGTGTTACAAGGACAAAAGGTCATTGTTTTAGTGGATAGTAGTGTTACACATAATTTCATTGATGAGAGATTAGTAAAGAGAATGAAGTTAGAAGCAGAAAATTTTGAAGGCTTCAAGGTAGTCATGGTGGATGGGTTCACTACTCCTTGCACACAAATGATTCATCAACTAAGCATCACCTTGGGGAGACATAAAATAAGTGAAGATTTCTATGTAGTGAATATGTGAGATACAGATGTAATTTCATCCAATGGTTACATTCCTTAGGAAGATATTATCAAGACTTTCAAAAGATGGAACTTTGATTTTGACACAAAGGCCAAGAAGTAATTCTCCAAGGCCCATCAGATGGGTCTCCAAGAGTGGTATCATGAAAAAGGATGGAAAGAGCTTTAGGCATGGGCAAGTAGAGTGGACAGAGCAATGTATGATTCTAGATAAATCTTCATCCGAAGGAAGATTATACATGTTAATATTCAATCTATACTAGACAAGCATGAGAAAGTTTTTAGTGATATTCCATTAGGACTACCTCCTAAGAGCCATTGAACTAGAAGAAGAGACAAAACCAGTAATCACCACACCTTATCGCCACCCTGCAAAATATAAGGAAGAAATTGAGAAAACTATTAGGGAGTTACTTGAAATGGGGCATATACAACCTAGTTCTAGCCCTTTTGCTTCTTTCGTAGTGTTAGTAAAGAAAAAAGATGGCACAATGAGGATATGTGTAAATTTTAGGGCTCTAAATAATTAAAAAATCAAAAACCGATATCCCATCACTAGGGTAGATGAGTTAATAGATGAATTTCGTAAGGCGGTATACTTCTCCAAGATAGACTTACGTTTCGAGAATCATCAAATAAGAATGAGGAAAGAGGATGTTCCTAAAACAGCCTTTAGGTGTCACTTTGGGCATTTTGAATTCCTAGTCTTACCATTTGGATTAACCAATGCCCCTGCCACATTTCAATCTTGCATGAACCACATATTTTGCAAGCAATTAAGGAAATTCCTCTTGGTGTTCTTTGATGATGTATTGATTTATAGTAACATTTGGGAGGATCACTTGAGACATATTGATGAAATCTTGGGGATACTTGAACAACAACCCTTATTTTCTAAAGCATCCAAATGTGAATTTGGGATGGATGAAATTTTGTATTTAGGGCACAAAATCAATGCCCAAGGAGTTAATGTGGGCAAAGAAAAGATCAAGGAAATAAGAGATTGACCATGAACAAGGACTTTAACTCATTTAAGTGGATTTCTAGGACTGCAGCTACTATAGAAGATTTGTCAAAGGATTTTCAATGCTAATTGCCCCCTTGACAGATTTGACTAAGAAAGGTGATTTTACATGGAATGAGGAGGCTCAACAAGCTTTTGTAAAACTCAAAGAAATAATGAGTTCTTTTCCAATGTTAGCCATTCCCAACTTCTCTCTTCAATTTGAGTTAGAATGTGATGCCTCTGGGGAAGGAGTTGGAGCTGTACTCATGCAAAATAAACACCCCATAGCCTTTGAGAGTCAAAGGATTAAGGAAATAGAGAAGAATTACTCTATTTATGACAAAGAAATGCTAGAAATTATGCATGCCTTAGCCAAGTTTAGACAATACTTAGTTTGTGGAAGATTTGTTGTCAAAACCGACCATAACAGCCTAAGATTTTTTTTGAACCAAAAAGATCTAAACAATAGGCAAAAAAAGTGGGTTAGCAAGTTGCAAGCCTATGACTTTTATATTGAATATATGAAGGGAAAGAATAATGTTGTGGCCAATGCTTTATCGCGAAGACCTCACCTATATTCTATTATGGGCATTTTGGTAGATTGGAAGAATTCCATACTTGCAGAATATGCGAAAGATGCAATGACAAATGACATATTGGAAGGAAGATTACAAGATGACAAATACAAGGTGATGGAGGAGCTCATTCTCTACAAAGATAGAATATATCTTATCTCGGGATTGAAAAATAAACAAAAAAACTATGAGGGCTTACCATGATACCCCATTAGCCGGACATCAAGGCTACTATAAAATGTAAAAGCAAGGAAGAGGTTTTCTTGGAAGGGCCTCAAGGGGGATATTTTGAAGCACATTAGGGAATGTACGGTATGTCAAAGAAACAAGGTGGAATAACATCTCCCGCAAGATTGTTACAACCTTTGCCTATACTAAATCAAAAGTGGGAGAGTATTTCAATGGATTTCATTACAGGACTTCCAAAGGTGCAAAGGAAAGATTGTCTATTTGTGGTGGTGGATCGATTAACTAAATATGCTCATTTTCATGCAATATCTTCGGAATATAGAGCACCACAGGTAGCCAATCTCTTCTTTAGAGAAATCTTCAAACTACATGGGCTATTGAAGAACATTGTTAGTGATAGAGATAGCAAATTCCTTAGTTTATTTTGGCAAGAACTTTTCAAGTTGGCGGGAACCGAACTTACCCCAAGCACCAGCTACCACCCGCGAACAAATGAGCAAACAAAAATTGTTAAAAAGTGGCTTGAAGGATATTTATGAAATTATGTCACAAGGCAGCAAACCACATGGATCAAATGGCTACATCTCGGAGCATATTGTTACAATACCACTCATCATATGTTAATAGGGATGAGTCCTTTCAAGGCATTATATGGATATGAGACAATATCATTTGGAGATTCAATTCTTACTGAAAGCAAAGCCCTAGGAGCAAGAGACTTGGTGCAACAAAGTGTAGATATTTTATATACACTCAAAGACAATTTACATCATGCAGAAAATCAACAAAAGATGTATGTTGATTGTTGAAGATCTAAGAGAACATTTAAAGTAGGATACTTATTCTTCCAAAGATTGCAACCCTATAAACAATCTTCTATAAAAGGAAGTGAAGTTGAGAAACTTGAGGTGAGATTCTATGGGCCCTATAAGATTATAAAAAGGATTGGCAAGGTTGCCTATGAATTGGAGTTATCAGCCAACATTCGAACTCGTAATGTTTTCCACATATCTCACCTCAAAAAGGTGCTAGGTCAGCATGTTACACCATGTCTGGAGTTACCCCCACTTGATGATGAGGGAAAATTAATTTTGGAACTTGAGGCCATCTTGGACATGAGAGAAAAGAAATTAAGGAATAAGGTTAGTCCAAAATATTTGATCAAATGCAAGAAGCTGCCTATGGAGGATGCCACTTGGGAGGGAGCATAAATTGTTTATCATCCCAATTAAAATTGCTTGTGGACAGGCAATCTTGTGAAGGACAGACTGTCATGCCCCTGCCAAAGTAAGGATCGCAGCCTCCTAAAGATGGCGGCTTTAACATATATTAATCCTAACAACTAAAGAAGGGTCGATTAGGTTAAAAATAGGAATAGAAGCAAGGAAGAGAGTTAGATAAATAACAAAATAATAGTAATTAATCAAGAGAAAGGCAACACTCCATCTTGGAAAGGGTATGACTCTTGGCAAAGGCTATAGTTAATGAAAAGGTGTGACTTTCCCCCTAAAGTGGAAGATATTAAAGAGAGGACACTTTAATTGAGGAAGGCATCAAGGGAGAAAAAGAGAAATAAGAATAAGAGATCTGAGATATCTCTTTGGAATAGAGATTGAGAACAGCCATTAATAATATTCAGAAAAGTAATTGGTGGCAGCCATTTAAGATTAAATTTATCATTTCAACAAGAGGTATTTATTTAGATATAATTTAACAAATTCCTTGAGAAGTCATATCTTGAATTTGTGAAGTATTTTGCAAGTAGGAAGGATGGCCAACCTTTCGAGTTCACAAGAGGTGAAGGACGACTAGCCTTCATGCTTTTATCAAGTACGCCACCCCGAGATAGAATGGACAGCAGCCTTCCATGCTCGTGGGCCAAGAGGTGGAATGGACGACCAGCCTTCCATGCTCTTGAGCTTGATCAAGGAGGACGGCCAGCCTCCGAGGTGGACTAAGGGATGGAAGAGCGACCCACCTTCCATGCTCTCACAATACAAGGACGACCAACCTTAAGATTGCCATTTGCAAGCATTTCCAATGAATTCACAATATGATTTGCTATAAGGAATATGCTATGATGTGTTGATTCAAATATTAATGATGCTATGAATTATTGATCTAAATATTATGATGTTTTGGCTATGATTTATTGATCTAAATATTATAATGTTTCATGCATGGATTTGAATATTATAATACTTTCTTGTTACCTAATATTACTAATATCAGTTCTTAGTTAATAATACTATTTTGCGGGCCTAAAATTAGGAATTTACCAAATAGGGACATTACACAACACATTTGCATATATATAGGATTTGCATTTCCTATATTATAAGAGGGTTGTTCTCTCCTATAACCACTCTTCTATATTTGTCAATTGTTAAAACAACTCAATACAAACAATCATTCGTACAACCTTTATATATTATCTTACACGTGATATTTAGCAAACTATAACAAACCTAATGATGTAATATTCCTAACAACCTCCCACATTACTTCATTTTCTAAATGGGGATAAGTGGACCAACAATACTTGATGACCATGTTTAGTAGTTCATCAAAAACATAAAGAGTAGGGACATATGCATCTACTTGTGACAAGCAATAGTGGAACTAGCCTCACTATGCTTACTAGAATTTCATCCAAGGATGGTGACAAACACATCTATCAATGGAACCAAGGATAGGAACTAACACATCTATCCAAGGTATTACAACAAGTTTGGATAGGGAAACATATCTATCCATCATGAGTTATGAATAGGGACACACACTTTTGCTCACAACACTTATGACTGGAGACAAACACATCCAATCACAATTACCCAAAAAATGTGATTGGGGACAAACACTTCCATTCACTATCTTGTGAATGGGGACAAACACATCCATTCACAAACAATCGAGAATTGTGATTGGGGACACACACATCCAATCACAAATACAAATTTGAGAAGTCCTTGTTTTCATGTATGTAACCACTATTATAGATCTTTGCCACTCTGATCATAAACGATATGAGACAGTTACCATTGCCACCTAGAAACTGATCTTTGCTTTAGTCATTTTGGCAAAATAGTTGTCACTAAAACAGTCTCGTGGCTTCGTCGAATGCTACTTGTCCTCCAACCTCCTGTGCCTCCATCCTCCAATTGGTTTGCTACTAAGCAAGTTTTTCTTTGAGACTTAGTTTTAGAATGCCCCCTCACAAGATGGACATCACATACAAATGATAGTGCATCCATTTACAGTTGAGGCAATTTTATTTATAAATATTTATAAAAAAATTGACACTTTTGAATTTTGACAAACATATTTTTAATGACATAACAATTTACGACTCATAAAAAATGGACCCTATTTTAAAGAAACTAATAAAACTTGACTCAACTGACACTTTGAGACATTAAACTGACAACAATTTAACTTTAAATTTTAATATAATTAAAAACTATAATTAGAAATGAAATCAATCAAAACACAACTTGACACTTATTGATGGAGAAAAATATCTACAATTATCGGCATAGTTTGAAAGACCATTTATAGAGGTGCATGCTATCACTATTCACTTAACACATAATTACTTTGTGATAGCCTAAATAGACAAGACCTGGTACTTTTATGATCTTACATTTGGTTCACGCCTACAATAGGTTATTGACACTTCCTTAGAGGATGGATATACATCCGCTTTCCGCCCTTCTTTGCAAGCCTCTAAAACAAAAAGTAGAACAAGGACTAGCACAACAATATTTTTATTGTTTGATGATGCATGCATGAAATGATTGTGATTGAAGGTCAAGAACAACCTGCAAGAATTGATCCATAGAATGAGGAAGCTGCATCACTATACTGCCCACCATTCAAACCAATGATTTGATCCTCCCACATACACACCTAAATCTCAATTAAACACAAAAGGATGGCTCTTCTTAAAATGATGACTATTATAAACGTTTAGCAAGATTTAGAGGCAGGCGATGTTGATTTAGGTCATCATTTTTTTGTTCATGATAACGCTCATATCCAAATCTCTGTCTGCATTTAACGCATTAACTCTTACAATGGTTTTGTTGGAATGTTAGGGGGTAAGTTAAAGCAGAGCACAATACAATAAATTGAATCTTATTTTCCAAAAGAGGTGATTGATGTCATCACATCCAACACAAATGACTCTTGACCATTGTGCTTAAATATTCATACACAAGATGATTTGTCTTTTTCACAGGTATTATATAAGCCCAAAAACCTATCCTCAGATCAAGATGGTAATAAGAAGAATGCTTTGCAGCATAAAAGCATCAATGAGGTCGAGAAAGAAAAAAACACTCTTAACAATGTTCAAATGGTTGATTTTGAAGGTGGTGTTATTTGAGTTGATCAAACAATATCAAAGAGAGTGCAGAGACAATTCATTCTATACTTAAACAGAGCTGAGTGAAACTTTTACGAAGGCTAAGACTTGAGATGCACTACAAGCTCTCTACAAAATGCTCTACTTGTGGACATCACACTTGAACATAGAATAGACACTACATAGCACACTCCGATCTGCAGGCTCTTTAGATTGTGTAGCTTTGATACCATATCAGGGATTTTGGGTAGAAATATAGAAGAATGCAAAGATTTTACACAAATAATATGGTGCTTCCATTCTTTTTCGTTCAATGCATTTGCATATATATAGGATTTGCATATACTATATTATAGGATGGTTGTTCTATCTCCTATAACCACTCCTCTATATTTGTGAGTTGTTAAAAACTCAAAACAAACAATTATTCATACAAACCTTGATATATTATCTTAAACATGATATTTAGCAAACTATAACAAACCTAATGATGTAATATTCCTAACAGTTCTCTCACACAATTCCAGATGGAGCTCGTTTTCCCACAAGCAAATGAAGGTCAAAATCTTGCAATAGGCAAAAATCGCTAAAAGTCAATTTCAGCTAAGCTCAACCACTCATGCCACTTGTTGGGTTCGATCTGGGCACATTTCCTTAGGGAATTAAAGATGTTTTCCTACTGATCTGATGGGGGATATGGCACCCATGTTTTATTTATTATTTGCAAACTCCTTTTCCTTGCAAAGTGCATTTCTTGGACACCATTTCCATCGGATTGTGTGGGTGTTTTAACTATTGCTGCCTACATTCAAACGCACGATTCATCAATGCAAAGGCAAGGTGTATGTCAGATAATGTTTTCTCACACCTCTTGACATTCAGATTTGATTTGTAGAGGACATATGTCTTTTGGGCACTAGAGGAGGTTGCGACCAAGGGTTCCTTGTCCTTGTGTGACTCTCTAACATTCCCCAAACATCTAGGCCATGGTATATCTACCTGGGCTTATTTGAGAGAGGAGAGAGATAAAAAAACAAAGGATGACACTCTCAAGAGAGGAGCAGAGAAGAAAACGAAGAGCTCACACAATAGAACCAATAGGTTCATAGTTTCCCACTCTAGGTATAGACATTTTTGGACTTTAATGATCTGGGTTCATCCCAAAGTTTGTAATAACACTTGTAACCATTGTAGATCGGATGATTACTAGCAAAATCGGCCTTCATTGAGTGTCTCAACATGTATGTTTTGCATTTTTGGATGTGTTGTTCAGTTGGCTAGCCAAATGACTATAAAATCCTTGCAAAGCCTTTGTGAGGTATCTTCCAACATAATAAAAGAAATGTATGTGCATGCTTATGAATTACTAAGTAGACTCTTTTAAAATTCTACAACTATTTGTAGTTTTTCTGAAAGTGTGTGTAGATCCTAACTTGCTTGTGCAGTTTGAAAAACCTATTCTTTTGTGGTGTGTTGATTAATGCATCACCTTGTTTGCAGTTGTTACCTGTTTTGTGTGAACACAAAGACTCTATTTCCCAACTAGATATAGGCATAGGTCTGCTATTTGTTTGCTCTCCCCTTCAGCCTCAACACACTCAAAAACAATCAATTAAAACATTTTCATTTCCTTTAGTGTGTTAATTCTGCTGCCATGTTTAAAGGTTTGTAACATTTAGGGGGTTATCATAAAACACTCATTGACACCCATATGGCAAATTATCTATTAATTAGGCGTTCAACCTTACATCTCCAAACTAGCACATAGGTATATTGTGACACCAGTATTGGGATACACTGTGCAGCGGCATATGGCAAATTATCTTAATTAGGCACTCAACCTTACATCTCCAAACTAGCACATAGGTATATTGTGACACCAGTATTGGGATACACTGTGCAGCGGGTATAGTTTTGACACCCCTAGCACTTGGAAAATCATCAGACCTTAGGGATTTGGGGTCTACAACTCAAATCACCAACACGTTGTACATGCATTCCTTGTTGTATTTGGTCAACACCAAACCAAATAATTGTTTTGCAATTAACACCTTGAGTCACTTCATGGTGGAGCCCAAGCAGGAAAATTAGGTAGCAGCAAAACATGTGCTTAGATGTTTGAAGGGCACAATGGAGTAGGTTCTAAGATATCTTGGAGATAGTGAAGTGAAGTTGTAGGGGTATACAAACTTTGATTGGGTAGGTAGTGCAGCGGATAAGAAGAGCACCTTAGGGTGTTGCTTTAGCTTGGGTTCAGGAATGGTATCCTAGTTTAACAAGAAGCAGACTTTAGTGGCACTAAGCATAACAAAGCAAAGTATATGGCAGCCAATAACACTAGTTGATTGGGATTCACAAGTTACTTGTAGGGTTATTTGATTAGGGGATGGAACCCACAATGATTTATTGTGATAACCAAAGTTGTGTTAAATTCTCAAAGAATCTAGTCTTTCATGACAGATCCAAGCGCATAGAGATTGCATGTCACTTAATCAGAGACAAGGTTTAGAAGGGAGTAGTTAAGCTCCAATACATTTCCAAAAATCAACAAATAGTTAATATTCTGACCAAGCCCTTAGCAAAAGGGAAGTTTGAGGCTTTCAAAGACAAACTTGGATTGGTGTAGAACTCCTTGCTAAGAGGGAGTGTTGAGTTGTTTAACTTGGATAGGAACTTTCACACAAGTTCAGTGTGAATGTGCAAGGAAAAGTTCAAGTAGTTTGAGTTAGTCTATTTTGTAATTCACTTTAGTGATTAAAGTGAAAGTCTTTTATTTAGCTAAAAAAGTATATTAAAGTGTAAATAAACACTGAGGATTTAGACTTATCTTCAAAGTCATCTCTTTCATGCGACAAGATTTCTATTTTGGAAGATTAAGTTTTTACCCTAAAGTAGTATAAAGATAAAAGCAAGACAGAAGACTATAAGCATTTCATTTAGATTGTCATTTGAAGTACTGAAAGACTAAGTTTTCCGGACTGGAAAACTGAATGTAAGATACAATTGGTTTCCATGTAACTCTGAGTTATATCAGTTGTGGAGGTTCCATACAACTATGAGTTATATCAGTTGTGGAGGTTTCCTTGTAAGTTTTTCAAAGGAATGAAAAATAGGTTATGAGGTGCAATATTTGTGTATGCTTCAATTTTTTGTTTCCAGTTTGAATTTCAATGATTTGTGTAATTAATTCAATGTTTTCAAAGCATTAGGTGATTAGTCGTCATCATTGGAATTTTTAAAATAATATTGATAAATGAATGTCTATCATAACATTGAAATTTGACAAATTGACATACAAGCAGTATTTTTATCATTGTTTTGTTTATTATCTAAATGTTATGTGGCTATTTGAACTTAATTTTTGTTTTTAAGCAAAAATATGTGTTTATGATTTTTTTAATTTTCTAAATATAAGTACCTAACCCTTAAAAAGATTTCCGTACCAGCAAACCAAAATCCTCATACCCAAACCAATAACTTAGTTATAAACAATCTTAGGTATCATCAAGGATTACAAAGAAACTTGTTGTAACGAGTGATTCACAAGCATCTGCCACGAGCAAAATAAACAAGCTACAAAAGGATTTAAGCCTTAAGAGGAAAAGTGTGTTTAGGAGTGTTAGGCTGTCAATATGTATAATGAGCTACCCCCTTTTTGTTTTTGTTTTCTGATATTCTGTTTTGTGTTTGCTTGATGATGTTTTGCTTGAGTTTCATATGCCATTCATGTTTTTCAAGCTTGCATAAAAGTAAATAATACAAAGTACAGAAAAAAGAGATAGAACATACTAGCAAATGAGAACTTTCAGAACTTTCAATATACTGATTACATAACAGAAATTTTCAGACTTAAACAAGTATATCAGATTCTGGAAATTACAGTTCAGACCTGGAATGATGTGCAAACAGCAAATAAGAGTCTCCTTTATATAATATTCTTCACCCCAGAAATAGACCATCAAAACCCTATGCAAACTCAGCACCAAAGATCACTTCTTCAACCCCCAACGATGACAGAAATAAGGCTTATTGACAGCAGACTTAAAACTGGAAGTTCACCTCAAGTATGGCACCTCCTGGAGAAAGGGCGACTTGCTCTAGTAATTCAGTTTTAGCACAATAAATTCAAGTGAACATATCATCTTGGGTGCCTTAATGAGGAGCTTCATTTGAATCAACATCCGGAATGAAAACCCTATCCGTTTAGGAGTTATACTCAGAAAACCAGGTTCAGACCCTGTAACCAAAATGCCCAAAAAGCACTGAAAATCACTTCAAAATTCATACCCAAACAAGCTAAAACGATACCAAGTCTACACACATGCCAAAGCCCACAAACAACACCTCAAAAATACTTGAATATCTTCATGATTCTTGACTGAAACTGCAAACAATGAAGCTCTGAAGTGACCCTTGAATGAAAACACACCCCAACTAGCTAGGGTAGGTCTTGCACTACCAAAACCACCTCCGGATTGAAGAGGGTTTTCGTCCTCAACATCGAAGTGCAGACCCCTGGAGAAATTCCAGCAACATCCTATTATGCAACCAAACTCAACATGTGCAACTAAGGCTCCAAATGAAATAATATAGGCTCGATGAAAGATTAGGGCAACACAAATTTGAAACTTAACTTCCCTCCAAAAAGCTCGCCCCTTTTGCCTTTGATTTTAATTAAAAATTCATTTTAACCTCTGCTTTAGCCTCCTTGGCTGTCCCCCTTATCCAGCATTCTATTTTGCTTTTGTTGCTTTAAAAACACTTAAGTTCATCAACTAGGCACCAAGGTTCAAGTTGATGTCCCCTCAGACCCTCAACATAAAGTTATAAAATAACTTTATTAAAACATTTCAAAAGAGGAAATACAAATATCAAATTAATCTGACCTTAGCAAACCCAACGCCCAATTGGAATGACATTGCTGAAAGTAGCCTGGCCATGACCAGTTTCCATATATAGACTTACTATTTTAGTAACTACTAAAAATAGTAAATACACTGTAAACTCAAACTGGTATGAAATCTGATATGCAAAACGACTTACTATAAATAGTAAGTGTTGGACTTGGCCCCCTACTAAAAAGAGAAAGTCCACCTGAAACTCCGAAAACCTCCACAGAAAGGACTGGAATTGAGTTCCCTTACCAACACCGTTTAGCATATAGGATCTCTAGAATAGGCTTCAAGTTATATCCACAGCTCAGAGGCTAGAAGGGGACATTACAATATGTGTAGGCTGCACTTAGGCCGAGTGTAGTGGCCATAGATCCTTTAGGAATATCTTAAGCCTGAGTTGGTGCCCATGCCTTCACAAGCAAATTCTCCTCTTCTATGTGTAGTTTCATGCATTTTTAGAAATAGTATCCCTTCTGGTTTCAACATCTCTGTGCACTACATTAGGAGAATTTACTTCTACAATTTTTGGTTTAGAAATGCAATCATATATTGATGTTTAAGCTTTCTTTCTGTTCTAGCCATTTGTTTTCAAATGTATTAGTTTTCAGCTATGTTCCATGGCATTTCCAGGACTAGGCCAGCAATGACAAAAGACTTTTGTTTTGGGATAGCAGCTAGAAAAATAGGGAAAATAATGAAATTCAAAATATAAGAAATATGCTAGCACTTGAAACAAACGAGAACATTAGAGTTTAAAAGTTTAAACTTGAAACTAAATCGCTGAATTCACATGAGAGTCAAGACATAATGCATCAAGATTCATTGACTCAAGTATGTTGATACATGAAAATTAAAAAAACCATCTCCTTTATTTCCTTCTCCTTCACAGCTGATTGAGTTTGGATATGAAAATGTTGGTTTGCCAATGAAGATTTAAAGGCTAAAAGATTAGGGTTCCAAAATTAAGGCCCCCCACGCCCATATTTTTCTGTTTAATTTTTATTTTCATTTTTCTCATGAACAATAAGGGGCAGAAAGATGTCTCCAAGACATTTCACTTCCAACTGTGAGCACTGTTTTTATTAGACTAATATTAAATTAATAAAAGATAAGGCTTACAGTTGTAATAAAGCCACCTTAGTGGCAAGTGCTTTCTTTTTGTTTTTTCTAGATTCACTCTTTAGCTTTAAGTGAGTCATGTAATGCTTATCCATTTGGGTGATTTCTTCTCCAATCTCTATTTAAGGAGATGAAGCTCTTTGTAATTAGTATCCTGTTAATTAATAGACTATTAAAATATTGTGTTCTATTAATTTTTGCAATATGGTATCAAAGCAGGAAGTCACGTGAAACAAAATTGAATCTTGTGGAAAACCTCATGAGGGTTTCAAGGTTAAAAACTTAAATCACAGGTTGGCTTTTTCTGTGTGGGCAGATTTTTTTTCAAAGAATCGTCTAGGAATTTTCACACAAAATAACTTCCATGTGCGTATATGTTAGTTGCATGTACTTGCATGAACTTGCATGTGCTTGCATGTGAAGGATTCATGGTGTTGAAAAGTTATGAGTATTTCTTCTATTATAATTTTTTAGCTTGGCTAGCTTGTGGATTGCAGTGGATGTTTTGTGTGACATTTTTATGCAGATTTTCTACAGTTTGTAGTGTGTCCTCGAAAAGTGTGCAAGGGAATGAAGATATTTCTATTTGATTGGGCCACAATGGGCTTGTGGCAAAAGGAGGCCAAAATTTTGTTCTTGGGTCTTGACAATGTGGGGAAAATCACTTTGTTGAATATGCTTAAAGTGCAGAATCAGTCTACACAACATAACGAGGCTAATGAAGTTAGTCTGAATGAAAGAAAGAGTTATACTTTTGCAATGAGGGTAGTAGTGTTAGATTTAGGATCAGAGATGAAATCAATCAGAAAATGAAACACATAAGACAATGAACACAACAAGATACCCTGGGAAAAGCCTCCTGCTCGAGAGAGAAAAACCCAGCAAATATATCTCTTATGTATTGAAGGAATAAGAGCAGAAATCTGCTTACAACTCAGGCCCAACACAATGCCAAATTTGATACAATGAATAATAGCACCTCTCCTAGATGCAAAGATACAAATGAATATGTTTCTCCTTGAAATCGGTCTGCTGCTACAAAATGATGATCTGCTGCTACAAGATGATGATCTGCTGCTCAAGTATGAACTTCTTCTAGGAATGCAAATTATGATGAATGAACTTGATGATCAAATGAATGATCATCACCTTGTATTTATACAAAACTAGGTGACTCTTCATTTGGGTTGGCCTCTTTTAAGAAACAAGGTGACTCTTCATAAAATTGTTATATATAGCAAGTCCGACTTGCCTTGGTATTATTTATCCATAATTTTTAAATTTGAGAGAAAGATATCTCCCACTGCTATAACATCAACAAGTAGCAGCATTGACTCTAATAATTGCATCATTCAAAGTTCTTTTCATTGGAGTTACTCTGAATGACCAGCACAATGAAGATGGAGCAAACTTAGAAGGTTGGACAGCCATGTGCTTTGTCTACAGATATCTTGAAGTAAAATGTGTTGAGGCACTTCTAGAAGTTAATGACAACACACTTTGTTGCTGTGTTGAAGATCCTCCAGATGCACTTCCAAGAGAGTTTGGAAGGATTATTATGCCAAGATGAATTGCTCGTATTTTAAGAAGTCCACACTTTGAAGACACGTAGGAAGGCAATGTAGATAAAACTCAAAATGGATGGTTGCCTAGTTAGCTTGGGTGTCTATGATCTTGGGAATCATACCCTTACAGAGGTTATGAGACAACTTGATGGAGCTCAATGAAGTAGCTCAACATGGATTATTGTCCAATGGTTCGAGAGATCTGTGATTCGGGCGTTCAAGGAGGTGGTAATTTGGGTACTCAGAAATTTAGCTCGGAAACTACACCTTTACGAAGGTTCGAGGCAACTTGATGGAGTTCTACCTGGTGTATGGTCTGTTTTCAAAGAAAAGCTTCTGAAGAATGACATATTCATGGTTTTGGGAGTTTTTTTAGTTTGTTATATTTTGGTTTTAGTGAAGTAAGCCTTAGGGGGGTATTAGAATAATATCAAATTATTAAAAGATAAGGCTTAGAGTTGTAATAAAGCCACCTTAGTGGCAAGTATTTTCTTTCTTTTTTTTCTAGTTTCGCTTTTTAGCTTTAAGTGAGTCATGTAATATTTATCCATTTGGGTGGTTTCTTCTCCAATCTCTATTTAAGGAGATGAACCTCTTTGTAATTATTATCCTGTTAATTAATAGAATACTAAACTATTGTGTTCTATTAACTTTTGCAATGGTTTCAACTTTCAAGGATGTTTCCTATGTCCAACAAACATCAGGGGCAGCTGGAATGTGCCCATGACTTTTACCCTCCCAACTGCCCTGTTTCCCCGACATTTCCTATATCCAACAAACATCAGGAATGGCTCAGAGAATATTTCTTGGCAGTCCCCCTATAACCAAAATTGGTAGGTGATGGTGACAACCAAGAAAACAGCAGAGACATGTTCCCATGCAACCCTGGTTTCCAGTCTTTCAGAACAGATTTCAGATTTTGAAGAACTGAGTTTCTGATGTAGGATTTTAAAGCACTCCTGGTTTCAGCATTCCATTTTTTCAACTGTTACAATTGTCTAATAATATTACAGATTTGTTTCAGTTTCAGATTTCTGTTGAGTTTATAGATTATAATTGATACAGCAGGGATATAGTTGAGATCATAACATTTACCTTCAAGTATTTACTATTTTTGATTTCTTGGACAAGACAATAAAAATTGTACACCAGCTTGAAGTTTTTAGCTATTTTTGGACAGATTAAAAAAAACACTCTGCACAGTTAAAATCTAGCACATTTTATTCCTATTATGGACTGGAAATATTATGTCTCTTAAAGATAGAAAAAAGTTGAGCACCAGCTTGATGTATTTAAGCTATTTTTTAACAAGACAGAAAAATTTGCATACCTTGTCGAGCAGCAAGCAATGCAGCCTCATTAACAACATTTGCAAGATCGGCACCCACAAAACCTGAAGTGATTGATGCAACCAAGTTGCAAACCATCTCTGGGTCCTCCTCTAGAGGAATTCCACGCAAATAAATAGCCAAGATCTTCCGTCTTCCATCTAAATCTGGTTCTCTCACAAACACTCTTCTAGAAAACCGGCCTGGCCTGCACAGAGCTGGATCTAGGGCTTCTGGCCTATTTGTTGCAGCAATAACAAGTACTCCCGTGTCTGACTCAAATCCATCCATCTCTGTCAATAACTGCATATCTCAAATAAAAGTTACTAAGATGATGCTTGAAAGTTGCATAATAACTACCAATATAAGATGACTAAACAAAAAAGGAAAGTTGGAGACAACTGGTTGTCCACCATGTGTTTATTATAGGTGTATAAAAACAAAGATATACCTGATTCAATGTTTGATCACGTTCATCATTAAAACTTCTACCCCGACGCCCTCCAACAGCATCAAGTTCATCAATGAATATGATAGATGGTGCACATTTCCTAGCAACATTGAAAAGATCTCTGATGCGAGCAGCTCCTCTTCCCACAAATAACTCCACAAATTCACTAGCAGAGGCAGCGAAGAAAGGTACTTCAGCCTCTCCAGCCACCGCACGTGCCAAAAGTGTTTTGCCTGTTCCTGGAGGTCCTATAAGAAGAACACCCTTTGATAGCTTTGCTCCCAGTTTACTGAACTTTATGGCACCTTGCAGGCATGAAACAATCTGGAATATGGAAATGTATTGCACAACAAGAATAAGAACCATCTTGAAATGAACCACAAGACACAAATGAATTTTTTAACTTTCGAGCACTCATTTACATTCAGTTGATGTTTGAATATCCATAAAACTGAAACATTGAAAACACCATTACAATGCTGAAAGTATTACAACAAATAATTTAGTAACCTCAAGCTATTCAGAAAACCAATTTTAGTAAATACTGAATAGCAAAGCTTGTATAGAAAAAAACTATAGTTCTTAATTCTTATGATTATATATGTAATGTCCCTTTGGGATAGTTCTAAATTTAGGCCTGTAAAACAATAATAATTACTAAAAACTGATATTAGTAATAACAATATAAACTTTATGGTTATATTCAGATTAACACATAAAAATATTATAATATTGAGAGCAATACACCATAGCTAAAACATCATAATAGTTAGATCTATAGTTCATAGCGTCATTAACATTTGGATTCAAAATATCTTAACATCATTAATGGTTATTCCAAAGCATATTCCTATAGCCAATCATATTAGGAATTCACTTGAAGTACTTGCAAACAGCAATCTCAAGGATGGTTGTCCTTGTATTGTGAGAGCATGGGTGGATTCTTGTCCATCCATATCGAGGTGGTGTACTTGAGAAGACCCTCAAGCCTAGGAGCAATCATACGCCTCCCTGCCCACGAGCGCTCCATCTCAAGGTAGCAATTGAGAAGACCCTCAAGCCCAGGAGCACCCATTTGCCTCCCAACCCACGAACATGGCAGGATCTTAGGTCCACTCCATCCCTCAATCCACCTTGGAGGCGCTCCATCCTCCTTGATCAAGCCCAAGAGCACTCATTTGCCTCCCAGCCCACGAGCACTCCATCTCAAGGTGGCATGCTCGATAAGATGCATGAAGACTACCTTCCTCAACAAGCCCAGGAGCACTCATACACCTCCTAGCCCACAAGCGCTACATCTCAAGGTGGTGTGCTTGATGAAAGAAAGGCCAGTACTTCACCTCTCATGAACTCAGAAGGTTGATCGGCCTCCCTATTTGCAAAACACTTCTATAAATTCAAAAGAGATTGCTAAAGGAATCTACTATATTAATTGCTAAAGGAATCTACTATATTAATTGCTAATAAAATATCATTATTCAATTATGATATATATATATATAGCTATTCTTAATTTATATTCCCAAACTTACTTTTATTTCCAATAGATATCTTATATTCCAATTTCTTATTTTCCTTTTTGCAATCACATCCACTTGATTGATATCCTCAATTGATATTTGAGTGTGTGTTACTTGGATGAATAGATGATTGAATGATTGGATGATCGAATGATTGGATGCTTGAATGATTTGATGATTAAATTTATTGATAGACTTATTGATGTTTGTTTGATTGATCTTTTTGATATTTCGATTGCTTGATTTCTTGATGGATAGATGAGTGATGATTACTTAATTTCTTGATGGATAGATGAGTGATGATTTCTTATTGAATGTCAATGAATTGATTTACCCTTTATATCCATTTCTTGAAGGAGTCACCACCCTTCATAATAAATGAGTCACCTCCCTTCCTGGCTGCCTTTTGGGAATAATACTTTAATTCCAAATTGATTGATAGATTTATTCCCCGTTGATGATTTCTTCACAAGGAAATGGTTCCCCTTTTATATCTTATTATTGAGGGAGTCACAACCTTTCACATTAGGAGTCACATCATCACTACTCTTGAGAGCATAATTTAATTTACTTGCAAAGTCACATAAGGTTCTATTCCCCATTGAATTCTTCAACGGTGTTAAGGATGTCTTTCTCAAATGAAATGCTCTCCCTGTTATATCTCAAGTTTGAGGGAGTCACACTTCTTCACCTCAATAGTTACAACTCTTCATCGCTGCATTTGGAGAATAATAATTTAATCTTAAATAAGTTAATTTGCTAGTGCTGCTGTCTATTACTTGTAATCAGTCATAATAATTCTTCCCCTTTTTCCTTTCCTTCTAGATCTATCTTCCTTATATACCTTATCTTGCTCAAGGGACACACCCTTTCATATGCTGGTTAGCCATTCTTAACAACTTAATCTTTATTTAATGCCAGTTTTGTGTAATATTAATTATCTTTATTGATTTCTTTTGAAACATAGGCTGCAGACATTTAGGAATTAAACGGGACATTACAATATATTACTTGTACTAATATCCATTAGCAAGAAGTAAAGGAGCTAATGGAATAACTGCAGCTCAACAGCTTGCTTTAACACAAGAAAGAAAATAATTATTTACCGTCCACGATTGACTGGAGTAGGTCAGTGGGACTTGATATCATATCCAACTAAAATAGATGAGTTCATGTCCAACATGTCCATATCCAAAAAGATTATGTGGCTCAATCCAATTATTTTCTTTTGGCTCACTAATATCCACAAAATGAACATCCCCTCCAAAAGTCGAGAAAGGAACAAATTACATGTTCTTATGGCAAGGGTGTTAGCAGGAATTGTTTATCAGGTTTCATAAGATGTAGTCAGCACCTTATGTAATAGACTTGGTTCATTTTTTTTAGAAGCAAAACAACCTAATAATCAAGACCAGAAATATGGATCTGAAGACAACTCTGTCAAGGCCTTGTCTTGGATCACTATGATTATGAATGACTAAAATTACAAACTTTCAATCAAAAAGTGATAAACCATGAATGAAGTTACTTTTATTATGGAAAGCAAAAACATTATTTGAACACATATGAGAAAAATAACTTATATGGACACCTTTACGTCTTGAACCGATTAAACTTAAAAAAAAAACATTTTTAAGACATTTAAATTTAACGAATTAAAAATTATACACATTTGGACCTTTTCTTTTTCAGGTATAGCATATTTGAAGGTAGGATACCTTGTGACAGCCATATGGCACCCCCAGCAGTTCGAATAAGCAAGCATAAAAGACTGACTTTCAGAACCAAAGAAATGAATGTTTTTCTCAGCATGTTTAGAATGGTAGAAAGAAAACAAAATCTTGAAGATGCAGACTCTTATCCGTAACTACTCTCTCCTTAAACATTTTGTTCACCAAGCATTCTTTGCTTACTAATTTTTAAGCTAGTTTGCAGATAAGGTTAATTTACGATCATCTGAAAATTTAACAAATTGGACTTCAAGGTAGCTCGCAAAGCAAGGATGTCAACTCTTAATAAACTTGTAATACAACCTTTCACAGTTTATTCTTCATAGAAGTCTCGTCTCGACCCCCAAAATGGTATTCAATAGAATTTAGTCAAATGGCAAGAAGTTGAAATTAGACAACTAGTAGGTGGGCTCAAAATATGGAAATTAGGATCGATAATTCTTGCTCTAAAGGGAAATATTTTTGAGCACTAGTGTTTAACTAGATCAACTCATTTAGAATTCTTTGGCTGAAATATGCACATTATTTGAAACTTTCACACTTGGCCCCATCTTAAGTTGCTTCAAAGGGATCACATATAAGAAACTGAATGATAGAGTTAAATAAATTAACTCAAAAATTCCAATTTTGGAAAAATTCTAATTCAAATAGTCTTTAAAGTTTCAGCTATATTTTTCCCCCATTTGGTACTGTTTCAAATATTCCAGCAGTTACTCCACTGGTTGATAATAATAACTTGGTGGAAGGGTTTTCCAAATTTATGATTTTTCCAAAGTTGGAGTTAAAAAGCTACCTGCATGGAGAAGCAACCACAGCAAGTGAGACTTAAGATCCTGAGAGGATCACTACATAAGCACATTAAATACTCAAATTCACCATACCAATTCCCACAAGCAGCTTAAGGTGGCTATCAATATCAATCAATCAAAGGATACAAGTGCCAAGAATATGAACAAGTAGGCTTCAAATAGAACTGAGAAGCAAGAAACTATTAAACTAATGCAGTCCTGAATGAGGTACCCACAACAAGTAGCCAACTCAGGCAGCTGTACAAACTAAACAAAAACACATTCTTATTTCTCAAATGGAATTACAACTTGCTCTTAGACATATATATAATCTAACAGTCCAAATTCCAAAATTCAACATGTGATTAATCAGCCTTATTGAAAATTACCATCTAAGTGGGCTCACAGGCCTCATTGGTTATTCCCATTTTTCTTTGAAGGGATGGTCACAAAACTCCAAACAACCCAGCCATCCTCTGTCATACCACTCACTGCAGAAAATTGAGTTCACTTATAAAATCACCATTTCCCTGCATCCTTTTTATTTTGTCCTTCACCAGGCTGCAATCTAGAATCCCTTCTTTTGAGCCAGGGTTGGACTCACTAAATAGCCTATCTCAAAATTTTGCTTCCACTTCCCCGTCTTTGCCTAGAAGACCTGGCCCTATAATTGAGAGGGCATGAAGAAGCCAAGTAATTGTTGAGTTTGAAGATGAACTTGTGAATCGGGGTCCAAACCTTAAAGAAGAAAATTTGCCAACTACATGTATGTCTGTCATTGCCAAGAGAATCTTCTCTCGAATTCTATTATTAAAATTATCTCATTTTATAGAGGAAGATGGCCACCTTTAAAAAGATGCTACAAATCTACAGAAGGTCAAATAGCTTACTTCCAGTATGCATTTCAACCATCTAAAGCCAAAGCAAAGAGCCTTCCTTCGAGTACAAGCATAGGAATTACATCGGTCATTATAACAATCATTACCAAGAGAATTTTGATAGCATTTGTTGTGATGTTGCATATGTGAAGTAGTCTATAGATAAGACAAGTAATAGACTAGTGTTGTACCAAAAATAAAAAATTTGCTTCATTAAGGCATTTTGCTAAAAATGGTTAAAATCTTGTAAATTTGTCGTCAAAAGTCAAAGTCTCTGAAAAATAGCAATTGTCTATTCTTAGAAATTTCTAAATGACAAACGAAGCATAGGCTTTTTGTGGGTTTATTGTCAAGAGGATACTTGCAAATTTTTGAAAATTTTAAAATTAGGGTTTTAGGCCCCTATTTTTAGAAAATCCTTAAAAATAGGATCTTTCCATAAATGGCTCAAAATGATTTTGATTGGTTTATTCTTTGTCACGATCACACTGGTCCAATTAGAATCATGAAAAAGTCAATTTTTCTTTGGTGGGTTTATTTCACTTTTTTAGAAGAAAAGTTAGGACCTCTGAGGTCATCAATAGAGGATGGTCAAATACCAGGTGTTGAAATCTAAGCTTCAAATGTTTCACAGAAGAATCTCTGGCGAAAGATGCTCGAAAAATGGCGAACGATGGAGGGGAATTTCAAAAGTTGAAAATTGCGAAAAATAAACTAAGTCTGAAGATGGACGCCTTACCTCAAAAAAGGTGTCTAGGCTTCAATGTGATGCAAAACAGGGGTGGATTAAGCTGGAGGAGGCCTAAACAAACAAGATTCAACCACTGGTTTACTTCCTAGACTCCCACATGTGTGATTTACAATACTTAGCATCCCAATCCTAGTAGGTCTCCTCAATGACATAAATTTGCATATCTTTTAGAGAAGGTTGTCTCTCATAGAGATCCAGACCTTTTCAAATACCCATTTGGGCATACATTAACATATCTCAACCAAGGAATAGGGTGTTTTGGAGCAAAAAACTCAAATCAGGTCTGCTACATTGTGGAATAGGCCTTCTAGGCCACTTTTATAAAGGAAGTATGTCAAATACTTCTTCCAAACCTTTACACTCATCACCTACACCTTGAACCAGTCTCAAATGAACAAAATCAATAGGTTTTATCCATTACTCAGTCCTCCAACCTGCTGTCCTATCATCTAGCTATCCTACCTAGCCTAACACATGAAGATGTTAGGCTAGGAACTTGTCAAAAACTCCAAGACACTCCATCCCCTGCTCCCTAAACCTACAAGACTCATAAACAACTCCTACCAACACCATTCCACAGGTCTTAACTAACATACATCGGTGGAATGGCTTAAACCTTCACATTTTCTCTCTAAACCCTTGAAAGGTAGGGTTTTCAAGCGAAGTAAACAAAAATGCTTCAAATAGAATAAATGCCTGATGAAATGACCTCATACTACACCCAAATGAAAGCTAGAACCCTATACAAAGTCTTCCAAGAGATTTCAAGTCATGACAGTACTGTACGGCTGCACACAGATTGAAAAACACAGAAATTTTCACTAAAAACTCAGAAAACAGACCACTTTCTTCACTGAAAAAATCATACCACCATGATGCCTCGAAGTTTGTGAGGCTCTAAAACACACATGTAGACACCTAACATCAATTACAAAGCCAGAAACCATGATTGAGCGTTCATTCTCCATGACATGCAAAAGGGACAAGTTGCAAAAAGCAACAATGTGCAACTTCACCAACTTCTTGATCCAACGCCCAAACTGACCTTACCAAGATTCTGCAATGACAAATAGGTCACATTCAACCTTATTACAAAGATGAAATGATCATGACTCAAAAATCTAACTCTAACACCTATTATGCATTCCTAAGCCTAAAAATGACTAGGGTGCCCTGCACCACAAAGCCTTAGAATATTTTTCAGTTTTTGTTTGTTACGCAAGCAACGCAGTCAACGCATTCTCGTCATCAGCAAAAAATGCTCAACGTAGTCGACGACACAGTGAACGCGAAGCACAAGGAGAGTAAAATCATTGAAAATGATTGCCAACAGGAGCCAAAAGCACCCCTGCAGGCCAAGGGCGCCCATGAATTCAAGGGCCTAAATGCAATTGTTGGGATTTGCAATTTTGGGGGTCCTTAGAATTCTTCTAGCTTCGCAATGAATCTACCATGCAGATCACAGGATTGGCCAAACACTCACAAATGGAGATCAAATCGAAAGTGCTAAAAGTTAGCAAACTCAAAATTGATGAAGCTTGAAGAGCAAAAGTGCCCATGCAGGCCAAGGGTACCCAAGAATTAAAACATTTAGAAGTCATTTTCAAAGTTCGCAGCCTCCAAGCAATTCATCCCGGTTTCAGTCCCCAGCCCCGCAGTGAATTCATCTACCAACTCAGGAGAGTTGTCGAATGTCGACAAATGAAGATCGAAAAGAAACCCAAAACGAAGGAAAAGTTGAAAACCATGAAAATTGGCTAACACTGAGCAAAAATGCACCTTACTAGCAAAAGGCGCCCAACCTTTTAGAGCACTAGATGCAGCTTTCAGGTTTCACAACTCCCAAGAAGTCCTTCTCAGTTACGATTAGGATTCGCGATGAGTCTGTCAGCAAGTTCACCGGAGCAGTCAAACATCCAGCAATGAAGGTCAAATTGGAGCATTTCGTCAAGGGTTACAAAGTGAATTGTGTCTCAAAAACACAAAAGCGCCCCTGCAAGCCAAGGTGCCTAGGAATTTGAGCCTCCTACAACAGTTTTCAAAGCTTGCGAAGCCAGTCATCCTTTTCGAAATTCTTCTAGCTTCATGATGGATTCAACATCCAGTCTACGAGAATCATCAATCACCGACAACTGCAGATCGAAGCACAGGAAGTCAAATTGAAGAAATTGAAAATCATCTAAAAAAATTGGTTAACATTGGCAAACAAAAGCACCTTATCTCAAGAAGGTGCCCAAGAATTCAAGCCACCAAAATCAGTTTGCAGGGCTTGCAGCTTCTAAGAACATCTCCTCAGATTTGATCATGCTCTGCAATGAATCTGTCAGCTAAACCTTAGGATCAATCAGACATCCGGAATCAAGGGTCAAACGGAGGTAGTTTATCAAAGAAATTTTGAAAATCTTCAAAATACTGGCAAGGTGGCATCCAAGTCAACTCTAGTTACAAATTTTGAAGACTTTCCCATGTCTTGGTCGCCCAAATTTTGGGGGGATTCTTTCAATTAACAGCTAATCACGCCAGGTGACTCCTTCAATCAGGGTTTTCGTGAGATAACTGATACTTCCACCTCCAAACTCTATTTAACAAGCATTTGGGCATCCCTTATTCATTATTCTTGCAGGTTGACTTCAAACACCATATACAGAATTTTATTCTCTATGGCATTTGAAGTATCAAACGATAGGGGTTTTCAATGCTCTTCGTATTTTCAAGATCAGGTTGCACAGAAGGACGTCTTTCCAGACTTCATATCTCTAGGCATTATTTTTCAGAGGAAGCAATTCATAATCTTCAGCTTCTAGCGTTTTGGGTTCTCTTCTTTTCAATCTTTTCCAAGATTGGAAATTTTTCCCACAACTTCTTCTACCTCTGTCTTAGGTTTTCTTGCATGTTTGACAAAAATTAATCTTTTCATAGATCTGACCAACTGGGTCTGTTCAGCAAGAAATTGGCCACAAAACCCACGTGCCAGATTTTCCCAAAAAAGTTGTCCTGCTGCCTCCACTTTTTAGGGTTTCTAAAAAAATCATCTTTTTTAAAAACTAACAAACTAGGTTTTGTTCAACACACAGGCGCCTACAAAACCCACTTCTCAAAATTTTTCGGGGAAAAAGTGTCTCGCTGCCTCTACCTCTGAGGGGTTCTTGTATGTTCGTGAAAAAGTCATTTTTTCAAAAATCTAACATTTTGGGATCATTCAGAAAGACATTCTCAACAAAACCCACATCTCAAAATTTTTCGAGAAAACTGCCTCTCGGTGAAGCTATTTTTAGTCTCTACGAAAAGTTATTCAAACATATTTGTGTTCACAGTCAAACTTCACAATGTCATCATGCAATACTCTTCTATTGAGAAAAATCAAGAAAAGCGTCAGAAGCTACAGAAGAAACAAAGGTCATCACTCCAATTATAGAGCCGCCAAAGTTACCAATCAGTGAACTGCCAATTGAAACGTGCAGATATTTCTAGAAATAGAACTCAAGTTGTTGACGAGCAGTGAACTGCCAATTGAGACGTATGACTTTCTCCAAAAATAGAATTTTAGATCAGCAATTAACTTGACGCATTTTCCAAGTTAACTGACTGTCCACTTTTCATGCATGTCTATCCCTTGGAGATATTTCTTGTACAATTGGAGTTAGTTTCAGTTTTAGAATTAGTTAACTGTTAGTTACCTTTGTTTAGACATAGGAATAAATCTTGTTGATTGGCAAGAACTGATTGTTAACACAAGGAGATTTTAGGGTTTCCTACTCTTGTGTTTGTCTATAAATAAGAGCAACCTTGCTCATTGTATTTTAACCGTTATTACTATAACAAAATTGTTGAGCCTTAGAGCCTTCAAGCTTTGCTAGTCAATATCTATTCACTTTGTTCAGTGTATTTTGGTTGATCGTATGTTGTATGTTTGTCTTCTTCATACAATTTGCTGTCCCAAAACATGTAATTGTTGTTGGAAACTTTTGAGGAAATAAATCATATGCCCACACTTGCTTTGATCCAAAGTCTCAAGATCTTTTCGTAATATTGTTGTTTTCATAATCTTTATTTCGATCTACACCTCAAAAGAGCAATGAGCCTTTGAGGGAATTTTGAAAGCGAGTTTATCGTTTAATGTTATGTGTTTATAATCTTTATTTCAGCCTACACCTCAAAGAGCAATGAGACTTTAGGGAATTTTGAGATTAGGTTTATTGTTTGTGTTTTACTTTCATAAGCTTTATTTCAGCGTACATCTGAAAGAGCAATGAGCCTTCGGATGTGTTTTTGAGGCAAGTTTATCTAAGTTTTGTATAAACCAAAATCATTCCCCGTTTACTTCTAAATCCTCTTGCTCTGAATTTACTCGAGGAGATAGAAGCGTTATAAGTTTAGTCCTAGTTGTAGTTGAAGTTACGAAACTAGAGAAAACCTCAGCTGCAATGCAAAGAGTTTTATAACCTTGTGCTCTCAGCTGAGATAAAAAGATAGCAATTTAGTTTACTTTTTCTTTTTACGCATAATCAGCAAAAGAGGGAGCTTCCCCTCCTAATTTGAAGAGCAGTCTAACTGTGCATAGCTATCCATTTCCAATCCGCACACCAAAGGCACAAATTGAAACGCCAACAATTAGCATATATATCTTAAATACATCTATCTAAAAAATGTGAGAGATATCAAATTGGAGTTATTTTGAAAATATTATGTTTATTATTAAATATTACTATTTTGACATGTAAATCACTCTCAAATTTAAGGTAAAAAATAAGAGTTTTTGTTAACACACTCACACATTACACCCCACCCTTGCTACCATTGTTGAATGCCTCTCAGCATTAATTAGATAAGAGTTTACAATTTCATAGTGAAAATAATATCCATTCGCAGCATATAAGAAATGATTGTCAGAGTTCAAAAAGTTTCCTAACAATCTTTGAACATGCTCCTCTCAATTGGAGATCATGTATAGTTTTGATAATAAGTTAGCTAAGTTGCATGCTAGTTTAGATTGGCTTGAAAATGCTGAAAAAGAAAAAAGAAAAAAAAGAAAAAAAGAGAAAAAGAAGCAAAAGCATCTTCTTCAAAATCTTAACTTTCTCTTCTTTGAGAAGTTTACAGATTGATCCTTCTTTTAAACAAAAAGGAGCATGACATCACAACTACCTCTTACATTAATGATGGGAGCCTCCATTCCTATCTTGCCTTGGTATCTCAACATTGATGATGACTTGAATTCTTTTTCCAAGATTCAAGCCTAGGCTAATACCTTCTTAACCATACAAACAGCAGCAAATCTTTAGGATGTCAGAATAACCATGCTCACTTGTCAATATCTATGGGGTATTACTTTAAAATGGTAGAATCAGCTGACTACACTTGTCCAAAACTAGAAGGTCTTTAATCAGCCAAGGCCCTTCCAAGCCTTATTAAACAAAGCTATTGAGTGAATTTTGCCCCCACAAAACAATAAAGTGGTTGAGGCTAATAAGTGGTTGTCATATGAAATTGTGTGATCTTGGTTATTTTGAAAAAATTGCATTACAATTTAGAAAACTAGCCTATGAAGAGAAATCGGCAGGCATGCTATTACAAAAATGAAGTTTTGATAAGCATTGGCATATGATATTTGCAGCAGAGTTTTAGATTTGCTTGAATATAAGCATACTACTATTACTTAGTATGTTCTTATGGATCTAATTGATTTTCCAAGACAACAGATCTTGAAATTCATTGTTGAAATTAGGTCAATGCAAAAATTCACCAAGCATCAAGCTGCCCCCTTAGCACCCATGTTCCCTAAAACCACATTTTATGGTTGCTGCCAACTGTTTCCAAACCCGAGCACTGCCATGAGAAGCACCATCTAGCATTTTGCAAATGACATTTTCCACACCACCATAAGAAGCACAACCTAGCATACTGTAAACGCCATTTTCCACACTATTGAACCCATGCTCCTAAGTAGACCTTCCTTTGTAAGTGTTGCCATCCACGTCCCTAGTCTGAATCTATCATATTCTATATTGTAGTGAACCTGGTCATATAGCACCACAATGAAAGCCTAGAGCCTATAGGTAAGGGAATACTTACTAGTTTACAATCTTGCACTGCAAAACACTCCAAAAAAAATTCAACATACTTCCCCCTAATTTAATCAAAAAAAATTGTTAACCCGATCCTTATAGATTTCCATATCCAGAATATACTTGTTAGCCATTAAATCTTCATATCAAAGGTGTCAAATAGCTGATTTTTAAGCTCCACAATCTTCCCCTTGTCACTCCCAATATAACATATCATCCAAATGCAAGACAATGATTTGTAATTGGATCATCAATTTATTTTAAAATACACAATGATTTGTTTCACTTCTAACATAACCAAGCTATGATGTGAATGCATCAAATTTCTAATACTACATACACAGAGACTACTTCAACCCATACAAGGACCGCTTTAATCTACAAACCAAATGCTCCTTCCCTTTATCACAAAATTGACAGATTGTTTCATATAATAAATCTCCTCTACAAGATCTGTAATGTCCCCTTTTCAGTGATGACCTTGTTATGAACTGTTAGCCTATTTCCAAAAATCTGTAGGCTATTCAGTAAGCAAATTAGGATTTCCAGTGTTTCCTGTTCAGCTTGGTTTACTGTGGTTTTGATGCATCTTTACTATTTTTAGCAATGGCTATTTTTAGTAAGTCTATATTGGGCAGTATCTTCATCAACAGTGTTGTGCAGTTCATTATTCAGTTTTGGTATTATCTCAGTTTTCAGTTTGATGGTGGTTTGTGCCTTGGGCTAAGTTCAGACTTAGCTAAAATGTGTTTTGGAGTTGTACCCCCACGCCTAGCTTAATGACTTTAAGTTGTTTTTAAGTTGGGGCCATAAAGTAAAATACATTTAATAGTTTATTATATGTTTATTCATCATCTTAAGTGGGACGACTTGAAGGTTGGAATAAAGTGTTTATTTGATATTTTAAATGAAGCCTTTTTGGAGAAAGTGGCGTCCCTTTTGGAAAGTGAAGAGTTTCTTTGGAAGTTCAAGTGTTTCATCTTCTTTTGGTGAGAGCTTATATATTGGCGCCCTTTCCTTTGTATCTCATCTTTGAAAATTGGAAAGTAGTGTTATGCTGCTGGTTTGAAACCAGAACCTGGCTAAGGGGAAGCTTAGCGAATTCACTCCATCCTTCGAGCCTGAAACTATGGCTTCCTAGGTGGGTCTTTGAGACTGTACTTCACACAGGAGTGCAGATGAAGCGTTATTTCTGATGTTATTTGACAGGTTGTTGTATAACCTGTTATTGAGTTGCTGGTTTGTTCATGGCTGAAGTGAATTTTTGTTCATAGCTTCACCATCGAATTTTCTATCGTTCTGGGTACTGGCCCATGCCGTTCCACTGTGGAGGGCGCCCCTTTCTGCAAGTTTGTAGATTTTATCTTGGAGTTTCTGATTTTTGGGAGAAGGTCGACCCTTCTTGAAGGCCGTACCTTTCTTCTTGTTGCCTTGGGATTCGTGCCGGCTGTTTCTACCTATTTTTGGCTCGAATGTCCATGGGAGTTTGGACGCCTAGCTTCCAGCTGTTGATCGACTGTGGTAGGGAAGCTTTCAGAGCTGTTTCGGAGAAGTTCCGTCCAAATTGGTGAATTCTATCTTTGCTGATCTGATTTTCTGTATTTCCTGTTTCTGATCAGATTAGTTTGAAATTGTTATAATGTTGTTCTAAGTTCTTTCTATATCGTTTTTGGCATTGTAAATGTTAGAGGAAGTGGTACTCTAACCTTTGGACATTTTGGGAATTCATGGTTGTCATTTTGCAGCTGTTTATTAATCATTTGTAACTGTTAGTAGTACTAACAACAATTTGTTTGTTGCTGCAATTTATTTGTTTGTAATTCCCCCCACGTAATAAAGTGGTTGTGTGGATTGTATACCCCCCACAGTTTAAGTGGAAGTGAGGTTAATTGGCTAGCTTGCCGTCTATAAATGTTTGTAATAATCACACCCACGAAATAAGTGGAGTATTCCCACCGCTTGTGGATGCCTGCATTTGCAGAAGAAGTTTACTTTCAGTTAATCTAGCACTCCACCATATGTTAGCACCTCACCTTGCAAAAGGATCTTGCATGCACATTCTTGGTGTCGAGTTTAGCTCTTCATTTCCAATTGTAATTCAAGTTATTAGATCCTAGGGATCCTTTGACCATATGCCCGCCCCTCCTCCTTAAACGGTTTTAGGGCGCATTCTTGGTTAGAGTTATTTCAGTTGTGTTTGGTTTTCGAGCTAATTCTTAACGGGTGCATGATTTGCATTGTTGTGACTGAGAATTAAGGGCAAAAAATTAAGGGGTATATTTCAAGATCCCCATGCAAAAATGTAATTTTCAAATCCATTTACTCTACCTCTAAGTCCTAAGTAGTAGAAATAGATAAAAAGAATCTAATGGAGGTTAACTTAGTCACAAGAAAAAATATCTCACTAAAATCCACTCCCTCTACTTGGGAGTAACCTTTAGCCATCAATCAAGCCTTGTACCACTCCAACTTACAATCTGCTCTAAATTTATTTTTGAATACCCACTTGCAACTAATGTATTTCCTCCGCTTGGGCAGCTCAACTAAGTCACAAGTTTCACATCTATCCAAGGCCTTCATTTCATCTTCAATGGCCACCAACCAAGACTTAGGCTCCTCTAAAGATAGGCCTTCATTCACAGGCCTAGGTTCATTGTCAATAAATGATAATGCAATAATAATTCTTTCATGGACCTACGTCCATTGTCAGTACATGATAATGCAAGGATACAACAGAAATCAAATGGATTATACCTTTCAATGGATCTCCATTGTCTAATGGGACTTCTCAGAGGTGTCATAAGAAGCTCCTGTTGTTTCTCATTAGAACTCTCCTAGAGACCTTCTTCTTCCTCTACCTATCCATCTTCTTGTTCTACACTTGAAAGAGAGGTCACAAGTTCAAATCCTGCAGGGGGTAAGGTATGTACACCTCGTATTGTGGAGCACGAGTTAGGTGCCTCCCTCATATTGGGAGTACAAGGAGTCCCATATATTGTAAGCCATCTGTAGACCAAAACACAGACCGCCTAGTATCGTGGACTATAAAAGGACCTTTCCTTTCCTTTCCTTACACGTGCATCTTCATTCCCTTAATTTTTAGTTTCAAGATGCATAGCCTTCTTCACTTTTTCCCAAGGCTATTCAACATCAAAAAATACTCTAAGCTCCTTGAAAATCACATCCTTCAAATAAACCATTTTCAATGCGACAAGATTCCAAAACTTATAGCCTTTTATATTATTTCCATACCCACAAAAAAACACTTCTTAGCTTTGAAATCTAGCTTAGATTGTTTCTCTTTTGGCACGTGAACATATGCCTCACTGCCAAATACTCTAAAATGAGAAATCAAGTCTTTTACCTATCCAAATACCTTGCAGGTGTCTTGTAAACTAGCGTAGAAGTGGGATATCTATTTACCAAATAACAAGTAATGTTTACAATCTCAACCTAGAAACATTGTTCCTATATGCTTCTAGCTCTATCCATCAAGGTTCTATTCATCCATTCAACAACTCCATTCTGTTGTGAAGCCTTCTATCTAACAAAACCTACATGTCTACAATAATAATCAAATTCCCTAGAGAAGTACTCACCACCATTATCTTGCCTCAAAACATTTACTATCCCATCTATCTATTTCTCTATCAATGTAATACAACTAATTTGCGCTTCAAAAAGTAAATCCCAGTGAACCTTGACAATTCATCAATAAAAATAACATGATAGAGAGATTTACAAATGGAAAGAACATCCACAAGACCAAATGCATCACTATGAATCACTCCTAAGGCTTGTTTTGCTTTAGAACTACCAAATTTAAAAGATACTTTATGTTGCTTGCCAAACATGCAATGTTCACAAAAGTCAAAATTAGTTGTATACCCAAACAAATCATCCACCATCTTTCTATTAATGAAATTTTAAAACCATTTTAACCGATGTGACCCAATCAATGATGCCACAGTTTACAAGAAACAAAGTTTTTAGTTACATTGATAGAGTTACAAAATGTTGAATCTTCTTCTAGCCTAGACAAAGTTCAATATCGTGTGCCCCTACCTAGCACCAAGTTTCCTTTGGTCAACATATAACCACACTTCTCAGAATATCCATTCACCCCAAATCATTCATTTTGGAAACAAAAATTAAATTTATTTTTAAACCTAGGGAATGCAATATATCAGTGAGAGTTTTCACTCTCTCATCACTAAAAACCAATTTTACCTCTCTTTGATCCACTTTCTTATGTGTATTGTTATTGGTGAGAAAAACTTCCCTACAATCATATACTTTGTATGCTAAGCCATTCCTTATGAGGAGTCATATGGTAGGATGCACCTAAATCTGTTAACTAAGAGTCATCACAAAACTAGTTAGCTGAAATAAATATGACATCGCTTCCTTCATCATCCAAAGATTTATCTATAGAGGAATCATCATTATTTTTTCTATTTCTACATTCTTTTTTGAGATGGCCACACTTACCATAGTGCCAACATCTCAACCTACTCTTACCAAGGGTTTTGGATCTATCTTTAAACTTATCCTTACCACCATTTTGCTTTCCACTACTTCTTCCTTAGGTCTTCTCCTCACATTCAATGCCTCCTTTAAATCATCACGATTTTCCTTTCTCTGCATCTCCTCTATAAGAAAGGTAGCAACAAGTGTGTCTAGTTTCGAATCTTTAGTAGAACTTCTAATAGAAACAATTGAAATCTCCCAAGAATCAAATAATGAAAAAAACAGCAGAATACATTTATCCTCTTCCTCTATCTTAACAACAATAGACTATAACTAACTCAAGATTAAATTGAATGCATTCAAGTGTTCTACAACAAAGTCTCCTTCATTTTTAATCTAAGTTGCCGGTTCGGGTACGGGTTCGGGTTCGGGTTCGCCGGTTCGGCAATTTTTTTTTTTCCTAGGGTACAGGTACGGGTACGGCCGTACTATATATATATAATGATAATGCCATAGACTCATAAACATGCTCAAAATTATAATCATATGATCATAATACCATAATGCCATAGAATATTGAAACAATGAAATACGCCATATGGTAATACCTCATATAATCTATAATCATATTCATAATTTGCAAAAATGTAAATAGTAAATTACTAAATTACTAAATAGTAAATACTCAAATCTTAAAATGTCATTACACATTGAAAATTCAAATTACAATCAAAAACAATATTTAATTCAGTATTACTATTCTTCAAATTCATCTTCATCAAATTCATCGTCCTCAATTGGTTCAATTTCATTTGAACCGCTATCAATTGGATTGCCACTCCCACTAGGTGCATTAGTTGCCTCATTGTCATCTATAGAAGCCAAGGTAAGTTGTGCAACTGTAGCATCTAAATCAGCACACTCAGGGGTGAGATCCCAATTCTTTGACACACCCTCATTGTATTCAGGTTTCTTATGTGATAAGAGACGAAGGTTGGAGTGTACATAGACCAAATTCTCTACTTTTTTTGCACCCAAACGATTGCGCTTGACCAAGTGGACGAAGGAGTATGTACTCCAATTCCGCCTCATTTGGTCGGCCAAGTCAATATAAGGCAATCTGGGCACTTTTTAGGGTTTTGTTTTTTGTTTTTAAGTTGAGTTTTTGCCTTTTTCTAGGCTGGATGACGTGGGTCCTCCCGAGTCCTTCTGGGTTCTCCCTAGGTTCGGCCAGGGTTCTTCATTTTCCACCCAGGTTCTCTGTGGGTTCTTCACAGAAGGACCCACAGAGAACCTGGGTGGAAAATGGAGAACCCAGGTGAACCCAGAGAAGAACCGAACCAGAACCAGAACCCACACGTATTTTGGCTGGTTCGAGGGGCTAAAATGAAGAACCCGGTAACTTAGTTTGTAATGAATGTAATTGTTGTTAAGATGCAATTTGTTCACAAGACTCTTGGTCTAATAAATTTCACCTGTTTTCCTCCACGGTTGAAATGCAATAGTTTCATTAGAAACATTCAGGAGAACAAAATAAAAAATACATAACCTTATAGCACTTCAAGCTTTCTTAGTAACCCTTACACAACTTGCATTCAAGATACCTTCAAGTTTTCTCTCATTTTTCCCTACTATCCATTGATCACTTTCTTTTGAGAGATACTCCATCTTTTGTTTCCGAAGTTCATAGCCTATGCCATTGAACTTCTTGGTCTCCAATCTGGATGTGCTAGCATGATCTCTATCACCAAAATCTAAACTACACAAAAAACACAAAAGCTCCCACTCCAACAAAAAACCCAACAATATTTCAAAAAAAGTGTCCCTCTCTCTAATCAAGCCAGCCAAGCTTTGATACCAAATGTTGATAATAGGAGTAAAAATGTAGTAAAAAATTTTGATATTAGTGCTTACAAATTCATTTAACAATGATAGAACATGTATGAAAATGGAAATAACATGGCAGAAATAGAATATGCAATACCACAAGAACATTATTATACATGGGGCATATCCTTTTGAATAGAAAACCCCACCACCAAAGAGAGTGCAAGATTGTATTAATATCAAATGAATGAGCACATCAACACAACTTCCCCCTTCAATTTCATAGCATTTTGAAAGCATGACAACATAACCTCTAAAAGATACAATCAACTATCCTAAAGCCTCAATATATAGACAAATGTAATCCAAGAAACCATAAATGGTTTCCAATACAATGGACTCAAACCATGAGTCAAGCGGTCAACATACAAAAGACACATCATGACCTGTGTTTGAGAGTTACAATCATCTTTCTAGAAGCTTAAAGACCTTTCTCATGAGCTTAGTCATCCAACTTCAATAAAGGATGAAAACGACTCACAAAAGGACAAAATAATTGTTAATGGATGATAGCTTCGGTCAGATATAAATAACGAATGCTGAAAGCATCTTCATTATTTATATGTGATCAAAGATTATCCTTAATATACATATTTCTGGAAATCGAATTTATGAGCATATATATATAAATTCAAAATAATAATAGATGTTAGAATTTCGTATTTAATATAAATCGGAATTCATTTAATATCCACCAAAGTATTAAAGGTTGTATATGTGTTAGATATACTAACCATATGGCAAACGGATTTGTCAAAGAAACCCGCGCGCCCAAAGGGACACGTCCCTTGAGTGGACATGTCTCCATGTGTGGAGACACGTCCTCTCAAGAGACGTGTCTCTTAGAGGCGAGTTCTCCTCACATACTTATGGTGGTTCCTTGTCTGATATGCAAACATCGAAATCAATAAATGTTCTGCAATCAGCACATTCGAGTATAAGCAGAAATCTGGAAATTGTTTGACTTAGAATTCTCACACAGAATTTCAGACCTTAGTGTTTCCATAGATATTTAGGATCCTATCTAAATAAGATTTGATTACATTTACATGGTATCAGAGCCACGTTGTGTGAATCCAAATCAAATCTAAAATCAGTTTGCTCTAGAAAAATTCGTATTTTTCAAAATCGAATTCACATCACATTCTTCATAATGTCAAGTGTGATCAGATTTGAAGATCGTCTTGCTGGAGCAGACAGTTTCACATTATGGAAATTTAGAATCATGATGATCCTTAAAGAGAATAAGCTAGACTCACTTGTGAGAGAAAATAAGAAGGAACCAGAGGCTGAACCTGA